>BSBM01000416.1:1272500-1802500 GCA_027924585.1 Larix kaempferi | reverse complement strand
ATGATGATGATAATGATGATGATGATGAGGAAGAGGGTGATGACGATGACGACGATGATGATGGTGATGATGAAGACGACGACGATGATGATGATAATGATAATGAAGATGATGATGATGATGATGATGATGATGATGATGATGAAGATGATGACGATGATGAATATGAGGACGATGATGATGATGATGATGATGATGATGATGACGAATATGATGATGATGATGATGATGGAGATAAATACAATGATGATGGAGATAAAGATGATGATGATGAAGACCATGAAGATGATGGTGATGACGACGACAATGGTGATGATGAAGATGATGAATATGATGATGATGATGATGATGATGATGATGATGACGATGATGATGAAGATGATTAGGACAAAGATGATGATGATGAAGATGATGATGATGATTATGATGGTGGTGGTGGTGGTGGTGACGACGAAAATGATGATGATGATGATGATGAAGATGGTGATGGCGATGATGATGATTATTATTATTATTATTATTATTATGATGATGATGATGATAATGATGATGATAACCACATGATGGGCCTTGGTCAAGAAAAAATTCTTAGTCTTTGATGGCTAGAATACTTCTTCCCTGGAAAACCATTTCCAAGGCCCTAAGACATGTAGATACTAAGTTCAAAACCATATAATGGCACTTCCATCATCAATCACAGTACAATTATACCTCAATAGGCCATGTCTAGTTGGTGGAGGTAACCTTCTTAGCACTAGATGGATATAAGATTCCTTTAAGGCACGAGTCTTAGGTATCCTCCCTTGACCATGTCCAATTCCCTAAGTCCCCAAGACTTGGATACATCTAGAACAATGGATACCCTTGTGGAATAAAGGGGGAGGGGGTTAGGGAGGGATAGATAAAAAAATTAAGGTGTAAAACAACAACGTGTGTGCGCACAAGAACGTGCGCACATGTGTGTCTTAATTCAAATTATTTTTGGCTCCCTTGTATGCTTGGAATTAGCTTCGGATTGCACCTTGAGGCTCGGTCTAATTTATGTCTGATTTATGGCAGAACACATCAAATGTTGTAACTTTTTGTTTTTCACAACTAGTTCTGCATATGCTCCACGAGTGCACTGTAGATGAAATTGCACACACTTGTCGAGCTCTGTGTGCAGATTCTAAATATATAATTTTTGAATAGATCTGTTTTTGTTTTCTATTTTTAATTCATTTTTAACTGCACTCATGTCAAATTTGTAAAAAACAAAGGTCATTTATTTGGCCTATAACTTTTGGTTGGCTTACCTATTTCGAAAATGAAAAAGAACCCGCACAAGAGCACAAAAATACCTACAAACTAAAAAAAAAGTATTTTGATTATTTTTAGACCATGATATGGTGGCTCAACACTTGACCATGTCATTTTAGGGATTCACTGACTTCAGTAATTTAAGAAAAATATAAAATTGACTTTTAAAATTTTGGAAAAATAGCCCCGCACAAGATACTTCTGTTGCCTACGCCTCTACACATTTTTTTTCTTGTAAATTGAAAATTTACATAGCAAATAGGTGGCTCAACAAAAACATGTGCATTATGTTTGAGAAAAAAAATAACATACCAATCTTCGAATAATGACATTTTGGGGTGGATATACCACTTTTCCATAAATAAAAGTTATATATTCCGGAAGGTCATCCGTTTTTATACGTTTCATCTTTTACACCTAATCCGAAAAAGTTTTGTAGGTACCTCTAATAATTCATTTTAATGATAGTATTTATATTTTTCCAGAATGCCATTGCAACTAATGTGTCATAATTGGGTATCATAACCTTGCACCAGCCCACAAATTCTTGGTCTTACACTTCATTGGCTTCCCTTGTGTTATAATCCTTCACTACATGTTTTCTCAAGAGATTCCATCCAAGATGTGGGTTCCCTACACCCATCCCACACCATGGAATTCCACATCCACTCCATGATGGGTTGCCTCGCCAAGTCTACAGAATTCATCTCATGGGTAGGGTTATGCCCAAGGTGCTTGTCCCACCAATACCATGACATCCTCTCCCATTCTAAGTTCTTTCCACCCTCAAGAACATCTCCAAGAAAGATTTATTCTCTCAAATTGTCTTCCAATGTTGTCGTACGACCTTGCTACTACAACAACCAAATCTTCCAAATAAGTATCCAAATTTTCATCCATCACTCCCATACAAATTATTGTTATTTCAATACTCAGGCAATGTGTTCATGCGTATGTTCATTATGCATTCACATGTACCAAGATGGTTGGGTAGCTAATCCAATTATCATGCTCAATGCCATGAGAATGAACTTCCTCGTGCCAAAAGTTCCCTTTCTATCCACTCTTCGGTTATCTCAGGAAAGTTTGATAAAGTTGAGAAAGGTCATCACTTCTACCCAATCATCGTCAAAATGCCTTATGTTGTTAAAATTGTGTCCATGATACCACTTCATGGTCTCCCCTCATACCTTCCACATCTCTTCTTGGCTGAATTTTCTAAGGCACCATCACTAGGTACCTATGACCTCGTTTCATATGCCAAAGGCAATGATCCGATCTACTCACTTTCATCCTAGGAAGAATGACAAGTAGAAACCAAGGAAACTACCCCCAAAACTGCCAATAGTCCACCTATCTGACTTATGCCCATACTTAGGTACTTCAAGGATACTTTTGTTCCCAAAGGAATACAACCCAATTCTTCTAATTGGGTCGATGTTAGCTTGAATTTAGGAATCCAAAGTCTAATTTACATAATTCCACATCCTCCATTGCATGTTTCACAAAGTGGCTTGCACCTCCCATTTCTGTGTCTGAACAAGAGTCCTACATCTCTATCATCATCAAAGGTGCCTCAATCGCCTTGGCCTATTGTTGTCTCTTCCTAGCTCGTCACCTTATTGACTTACTCATCCCTTCAAACGTTGGTTGAGTCTTTCCAACATCCCTCTCAAGCTACATTAATCTCTCCAAAACATGCTTCTCACCCTATCAATCATCACAATGTCAAAGGTTTCCCAAGGTGGTCTCCACCTCCCTATCGCTTCCTTCATTGATAGAATCGTTGTGCTACAAGAGAGACTTCTTTATCAAGAACTCTAGGAATTCATCTGTTTCTAGAAGATTGAAACCTACTTCACATAGTCAATCAGACATCAATTGGGATTCAGGTATCCTAATGGCCAATGTAAAAAAGTATACAATGTATACAATGTCATGCTCTCGGATGTCTTTAATTCCTTTCTTGTCTCGATTAGCCATCATAGTCGCTGGAGGCATCTCAGTCGCTTTGGATTCCTTTGGATCTGTTAGCAATTCCTCTATACATTGTTTCCATAGTCAAGAAATTTCCTCATATAATTTCCATTCATCAAGGCCTTGGTCGCCTCCTTTCCCAAGTGACCCCACTTCTTGGGTTACTTCATCCTTACTACTATTATTTGGGTTGCAAGCTACCTCATCGAGAGTGCTTTCCTCCATGACCTCTACCGCCTTTGTTTGTGTAAGCTCTTTCTTATCTCCAACATGTTGCGTATGGTCAACGACAGTCACAATTATTTATTCTTCTTAGAAACGAAGTCTACCCAAAGTTCTAACGCTTCAAAAACTATTTTTGAAGTGAAAAACACTCTCTGTACAACAAAGGTCTTCCTACTTGAACCTGTTAATTTTTAGTAAATATGATGAGATTTGAACTTTAAAACTTTAAGTGTGGAAATACTGAATACTTGAATCAATGAACCATTCAATCACATGAAACATTCAACCATAACACATGATGTGCCCTGGGGAAAACCATCAAAACAATGAGGATAAAAAACCCCAACAAATCTTTAGAGTATAATTATGATAGATAGTAGAGAATGTCTTTTACAAAATAGAAAATTGCTTTCGGCACCCCAGTTGGTAGATAAGATACAATATTGAGCAGTAGAGAATATAGATAAACTATATCAACTTGTTGCATGCCTATCACATTAATAACACACAAGAATCACTACCATGAAATCTATAACGAATAGTTGAATGGGTAATGGTGCATCACATACAAAAACTGCGTATTGCCTTCTTGGAGAATTATCATGTGCATCAGTGTCTTCAATCCTTGTAACACCCTTTGGTTTATCACCTGGACATGTTATTATTATTTTGATGTTGTGACATTATGGCACGAGGTTCTGGGACTATGGTTTGCACATTATTATTATTAATTAATAAAATAAAACAAATGATATCGACTGATGCCACATAAAAGAGTATGAGGAACCATGATGTTACGAGCAAGGGGAAGTGGGAAAGTGTGTTGCTATGTGTTTGTGTCTAATTTGGTGGACCCTCTTGACTTATGAACCCTCTTATGTTGTGTTTCTCCTTGATTTTATTATTCCAGGATGGTTTTTATTAAAATTGGAGTCACTCTCTCACCTAGTGCGCCCCCTTGATTGCCACTTGGTGTTGACCCTCATGAAAGTTAGTAACCCTCCTTAGTGGTCTTCTATTATGAGAAAGTAACTCCTCTTGTGACTCTCTCTCGCTCCCAACTTGAGTTATCTATGCATAATTCGAATTTGTTAGTGTGTGCTTCATTTTCTCTTGATTGTTTCTTCTTGGTTCTTGTTGACTTGGTTCTTTGCTTCATTCTCTTTGTTCATGGTTCACTCACTCATGTGCATTGCTATTTGGAACTTCGGAAAATTGATTTTATTCCCTTGGTATGTGTAATACGCTGTGATCCAGTGGTATTTTTGGATGGTTGGTGAGCCATTGCTAATCCTGTGGCCAAGCAAAGAGACTTCGTTGTTTCTAGTCTATTTGTCTTGGAAGTTGCTTGTCCTAGATTGGAAGTAATGTGGAATCCACTTTTCATTGGATGCAGTTGGACTGATGGTATATTAGTGTTTTATTGATTCCATATGTACTAGAGATGTATGTCATGGATTGGAAATAGTGGGATTTATTTTCCATTGGAATACATTTGGACTGATGATAGACCTGTGACTATCTATCCTGGAGCTACTGTCCTGGATTGGAAGTAATGTGGAATCCACTTTCCATTGTAATTGTGGTTGGACTAATGATAGTTGTATTTTATGGTTGATTGTACTCTTTATTGTCACATCATGGTTCTGTATCGTGGGTGACCTGTGCAAAGAAATATTTGTCTTGTACAATGTCTACGGCTGGGTGGATCATGGCACCATCGATTTCAGTTGCGGGAATTCACAAGATAACTGGTTTTATTTTATTTATATGGGTTATTTGTTTCTGATATTATATATATATATATATATATATATATATATATATATATATATATATATATATATGCATCTGAAATATTTGATGGAATGTGTGAATCAAATGTGAAAAAATCATTTTCTATGATTCCCGTTGTTTTTCCATTACTAGTTCTTTTGGAAAAAATGAGAGAGCTAGTTTTCGAGACTTTGCAAGAGAAGTGTTTGTTAGAATGTATATATGAGTTATTTGATTCAGATATTATATTTGTATCTTATATGTTTGACTAAATGTGTGAAGTAGATTCCAATATATTCTATAAAATTTGCTACCATGATCCTAGTATATTTCTCGAACTGTTATTCTTTTCAAAGAGGTCGCCATAGCTATATTTGGGATTTGAAATGTGGACTGTTTATGAGTATGAGGATACATCCATATGAATGTATATGAACTCTAATATTCTTATCCAAAACTCTGATCTTCATTTACGTCTTCTTGAATTTCTTTTGAAATTTAGAATTTGAAATTAGCTTCGCAACGGTGAAATTGCTAACTAGTTTTTGGATTCGAATCTTTGTTTTTGGTAAAATATGAATGTACAACCATATGATCTGTTTTTGGTACTTTATCTTTTCTATCTAATGATATTTTCTATATCTGTATCATCACCTTTGTGTGCCTCAAAACTCAGTATGATTGGTTTGATTGAATTTCTAGCAGTGTTTATTAACTAGTTGTACTGATTAAACTTGAAAGATTATATGTTTATGTATTTGGATAAGAGCTGAAAATGTACTTTTATTTTGATGTAAATGCATGCTTATTTATGAACATAATGGATGTAGTTTCACTTTTGTGATAGTTGGTATGGTTTTGCGTTGAAAATGCACAAGACTAGTTGTTTGCATAGTGAAACTAGTTGACTAGTCTTGACATCTCATTTTCGTGTATATTATGTTTAATTATTTAAAAGTGGTTTATTTGGCCATATTTGCATGGATGTAGGTGTTAATTAGCCATTGGGATTGATAAATTTCATTAATTAGTTGAACAAATTGTTTTATGATAGGTGTCGTCATTTGTAAGTGAAGTGTTGTAATTAGCGCATTAATTACCTTAATTAACTAGTTAATGACATATTGTTGGAAATTACCTTTTTGGGTGAAAGTAACATGTGTTATGGCTTGGGATGGATGTATAATGATGTTAGACATTGTTGGATAATATTTCCCATACTTGATTTAGTTTCTTTCTTAGATGTAAATTTTATTTTAATTAATTTGTGATTATCGATATTTTGTCATAATTAATTTGTAAAATTTGAAATGAAGTATGTATTCTATTTCTCTGTTGTGATTAAACATTGTAATTATCCTCTTAGAGCTAATGATATGTTCCTAAGTCTATTTTATAACCTCAGCGGACATTACAGGTGGTATGAGAGCCGTGGTTGCAACACTACGACTGTTGGGTGTATTGGTCGCTTGAATTTGTTTTGTTAGATGAAAAGTTATTATTGCTTGGATGAAAATTTATTATTGGTTAGATGAAAAGTTATTATGAAGGAACTGTTATCTTTTTTTTTTTCGAAAAAATGAAATTATTAAATACATAGAAGTTGACCAGAAAGGTCATATCCTTTTTATGTATTTTGTTTAATTATTTATTTTGAAAAATTATTAATCTATTAAATGATAACAATAAATGGAATTCTAACAAAACTTAGAACAAACACGTTGTGGCTCATAGTAAGTATTTAATACTAGAGAAGACCCAACAAAGAAAACATTAGAAGAATGAAATGAAAACAAACACCTTATGGTCCTGAGGAGGAGTATGTAGGACATAGAAGAAGTACTTCATCCATTGATCTGGAAGACTCAGTTAGGAAGTGTAATGAAAATATTGCTCACCTTAAAGAACAGATAATGACTAAACTAAAATCCTTAAGGTATACCCAAGAAGAAGAAAAAAAGAGAAGAAAGGAAACTTATGCTAGAATTAACTTTCCGCTAGACAGTTACTGCACACCTCCCATGGGAAAAAGAGGTAGAAGTATAGAGAGTAGTCCAGAACGTTTTTTAGAATAGGGCCATAGTAGTAGAATAAGAAGAAGGTATGATCAGGATTAGTAGATGGGATAATTAACAAAGATAAAACCTCCAACCTTCAATGGTGAAATTAAACAAGGATAAGAAGTCAGAGCATGGCTGATAGAACCCAGGAATGTTTTCCAATTGTATCATTATTCACCAAACATGGAAGAAAGAATAGCTATTTATCATTTGTAAAGAAGGGATTGTATTTGGTGGGAACATATGACTAAACTAAAATACATTGATGAAAGAAGGATCACTTGGAGAATGTTTAAAATGTATTTTCAACAGGAATATATTTCAGAATGATAATATGATCACAAGATGGAAGAGTTCTTTGAGCTTAAATTGGATAGAATGACTATGGATGCATATGAGAATAGATTTATTGAACTTTTTACTTATGCATATTACATAAAATAGGATAAATTCAAGATCCAAAGGTTTCTAAGTGGGTTTCCAACATTCTATCAAGACAAAATTTAGTATGATATGCCAAAAAATATGAAGGAAGTAATTTGGAAAGAAAACATTTGTATAAACTAGATAAAGATAAGGAACACAAGAACTGGAAGGATAAGAAGAACATTAAGCATGAATGAAGAAAGAAAGGATTCCAACCTCCTGTGAACGGAAATGATTATTTTCATAAGAAATCAAGTTCGGATAAGAGACATCCTATATAGTGTTGGCATTGCAATGAGAACCATTGTGCAAGAGACTGTCCACATAAGAAAAATAACAACCTTCACAACATTCAAGAAGCAACAACCATGGGTGATGTCAGTAGAACTCACAAGATCTATGAAGCTTTGGAAGGTAGACAGAAAGATAACCATTATTACATGATTGAAGTAGCAAGTAATATTGGTAACAAAATTGTGTCTATTTTGATTGATTTTTGAGCTAGTAACAGTTACATTGCACCTAGTATAGTTTTGGATTTTTCTCTTAAGAAAATAAAACTTGAAGTAGCAAGCCTTGTACAGTTAGCAACTAGAAATAAGAGAAGAGGCACATAGATAATAAGAAAGTGCCCCTTGTATATGAATGGAATAAATACTTTTGTAGATATGAATATCATTTCTTTAGGCTCCTATGATGTATTGATTGATATGGACCGGCTAGACAGACATCATGCTATGGATTGTCATAATAAAAATTGTGCATGTTTGGACGAGGAAGGAAACCGAGCAATAGTTAAAGACATACCTAGACCAGTATCTTTAATACAAGTTATAGCTTTACAGTTAAAGAAATATTTTAGAAAAGGATGTCATATTTATGCAGATCATATAGAAGAATCAAAAGAAAAAGAACCTCAGTTACAAGATTATCCAATATTACAACAATTTGCATATATATTTCAAGAAATACCTAGAATGCATCCTAGAAGACAAATATACTTTACCATTGATATAGCACCCGGTACAGTTCCATCTTCTAAGGTACGTTATAGATTGATTACTCTTGAATTGAAATAGTTACAGATGCAATTAGAGGAGCTGTTAAAGAAAGGTTATATCAGGCCTAGTGTTTCATCTTGGGGAGCACTGGTTTTGTTTGCTAAGAAGAAAGATGGTACCATGAGACTTTGCATAGATTAGAGACGGTTAAACAAAGAAAATATCAATAACAAATACCCTTTGTCGAGGATTGATGGCTTATTTGATCAGTTAAGGGGAGCTATAGTGTTTTCAAAAAATAGATCTTAGATCGGGATATCATTACGTCAAGATTAAGGAAGAAGACATCAGTAAAACCACTTTTAGAACAAGATATGGCCACTATGAATTTACAGTTGTTCCTTACGGTTTGACAAATGCACCAACTACATTTATGTGTTTAATGAATGGGATTTTTTCAAAAATATTTGGATAAGTGGATGATTATTTTCCTATATTCCATTCTTATTTACTCTAAGACAAAGGAAGAACATGAAATATGCTTAAGATTAGTAATGCAAGTACTCAGAGAACATCAACTTTATGCTAAGTTAAGTAAGTGATCTTTTTACCAGAATACGATTCACTACTTAGGACACACTGTATCAGAAGAAGGTCTTTCAGTAGATCTGGAAAAGATAAAAACTGTTATGAATTGGCCAGCACCTAAGATTGCGTCATATGTAATATCTTTTATGGGATTAGCAGGTTATTACTGCAAGTTTATTGAGGGATTTTCAAAGAGAACACGTCCGATAACTTCATTACAAAAGAAATGTATAAAATATGAATGGACAACTAAGTGTGAAGAAATTTTTCAGAAACTTAAGGAAATTCTCACTAGTGCACAAGTTCTAAAAGTTGCGAATCCAGATGAAATTTTTGTGGTATGTACAGATGCATGTAAAAAGGGTGTAGGTGGAGTGTTAACTCAGAATGGATAGGTTATTTGTTATGAATCTAGAAATTTAAAGGAACATGAAAAAAACTATGCCACTCATCACTTAGAATTAGTAGAAGTTGTACACGCCTTAAAAATGTGGAGACACTATTTGATGGGAAAGAAATTCAAACTAAAGATTGATCATAACGGATTAAAGTATTAGTTTGAAGAACCTAATTTAAATGCAAGAAAAAGAATATGGATGGAATTATTATGTGAGTTTGATTTTGACATTAAGCATATCAAAGAAAAAAGAAAATAAGGTAGCATATGTACTTAGTAGAAAAATGAATGTGATGCATGTAACTATCAATACTATTACCTTAGATTTGCAGGATAGAATAAAATAATCCAATAGTACAGATGAATTCTTTCAACAAGTAAAAGAAGGGTTACAACAACAGGAAATAACACTTAAATTTGAAAACTATAATTTGGAAAATGGAATACTTAAGTATAAGGATAGAGTCTATGTTCCTAACTCTGAAAACATAAGAAAAATGGTTTTAAAAGAAATGCACGATGTTCCTTATGCGGGTCACTTAGGTTATCAAAAGACAATAGCAGTAGCTAATAAAGAATATTATTAGCCATGAATGAAAAAGGAAATTGCGGAATACATAGCTAGATGTTTGGAATGGGTATAAAGCTAATTTTGATCACAGACACCCCACACGAGCGTTACAACCTTTACAGATACCAGAGTGGAAATGGGATGTAGTTACTATGTATTTCATCACAAATTTTCCTAAGACAATATCACGACCCGATGCCATTATGGTAGTAGTGTACAAGCTAACTAAATAAGATCATTTCATTCAAGTTAAGATGACTCATAAAGAAATTGAGATAGAAGATATCTAAATGAAAGAAGTAGCTAGACTACATGGTAGCCCAAAAGCAATAGTGTTAGATAGAGATTCAAAATTCACAAGTAATTTTTGGAAAGGTTTGTTTAAAGGTTTTGGTATAGATTTTAACATGAGTACTTCATATCATCCGCAAACAGATGGAAATACATAGATATTATTGGGCCATAACAATTAAAGGATATGGAAGTGTTGATGTATACGTAACTTCAGAATGTATTTCACATATATGTATATTGTATTCCTATAGAGATGTTATTATTCCTCTATATGGAAGTGTCATCATTTATATTGTAAGTGTCGTAACTTATACTTGATGGGTTATTAGATCACCTTGTTGGGGTCGGCCCTGTATAAGTCATGTGGGTCAAAGGGTTATTAGACCACCCTAGTGGGGGTCAGCCCAGTCAGCATTATGTTAAGTGGTTAAGTTGAGGCTGACCTAGTTGAGTAAAGGTCAAGTCAAGTTAGTGTATAAATAGAGAGTGTGTCTCTCTCATTTCACACATTCTATTATCTCACTCACACTTGGGAGAGTAGCGCACTTGTGGAGGAGGAGGCTCTGCTGCTAGGAGAAGACTATCTCTTGTATTCTGGTTGTATCATTGCTCTATCTATCTCTGAGGAAGTTATTGGGGTTTTTCACCTTTATGGTTTTCTCCAAGTAAACTCGGTGTCTCTTCTGTGCTTGCATTATCATGTCCATGATTGATATGCTGTAGATTTGTTGTACATGTTGTTCTCTCAGTTAAGATCCTAGATCAGATTGAAGTAACTTCTGAAAATTTAACATGGTATCAGAGCTAGCCTCAAAGAAGGCATGATATGGCATGTATGACACTTGTTGCACTTACAATGCTAGGGCTTGATATAGCAAAAACCAGTCATCGTAGCACTTTCGCTATAAATCCATTTTGGAGATGTTGTCGGATCTAAAAATTTTACAGGTCAAAGATCAAATCCCCATGTACCTTGTGTCCAAAGGAAAACCTCTAATGCGTTGTACTTTGTGATTTATGATCTGTACAATATAGGGTTTCTACCTCTTCCAGATCTGAGTCAAAACCAGGTGATCTTGGGAAAGAGGTCATAACTTGGGCTAGGAATATCCAAATGAAATTTCATAAAATGTGACAGCTAGTACACAGCCTGTACTATCTCAGAAAAACGTTTCAGAGGCCGAAGTTGAACCAGTGACATGTGGCACACCGTACAAGTTTTCTCTCCTGTATTATCCCATAAACAGGTCATGTTGTGACACTTGGAATAAATCTCTCTCAGAGAATCCAATTGAGGTCAGACCTATCAGGATGGAAAGACAACAGGTCGGGATATCTTAGGAAAATATTTCAGAGGCAGAAGTTGAACCAGTGACATGTGACACACCGTACAAGTTCATTCTCATGTCTTATCCCATAAACAGGTGACGTTGCGACACTTGGCATAACTCTCTCTTAGAGAATCCAATTGAGGTTAGACCTGTCGGGATGGAAAGATAACAGGTCAGGCTATCTTAGAAAAAATTTTCAGACCCTGTGGATCGAAAAGTTTGTACTTACACTAGAAACATCAAGGTACATATTTCTGTCAAAACAGAATTATTTTTTAGTACCTTCATTCATGGCTTCCGGAATTTAGGGATTCCAAGAAAGTTGGAATTTTTGTAATCGGATACCATGGCTGGATGCTACTCATCAAAATAGAAATTTAGAGACCAAGATCAGATTTTTTGGTTGGGCAGAAGGCCGGATTTGATCAAAGCCCAATTCGGGACTTTGATCGGAAAGATGGAAAATTAGGTCTTCTGCAAAAATTGGAATTTTGGAAATCTATGACCATGGCTAGAAGCTCCTCAAAAAAATCAAAGCTTAGAGTTTTGAATCAAATATTTTGGTTGGGTGAAGCTCTGGGAAACTCAAACCCTAATTCAGGGTCCTCTCTAGTGAATCCGGAAATCTAGAAGGCAATTTTGAGGGGTGAAACTTTGCAGTTTTCAAATTCTGAATATACCAACTTGATCAGCTCATCAAGGCGCATATTTCTATCCTTTCGGAAGTTTGAAATTCAAAGTTTGAATTTTTGGGGTTTCTTTGACAAACCCTAATCCAACTCCAGGTCCAGTTCTTGCAAATCAAGTGGATTGGGTTAATCCTAGAGGAAGATGGATTGGTCACCTGCATAAGTGACGAAGTTCCTATCTCAGAGGGAGATGAGGCTAAGGCCTTCCATAAGAAGATTACAAGCAATCTTGATAGGTATGGCTTACAGGTATGTTTCATGGTTAAGTTTATCATATGTTTGTCTTCATATCATTATAGTACAATCTTGATTAATTACTGGACTTGTCGTATCACTTTAGTAGAAGATATTCATTGATTAAGGTTTTGACACTTATGATTGTACGAATGCATTGTGATGTTGTATGAGGTTTATGTTGTTTGCTAACACAAAAGGTACACCAAGAAAGTCAAATCATGTTCTACTTCAAGAACATATGCTCATGGTGACATGATGACAAAGATTCATCCATTGTCATGGATCACATAGAAGATCTACTTTCGAGGTATGTATAACTTGGTTCTACAATGGTTAACTTATGAGACATGCAGGTTACTAGCACAAGTCACTAAAGAGAACTAGAAGACATTATGCGGGTATGTTAGACATAACTAGCTAGCATGCTAATCTAGGTATGTTTTCCCTATATCAAGCTAGAATCCTACCTTGTGTTAGGATCTTATACTGTTGTGTTGTTGATAATGATTATTGATGAAGTCATAGGTTTGAATAATCATGGTTGTATGCATATTATGTTTCTTACCATAATTGATGATATGACTAACCAGAAGAATCATGAAGGTATAGGTTTGAATAATCACGGGTTTTATGCATATTATATCTCTTATCTTGATTGATGATTCAACTAACCAGAAGAGTCCTATGATCAAATAAGAATATGTATGAGTAAAAGAAGACTTCCCTGAAACCTTGAATACTAATGTTTATTATCTGTGAATGATCATGAATATACATGTTTAATATTATTGTGTTTTGATAGTATTAAGATTATACTAAGAAATGTGTGATTATGTATGAGACCTCAAGGATAACACAATGATGATACTAATAAGCATGCATAGTGATTAAGGATGGATGTAAGTTCAAGGATAGGTAATCCAGGAAGCAAAGGTCAAGAGGGAGCACACTCTAGTTGTTCCTGTAAGAAAGCAAAGGAGCACACTTGAGTAGTTTCTGCAAGGATGCAAATATTTAGAGGGAGTTGAGCACTTCTCACAATCCACATAAGAATGGGGTTGCAGAAAAGAAGCAAAGACTGAGAGGGAGTCAACCCAACAAACAAACAAAGATAAGTATTTGAATTGTCATTACTTGCATATTTTATTGTTTAAATAATACTGTTCAATAATGTATATACTGATGTTCCTAGAATTAGGTTGTGTATTATGCATATTAGAATAGTTGCATTGATGAAAAATATACTACTAATATGCATGGGTGAGTGGCCTATGGCACTGTACAACATTCCATTGCGACTTATCTAGAATGAAACCTCTTTGCTGACATGTTGGGATTTGTGCACACTCTTAACAATGTTCTGGTAGAGATTGGAAGGCATCTAGAAAGTTACAGGATATGGATAAATGTTGTATTGAAGCATTGGCTAAGATAATTGCATGATTGTATGACATATTTCTTTATGTGTTAGAATTTGTTCTGAAAAATATGAGATGTTTTCTAATCATGCAATTTAACTTGTTGTGTAGGAAAGATCGTATGCCATCACCTACAAAAGAAGAACTACAACATTTGTTCAGCCACAAAATTATATATTGAAGATATTGAAGTTCCCAGGATATGGGAAGAATGCCATGATCCGTCGATCATGAAGAATGATGTTTGGGATGTAGTCCCAAGACCTAAAGGGAAGTTTGTTATGACTTCCATATGGATCTATCAAGATCAAGCATGCTGCAAATGGTAGCATAGAGAAATATAAAAGTGATGAAATAGAAGATACACCAGATGGATTTCAAGACAGCTTTCTTGAATGGTGTAGTTGAAGAAGAAGTGTATGTGGAGCAGCCACTTGGTTCTGAGACACATGACATGAAATCATATATGTGCAGAACTTGGTATGGTAGGATAAGAAGCTTTCTATCCAGTTTGGTCTTTACCAAGACTAAAGCGGGTTCCAACCTTTACTACAAGGTTGAGGTAGGAAATCCAGGGATACTCTTATTGTATGTGGATGACCTGTTTGTAACAAGAGATGATAGATTGATTGCCGACACGCAGTGGAAGCTTGCAGCTGAGTTTGAGATGAAGGACTTGGGGATGATGCACTATTTTCTTAGTATGGAGGTGTGGCAGAGTACATATGGAATCTTCCTTGGACAAAGGGAAGTATGCAGTAGAGATTCTGAAGAGGTTTGGGATGATGGACTGCAAGGCTATGGCCACACCTATGGCATCAAACCTGAAGCTTCTGTGTGATGCTTCATCTGATCCGGTCGATGTCACGATGTATCGTCATATGATTGGGTCCTCTATGTACCTGACAAACACGAGACCAGATATTGGATTTGTGGTGAACACATTGAGCCAATTCCTGATGCATCCAAGAGATGTTCACCTAGTTGCTGTAAAGCATATTCTGAGATTGGGCAGGTAGTGTTGCAGATAGGAAGAGCACTTCTAGGTGCTGCTTCAGTATGGGATCAGGTGTGATCTCTTGATTTAGCAGGAAGCAGTCCTGCTTAGCACTGAGTATAGGTGAAGCAGAGTATGTTGCGACGACTGAGCAGGTTGCAGATGTATTGACCAAGCCATTAGCCAGAGTGGAGCTTGAGTACCTCAGAGAGAGGCTTGGTGCACTTCAGATCAAGGTTCCTTCCAAAGGGGAGTGATGAGTCCGGAAGATGCAGATGCAAATGAGCTTTTCTAACATGGTTGATGTGTTCTCCCTTGGTCATGATGTAATTGCTGAGCCATTTTTCATAGGGTGGTAGATGTGTTCTCCCATGGTGAAAAAGTAAGCGTTGGAGCCTTCCTCGAATGGTGGCAGATGTGTTCTCCCATGTCGGTGATGTAAGTGCTAAATGATGTGCATCTGGGTTGTGCTTCGTGGACGATGAGATGATCAGAAGAGGACGATGCTATGATGATCAGGAGGATCATGGATGATGAGCATCAGCACGATGCTCCAGTTACTACTCTGTATATGCATCAGGATGATGCTAGATATGATCAGGTAGATCATGTATGTGATATGTATCAGGTATGATTAGGTGGATCATGTATTTGTATTTGTATCAGGTGGATACATTGTATGATCAGGTAGATCATGTATGTGATATGTATCAGGTATGATCAGGTGGATCATGTATTTGTATTTGTATCAGGTGGATACATTGTATGATCAGGTGGATCGTGAATGATGATATGTATCAAGTAGATACTTGGTATGCATCAGGTGGATGCATTGTATGATCAGGATGATCATAGATGACGAGCTTGAGGATGTTGCTCCAGATGACATGCAGCAGGATGTTGCAGTGATGATGATTAGGATGATCATGTGTACATCAGGATGATGTATGGTGAGTATGAAGTTGATACTCTGTGGTCGTGGAACAGGTTGTGCAGATAAGCATGTAATTTGTGCCTTGGGAGATTTGCATATAGTCTTTCAAGATTTTTCCTATGGCATGTAATTTGTACCCTGGGATATCTGGGAAATGCTCTTTCGAGGTTTTGCTTGGGAGGACATATAATTTGTGCCCTGGGAGATCTGCAGATCATCTTTCAAGGTTTTTCCTAGGGCATGTAATTTGTGCCCTGGGATATCTAGCAGATGCTCTTTCGAGGTTTTGTCCTATGGCATGCAATTTGTGCCCTGGGAGATCCGATAGGTTGAGCCGTGTGCTCATAATCAGTCCTGGGATGCTCTTTTGAGGTTTTTCCATGACCACATGTAATTTGTGCCCTGGGAGATCTGATAGGTTGAGCCTTGTGCTCGTAAACAGTCCTGGGATGCTCTTTTGAGGTTTTGTGGTGACTACATGTAATTTGTGCCCTAGGAGATCCGATAGGTTGAGCCTTGTGCTTGTAATCAGTCCTGGGATTCTCTTTCGAGGTTTTGTGGTGGGTTTACATGTAATAAGTCCTGGAGATATGGACAGGATGAAAAAGGCCTCAGATGCTCTTTAGAGTTTTTGCTAGTCAAGAGACTCTTTTAAGGTTTTGTGACGCATGTAATAAGTCCTGAGGATTCCACAGTATGGCCAGTGATGACGAAGACCTGCAAGTGGTGGGCCTACATCCAGTATGAAAAAGGACTGGCTCTGTAGAACTTCCTATGACGAGTAGATTCAAAGATTGATTGAGATAGTAGCAGCAGTGACGATGATCATGACTCGATGATGATTATCCAGTGACGATGATCCAGAGAAGATGACTTGTGCTAGAAGACCTATGTTGAGAAATACCTTCCTTGTTAAGAGGGAGTGTTGATGTATATGTAACTTCGGAATGTATTTCACATATATGTATATTGTATTCCTATAGAGATATTATTATTCCTCTATACGGAAGTGTTGTAATTTATATTGTAAGTCTCGTAACTTATACTTGATGGGTTATTAGACCACCTTGTTTGGGTCAGCCCTGTATAAGTCATGTGGGTCAAAGGGTTATTAGACCACCCTACTGGGGGTCAGCCCAGTCAGCATTATGTTAAGTGGTTAAGTTGAGGCCGACCTAGTTGAGTAAAGGTCAAGTTAGTGTATAAATAGAGAGTGTGTCTCTCTCATTTTACACATTCTATTATCTCACTCACACTTGGGAGAGTGGCACACTTGTGGAGGAGGAGGCTCTGCTGCTAGGAGAAGACTATCTCTTATATTCTGGTTGTATCATTTCTCTATTTATCTCTGAGGAAGTTATTATGGTTTTTCACCTTTATGGTTTTCCCCAAGTAAACTCGATGTCTCTTGTGTGCTTGCATTATTGTGTCCATGATTGATATGTTGTAGATTTGTTGTACATGTTTTTCTCTCAGTTATGATCCTAGATCAGATTGAAGTAAATTCTGAAAATTTAACAAGAAGATCATATGGTAAAGAATAAACATAATTTCAAAGCAGCACAGGATAATCATAAAAGTTATGCAGATCAGAACGTGATTGATAGACAATTTCAGGTTGGGGAACATGTCTTTTTCAATGTTAATCCAAATAAGAGTACTTTAAACTTGGGAAAATGTTCTAAAATTGAAGCTAGATGTTGTGGACCCTTTGAAATCTTGGCAAAGATAGGACCAATTACTTATGAACTTGATTTGTGTTGATGTATATGTAACTTCGGAATGTATTTCACCTATGTATATTGTACTCCTATAGAGATGTATTATTCCTCTATACGGCAGTGTCGTCATTTGTATTGACAAGTGTCGCAAGTGTCGTAACTTGCCGATGGGTTATTAGACCACCATGTGTGGGGTCAGCCCTGATTAAGTTAACCAAGGGTTATTTGGCTAAGCTAGACAAGTCGGCCCCACTGGTTTACTAGGCAGGCCAAGACTAGTATAAATAGAGATCGGGAGATCTCTATTTTATCACTCATTACTCACTTCTATCTCTCTCAGAAAGTGGCGCACTTGTGTGGAGGAGGATCATCTAATAGGAGAAGACTATCTCTTGTACTTTCGTTGTACTTTGGTTGTATCATTGCTCTCTCTATCTCTAAGGAAGTTGTGGGGTTTTTCACCTTTATGGTTTTCCCCAGTGAAACTCTGAGTGTCTATTGTCTCATGTGATTGCTTGATGTGATTGATATGCATTGTTTAACTTGATATGATGTACATGTTATTCTCTCAGTAAAGATCCTAGAGTATATGTGAACTTATGCTAAAAAATTAACATGGTATCAGAGCTTCCCTGAGAAGAAGACATTGTTCAGTGGCAGAAACTAGGGTTTCTTGTTTATTGGGTTTCTCTCCACAGATTTTGGAAAAGCAGTAAGGTAGATTGACTCTACTCATCAAGGAGAATCTTTCTGTCCAATCAGAATTCAATTCTGGGCACTTTCAATTTTGGCCCTAAATTTTAGGGTTTCCACAAAAATAGTTATTTATGAATTCTGAGGACATAGCTGGAAGCTCCTTGGAAAAATCAAAGTTTAGAGATTTGGATTGAGATTTTTTGTTGGGTGAAGCTCTGGGGACTCAAACCCTAGTTCAGGGTCCTCCCTAATGAATCCGAGAAGACTAAAAGGCATTTCTGAAGGGTAAAACTTTGTAGATCTTAAACTCTGAATATACTAGGCTGATCATCTCATCAAGGCACATCTTTCTATCCTTTAAGAAAGTTGAAATTCACATTTTTAATTTTTAGGGTTTCTCTGACAAACCCTAATCCGGGACCAGATCCAGTTTTCAGCAAATCAAGTGGTAAGACCTAAATATTTTCTATTTCCATCTGAAGTACTCCTTAAAGACGTCTCACCACACCAAGCTTGAGGATAAGCTTGAAGGGGCTGATAACTTCCGAGCATGGAAGTATAGGATTGGGTTAATCCTGGAAGAAAATGAGTTGGACACTTATATAAGTGAAGAGGTCCCTGTCCCAGAGGGAGAAGAGGCTAAGTCTCTTCACAAGAATAACTTGGTCAAGGCAAAGAGGATCATTGCTGATTCTATCAAGGACAATCTCATTCCACATGTGTCATCTCTAAAGACACCCAAGGCAATGTTTGACTCTTTGACCAAGCTGCTTGAAGGGAAGAACATAAATCGGAAGATGACTCTATGGAACCAATTGAAAGGGGTAAAGCTTCAAAATGGAGATACCATTCAATCCTATTTCTCCAAGGTCTCTTAGATCAAGGAACAACTTGAAGTTGTGGATGAAATGGTGGAGAATGGTGAAATTGTCATGACCACTCTAAATGGCCTACCTAGGTCATGGGATTCCTTTTTTCAAGGAATTTGTGCAAGAAGGAAGTTGATCTCCTTCAGTAGAATGTGGGAGAAATGTTCACAAGAAGAGGCTAGGCTTGTAGACCAAGAAGAAAAGATGGGAAGTGAAGATCAAGCTCTCATCACAAGAAACCTTTTCAAAAGGGTAAGAAGGATCTGAGATGCTTCACATGCAATGAGAAGGGACACTTTGCTGTAGATTGTCCCAAGAACAAAGGGGACAACAACAACAACAAATTCAACAAGAAGAAGAAAAATAACAAAAGAAGATATCATGCTTATGCTGCTGACGATGATGAACCACCAAAGAAGAAGGCTAGGCAGAAAGTGATGACTCATCAAGTGAAGATGAATATGTTCTAATCTCTACTCTCACAGGTACCATCTCTCATGGATGTAATGATTTGCTCATTGATAGTGGGGCTTCCAAACACATGACTGGGTTTAAAGAATCTTTTGTAAATCTATCTGAACATGAATCACCCCATAAGGTAAAATTTGGAGATGATTATCAATATCCTATCAAAGGAAGTGGGGAAACCTCCTACAACCTAGACTATGGAAAGTCTTTGAAGATGAAATATGTGTTATTTGTACGTAGGCTCAAGAAGAACCTACTCTCCATATCTGCATTGGATTCCAAAGGCATGAGGGTTTCATTTGTAGATGGCCAAGTCCTAATGTGGTGAAAGGGTAAAACTATAGATGATGCAGTAGTGATTGGAGAGCAAGAGGGAGGATTGTACAAATTGAAGGGACAACCTGAACATGCTATGGTGACATGAAGACAAAGATTCATCCATAGTCATGGATCACATAGAGGTATGTATAATTTGGTTTTCCAAAGGTTAACTTATGAGTTATGCAGGTCATTGAAGAGAACAAGAAAACATTGCTAGACATAACTAGTAAATATGATGACCAGGTATGCTTTTCTTATATCAAAGGATCTTATACTTTTGTATGATTGATAATGATTACTCATGACGTTATAAGTTTGAGTAATCTAGGGTTTATGTATGTTATGTCTCTTACCTTGATTGATGATATGACTAACTAGAAGAGTTCTATAGTCAAATATGAATATGCATGAGCAAGAGAAGTCTTCCCTATAACCTTGAATGATAATGCTTATTATTTGTGTTTGAAATGATCATGACTATACATGTTTAAGATTATTTTGTTTTGATAGTATACTAATGAATGTATGATTATGTATGAGATCTTGAGAATAACACAATGATGATACTCGTAAGCATGCATATTGATCGAGGATGGATATCAGTTCAAGGACAAGTAATCCAGGAAGCAAAGATCAAGAGGGAGAACACTCCAGTAGTTCCTGCAAGGAAGCAAAGATTGAGAGAGAGTCCACACAACAAACAAACAAAGATAAGTATTTCAATTGTCATTTCTTGTATATCTGATTGTTTAAATAATATTTTTCAATGATGTATACACTTATGTTCCTAGACTTAGGGTGTGTATTATACATATTAGAATAATTGCATTAATGAACAGGATACGACTAATATGCATGTGATGGATAAGTGGCTTATGGAACTGTACAACATTCCATTGCTACTTATCTAGAATGAAACCTCTTTGCTGACGTGTTGGGAGTTGTGCACACTCTTAACAATGTTCTGGTAGAGATTGGAAGGCATCTAGAAAGTTACGGGATATGGATAAATGTTGTATTGAAGCATTGGCTAAGATAATTGCATGAATGTATGACATATTTATTTATGTGTAAGAATTTGTTCTGAAAACTATGAGATGTTTCTAATCATGCAATTTAACTTGTTTTGTAGGAAAGATCGTATACCTTCACCTACAAAAGCAGGACTGCAACATATGTTCGGCAACAAAGTTATCTATTGACGATGTTGAATTTCCCAAGATCCAGGAAGAATGCTATGATCGAGGAATACTAGTCGATCATGAAGAATGACGTTTGGGATGCAGTCCCAAGACCTGAAGGGAAGTTTGTTGTGAATTCCAAGTGGATATATAAGATAAAGCATGCTGCAGATGGAAGCATAGAGAAATAAAAAGTGAAATTTGTAGCTCGTGGCTTCTCCCAGAAAGAGGGGATAGACTATGAAGAAACTTTTGCTCCTATAGCCAAGTACACTTCCATCAGATCAGTGCTTGATATGGCTACAGTGATGAAATGGAAGATACACCAGATGGAGGTCAAGACAGCTTTCTTGAATACTGTAGTCGAGGAGGAAGTGTATGTGGAGCAGCCACTTGGTTTTGAGAACATGACAAGGAGTCATATGTGTGTAGGTTGAAGAAATCCTTGTATGGCTTGAAGCAAGCTCCTAGGACTTGGTATGGTAGGATAGACAACTTTCTATCCATCTTGGGCTTTACTAAGAGTAAAGCAGATTCCAACCTTTACTACAAGGTTGAGGAAGGCAATCTTGTGATACTACTCTTGTATGTGGATGACCTCTTTGTAATAGGTGAGGATGGATTGATTGTTGATACCAAGAGGAAGCTTGTTGACGAGTTCGAGATGAAGGACTTGGGTATGATGCACTACTTTCTAGGCATGGAGGTTTGGCAGAGTGCAGATGGAATCTTCCTTGGACAAGGGAAGTATGCAGTAGAGATCCTGAAGAGGTTCAGGATGATGGACTACAAGGCCATGGCCACGCCTATGGCATCGAACCTCAAGCTTCTATGTGATGCTTCATCTAATTCGGTTGATATCACTGTGTATCATCAGATGATTGGGTCCTTGATGTACCTGACGAACACGAGACAAGATATTTGCTTTGTGGTGAACACATTGAGCCAGTTCCTGACGGATCCCAAAGGTGTTCACCTAGTTGCTGTAAAGCATATTTTGAGGTACCTAAAGAGCACAATTTATTATGGGCTCAAGTATGATGCGAATCAAAAGTTTAACCTGCAGGGTTATGTTGATTCAAATTGGGAAGGCAGTGCTGCAGATAGGAAGAGCACATCTGGGTGTTGCTTCAGCATGGGATCAGGTGTGATCTCATGGTTTAGCAGGAAGCAATCCTGTGTAGCACTGAGTACAGCCTAGGAAGAGTATGTTGCAGCATGTTCGGCTAGTTGTGAGGTAGTATGGATCCGAAAGCTACTGTCTGAGTTATTTGATCTCCCGCTGGAGGCTACTAGTATCTTTTTTGAAAACCAGAGTTGTATGAAGCTGTCTGAGAACCCGGTCTTCCACGAAAGGTCGAAACACATTGAGATCAAATATCACTATATCAGGGATATGGTGCAGAGAGGAGCAGTGAAGCTCCTATATGTTGCAATGGATGAGAAGGTTGTAGATGTGCTGATGAAGCCATTAGCCAGAGTGAAGTTCGAGTACTTCAGAGAGAGGCTTGGTGTTCTTCAAATTGATGACACTTCAAGGAAGAAGTGATGGACACATTTGCAGGAGCCATTCCCAGCATGGTGAGAGGAGGATCCTTCCATGGCTGTGGATGTAAGCGCTGGATGATGAGCATCAAGAAGATGCTCCGGTTACTTCTCTGTATATGTATCATGTTGGATGCTTGTTATGATCAGTTGGATCATGTCTATGTAGATGCATCATGTTGGATGCTTGGATGATGTATCTGTATATGCATCAGGTGGATGCATTATATGATCAGGTTGATCATGGATGATGAGCTTCAGGATGTTGCTCCAGATGGCATGCATCAGGACGATACATTGATGATGATTAGGTTGATCATGTGATGATCTACATCAGGATGATGTATGGTGAGTATCAGGTTGATACTTTCTGGCTGTGGACAAGTTGTGTAGATGAGCATATAAGTAGACATGGGAGATCCGACAGGTAGAGCTGTGTGCTCGTAACATCCTGGGATGCTCTTTCGAGGCATTGCTCTGGGAGCACATATAAGTATACCTAGGAGATCTGACAAGTAGAGTTGTGTGCTCGTAACAGCCTCGAATGCTCTTTCAAAGCATTTTCGTATGGCATATAAGTAGACCTCGGATATCTGATAGGTTGGGCTATGTGCCTGTAATAAATCTTGGGATTCTCTTTCGAGGCATTGCCATGACCACATGTAAGTAGAACTGGGAGATCCGATAGGTTGGGCTGTGTGCCCGTAATAAGTCCTAGGATGCTCTTTCGAGGAATTGTGGTAGGGGTCACATGTAATAAGTCCTGGAGATCTGGACAGGATGAAAAAGGCCTCAAATGCTCTTTAGATATCTTGCTTGGCAAGACACTCTTTTAAGGTTTTGTGATAGTCACATGTAAGTGGACCTGGGAGATCTTGTTGGTCGTGCTTCGGCACATAAATGGTCCTGGGATACTCTTTCGAGGAATTGTGATGCATCTAATAAGTCCTGAGGATTCCATAGTATGTCCAGTGATGATGAAGACCTGTAGGTGGTGGGCCTACATCAAGTATGAAAAAGGACTGGCTCTGTAGAACTTCCTATGACGAGTAGATCGGAGATTGATTGAGATAGCAGCAGTGATGATGACGATGATTCGAGGACAATGATTCGCTAATGATGATCCAAAGAAGAAGAATTGTACTAGTGATCTGTGTCGAGAAAATACCTTCCTAGTTAAGAGGGAGTGTTGATGTATATGTAACTTCGAAATGTATTTCACCTATGTATATTGTACTCCTACAGAGATGTATTGTTCCTCTATACGAAAGTGTCGTCATTTGTATTGACAAGTGTCGCAAGTGTCGTAACTTGCCGATGGGTTATTAGACCACCATGTGTGGGGTCAACCCTGATTAAGTTAACCAAGGGTTATTAGGCTAAGCTAGACAAGTCGGCCCCACTGGTTTATTGGGTAGGACGGGACTAGTATAAATAGAGATAGGGAGATCTCTATTTGATCACTCATTACTCACTTCTATCTTTCTCAGAAAGTGGCGCACTTGTGTGGAGGAGGATCATCTGCTAGGAGAAGACTCTCTCTTGTACTTTGGTTGTATCATTGCTCTCTCTATCTCTGAGGAAGTTGTGGGGTTGTTCACCTTTATGGTTTTCCCCAGTGAAACTCTGTGTGTATATTTTCTCATGTGATTGCTTTATGTGATTGATATGCATTGTTATACTTGATATGCTGTACATGTTATTCTCTCAGTAAATATCCTAGAGTATATGTGAATTTATGCTCAAAAATTAACACTTTGCCTCCTAACAGAAAAGTGCTTAATGTGTTTCATGTGTCTCTCTTGTAAAAGTATGTGCATGATGCTAGGAATGTAATTGAAGGGAATATGATATAGATGTTTTTATTTTGCATTAGATGATGTATATGATATTATTATTGGTTATCTAGCATATTTTGTTACTAATCACATGATCTCTATTTATCATGTATATATATATATATATATATATATATATATATATATATATATATATATATATATATATATATATATATATATTGTTGGCAGATATACATGATGTTGATTATGTTTTGATATATATTTTTGATTAGGTGGAACCAGAAGGATATTTTCCGGTGGAGCCTGTTGCCATCATAGGAAAGAAAGTCAAGTTTCTCAGGAATAGATAAATATGGCAAGTTAAGCTCCAATGGACGAATTATAAACCTGAAGATGCAACTTTGGAAATGGAATATGTGATGAGGGAGGAATACACTCATCTGTTCTGAAAATTTTTGAATTTTTGTGGCATGTATAAATAAGTATGTATCGAGCATGATGCATGTTTTAAGGGGAGGGGGATGTAATACCCTCTGGTTTAGCCCCTGGATATGTTATTATTATTTTTATGTTGTGAAATTATGGCACAAGGTGTCATGAATATGGTTTTCACATTATTATTATTATGTTATATTATTATTAATTAATAAAATATAACGGATGATATCGACCAATGCCACATAAAAGAGTATGAGGAACCATGATGCTACGAGCAATGGGAAGTGGTAAAGTGTGTTCCTAAGTGTTTGTGTCTATCTTATTGGACCCTCTTGACTTATGAACCCTCTTATGTTGTGTTTATCCTTGATTTTATTATTCTGGGATGGTTTTTATTAAAATTGGAGTCACTCTCTCTCTCCTAGTGCACCCCCTTGAGTGCCACTTGTTGTTGCCCCTTATGAAAGTTGTAACTCCTCCTTAGTGGATTTATATTATTGGAAAGTAAATCCTCTTGTGACTCTCTCTCTCCCCCAACTCGAGTTCTCCATGAGGAATTCAAATTGGTTGGTGTGTGCTTCGCTTTCTCTTGATTTTTGCTTATTGGTTCTTGGCTTCATTCTCTTTGTTCTTGGTTCACTCACTCATGTGCATTGATATTTGGCACTTGGAAATTTTATTTTATACCCTTGGTATGTGTGAGATCCTATGATACATTGGCTTTTTGGATGGTTGGTTCACCCTTGTTGATCATGTTTCCAAGCAGAGAGACTCGGTTGCTGCTAGTATATCTGTTCTGGAAGCTACTTGTCATGGATTTGAAGTGATGTGGAATCCAGTTTCCATTGGATGCAGTTGGACAAAGGGTATATTAGCGTTTTATTGAGTCTATCTATCCTTGAGCTATATGTCTTAGATTGGAAAATAGTGGTATCTATTTTCCATTGGAATACAATTGGATCGATGATAGACCTATGACTATCGATCTTGGAGCTACTGTCCTGGATTGGAAGTGATGTGGAATCCACTTGCCATTGGAATTGTGGTTGGACTAATGATAGTTGGGTTTTATGGTTGAGTTTACTATTTATTTTGGAATCGTGGTTTTGTCTTGGGGGTGACCATTGCAAAGAAATATTTGGCTTGTACAATGTCTACGGCTGGGTGGATTGTGGCACGATCGATTTCAGTTGTGGGAATTTGCAAGATAAGTGGTTGTATTTTATTTATATGGGTTATTTATTTCTAATATAATATATATATCTATTCATATTTGATGGAATGTGTGAATCAAATGTGAAAAATTCCTTTTCTATGATTCTGTTTTTTTTCATTACTAGTTCTTTTGGAAAAAATGCGAAAGCTAGTTTTTGAGACTTTGCAATAGAAGTGTTTTTTTAAATGTCTATATGAGTTATTTATTTCAGATATGATATTTTCATCTTATATGTTTGACTAAATTTGTGAAAGAGTGTGAAAATCCTCACAGCAGATCTAAGAGCTGATGTATACCTCACAAGAAATAATTTAGGAATAAGATTAAGAGTGGTCAATGCAGTAAAATGAGCAATAGAATAATAATACAGTAGAACTCGGATAGAAGCAAAATAACTTCACACACACTAATTCATTGATAAAAAATAGACAAATAAATAATACAATGCATGAGGAATTCAAATGCCAAGGTGGAAATTCTAATTGGCCTTCATGGAGTGATCAAAAGATCACTGGAGTGTCATCGGAGGACAACTAGAAGTCTAACTCATCATCGGTGGGGTCATCAATGCACAAGTAACTGTCAACCGTCAGTCAAACTAAGTCTAACTGAGTGTAACTGGCACATGGAGACACTAACTAAACGAAGGAGGCTCAATGGAGGGTGCATGAGGATCTAACTAAAGTCAGAATGAGTAGTCTAGTCACACTGGAGGTCCATCGGAGAGGTAAGGTTAGTTAAGAGTGAGTCAAGCCTAAAATCAAGGAGAGAACTTAGTTAACTAAAGACAACTAGACTGGTAGGTGAAGAAGGGTTCCTTTTTCAAGTGGATGGTGAGATGTGGGTGCATCACTATCTAGGAGGGCTCAATCTGAGTGGAAATAATCTCCCGAGTGCTAGAAGACTAGGGACTAGGTGCTGGAGGTATCAACCTAATGGCTGGGCAGCATGCGGATGCATGCAATGCATGTTGCATGCAGGAATGCATGCAAGACTAAAAATGCAAATGATGAAAATGCTAGTAGGACTAGGATGGAGTATAGGAATATCCTAACAAAGAGATCCCAATATAGTCTATAAAATTTGTTACCATGATCCTAATTTATTTCTCTAACTCTTATTCTTTTCAGAGAGGTTGGCATAGCTAGATTTGGGATTTGAAATGTGGACTATATATGAGTATGAATATACATACATATGAATATATATGACCTCTAATATTTTGATCCTAACCTCCGATCATTAGTTCCTTCTTTTTGAATTTCTTTTGAAAAGTAGAATTCGAAACTAGCTTTGAAATGGTGAAATTGGTTACTAGTTTTTGGATTTGAATCTTCATTTTTGGTAAATAGTGAATGTACAGACATATGATATGTTTTAGGTACTTTATTTGTTCTTTAGAATGATATTTTATATATATACCATCACCTCTGTGTTCCTCGGAACTCAGTACGATTGCTTTGATTGAATTTCCAGCTGTGTTTATTAACTAGTTGTACTTATTAAACTTGAAAGATTCTTTGTTTATGTATATGGATTAGAGTTGAAAATGTAATTTTATTTTTATATACATGCACGCTTATTTATGATCATAATTTTTGTAGGTTCAATTTTTGTATATTTGGTATGGTTGTGCGTCGAAAATGCACAAGACTAGTTGTTTGCATAGTGAAACTAGTTGACTAGTCTTGGTATCTCATTTTCATGTATATTATGTTTAATTATTTAAAAATGGTTATTTGGCCATATTTACTTGGATGAATGTGTTAATTATACATTGGGATTGACAAATTGTATTAATTAGTTGAACAAATCATTTTATTCTAAGTGTCGCCATTTGTAAGTTAAGTGTCGTAATTAGTGCATTAATTACCTTAATTAACTAGTTAATGACATAATGTTGGAAATGACCTTTTTGGGTTGAAGTAACCTATGTTATGGATTGGGATGGTTGTATAATTAAGTTATACAACGTTGGATAATATTTCCTAGCCTTGGTTTAGTTGCTTTCTTAGATGTAGATTTTATTTTAATTAATTTATGATTATCGATATTTTGTCGTAATTAATTTGTGAAAATTGAAATTAAGTATTTATTTGATTTCTCCGTTGTGCTTAAAATTTTTAACTAGCCTCTTAGAGATAATTATATTTCCCTAATTCCATTTGATATCCCTGGGGGACATTACAATCCTACACAAATAAAAACTCTTTGCCTCCAAGGCAGAAAAGAATTCGCTTCACATTGAATTCATCAATGTTGTCTAACATATTTATATATTCTTCACATGCATTGGTTTCTATTTTTATATTATGACTTCATGATGAACTCTCCCTCCCTCTGGAAGAGTCAATATTGCATGAATAAGAGTGCCCCATTTCTCATGTAGTGCATTAACTCACTAAATTGAGCCTTAGGATGAACTCGCCCTTGTACTGAAGTCTTTGCCACTTAGTTAGGTGGCTAGCTTAATTGTTGTAATGCAAGTGTCACAACTAAAGTGTCGTCTTTTAGTTTAACATAAGTTTCATCTTTTAGTTTAACATAAGTGTCGTCTTTTATTTTAACATAAGTATTGTTATGCAATAACACTTAATTAACTAAATCTTCTTTGTTACCACTTAGTTGACTCTCTTTAACTATTTATTTCTTTTTAACATCACTATAGTTATAAATTCAAGTTCTACTTTGATTTACTGAAGTCTTCACTGAAGTTTAACAATTCGAATTCACTTAGTCATCTCATGAGGAATTCAAATTTTATTTTTCTCTATGCATTTGTATTTATCTCTTATATTTACTGCATGGTTAATATGTGTTAACTTTAATTATCTATCATATCAGATTATACTCATAATATTTCTCGGCTTCTATGATCATATTATATTACTCTCGGACCAAATGATCATATGCTAAAGTAATTCACTCTAGAGGTGGCTGTGAAAATCCTCACAGTAGATCTAAGAGCTGATGTATACCTCACAATGAAAGAATTTAGGAGTAAGATTAAGAGTGAATAATGCAGTAATATGAGCAACAGAATAATAATACAATAGAACTCGGATAGAAGCAAAATAACTTCACACACCAATTCATTAATCACAAATGGACAAATAAATAATACAATGCATGAGGATTCGAATGCCAAGGTGGAAATTCAAATTAGCCTTCATGGAGTGATCAAAAGATCACTAGAGTGTCATCGGAGCACAACTAGAAGTCTTCATCATCATCAGTGGAGTCATCAATGCTCAAGTAACTATCACCCATCAGTCAAATTGACTCTAACTGAGTGTGGTAGGTGCAATTGAGTGTAACTGGCACTAACTGAATGAAGCAGGCTCAGTGGAGAGTGCATGAGAAGCTAACTGGAGTCAGAATGGGCAGTCTAGTCTCACTGGAGGTCTATCAAAGTGATACAGTCAGTTGAGAGTCAGTCTTTCCTTAAATTAAGGAAATAACTAAAGATAACTCAATTAACTGTAGTGCAACTGAGTGGTAGGTGAGAGAGGACGAGTGACTTCCTTAAATCAAGGAAGAAGGGCACACTAAGCTGTAGGAGGGCTAAGAATGATCCAAGAGAAGCTCCCAGGGGCTAGCTAACTGAGGGCTAGGTGTGGGACTGATGACTGGGATGCATGCATGCAAAATGCATGCTGCATGCAGAAATGCATGCCAGACTGAAACTGCAACTAATGAAAATGCTGGTAGGACTAGGATGGAGTATAGGAATATCCTAACACCCCCCCTTAATCCATCCTGGGCCCTGGTAACTGAGACCAAAGGTCACCCAATACAATGAATAATAATAACAATCAATAAACCAAGGAAATGGGGAAAACCTCATGGGAAAAATACCCCCCCTCAAAATAGATTGTAAGGCACACACAAAAAATAAATACTCCATACTCAAGCAGGTGTGATGCTTGGTCATGTGTCTGGAGGTATCTTCTTCTTGGGAAGAAGTGGATCATGCTCAGAAAGCATGTGCTTGTACTTGCTCTTCAGATCAAATGTGATGAGAACAAATCCAAAAGTATGACAATGATCCTTGAACCTGTGATTCGAATCAGTTGAGGTAGGATCAAATCTATGAATGTGAAGATAGTCTTTTGTCTTCTCCTTCGAACCATCGTGGGTGAGATTATGTTCAAAAGAACCATCAAATATCAATGATTGCTTGGAATCCAAATTAGATCCAAGACTTGAATCATGGTTGCTTAAGATCTCCTTTGAACCATTTGAGGTGAGATCTAAACCAGTAAATGCATGAGAAATTATCCCAAGCGAATGGCAATGGCCATCATCTTCAATAACCTTCTGAAAGCATGAAATAATGATCTTACAATAGTAAATAAGAGGTGATTGATCAAGGAGAGGGAATGCATTACCTCCAATGTCTGATTTTACCTCCGAAACATTCAGTAGATCATGATGCAAACCAACAGACTCTTGTGAAAGAGAGGATTTAGGAACCTCTGCAATTTCTAGAGTGTGAGCTGGCACAGAATTTGAAATAGAAAGAATTTAAAGCATGAGTGTAGAATCTACAAGTTCTTCTTCTTTGTGGACAACTTCAATATGAGATATGAGATATTTATGATCAATGAGATCATCAAGGAGGGTGAATCCATCACTGGGCATGCTCTCGAAGGGGTTTGGACCAATCCCTTCATTATGTTTGCCAAATTTTTCATCCAGATGGGCCCATAGCTCTTTCGGAGATTCGGCATAATCAAGGAAATCGACTACCATCCAACGAGACATAGCAACCAACATTGCTCCATAGACTCCGTCACATTCATTTAACCAATCTTTCTCCTCTTAAGAGGATTCAAACTCTCTTTCAAAACAATAATCAAAGAGACCATTTCTCTTGAAATGTGCTATCATTTTTGGTTTCAATTCATCATAGTTGAATGGAGAAAGAGGAGGGATTTATTCTGAATAAATGGAAGTGGTAGAAGACCTACAAAAACAATAGAAAATATCTACAACTGCTACTGCTGCAAAAATGCAGAAACTACTGCAACTGCTGCACTCGAAATCTGGATAATAACCTGCAAAAAACTCTTAGGAATGGAGATACACAATACTCTCAACATGCTCTGATACCATGTGAAAATCCTCACAGCAGATCTAAGAGCTAATGTATACCTCACAATGAAAGAATTTAGGAGTAATATTAAGAGTGAATAATGTAGTAATATGAACAATAGAATAATAATACAGTAGAACTCCGATAGAAGCAAATTAACTTCAGACACACTAATTCATTAATCACAAATGGAAAAATAAATAATACAATGCATGAGGATTCGAATGCCAAGGTGGCAATTCGAAATTAGCCTTCATGGAGTGATCAAAATATTACTGGAGTGCCATCAGAGCACAACTAGAAGTCTTCATCATCATCAGTGGAGTCATCAATGCTCAAGTAATTGTCAACCATTAGTCAAAATAAGTCTAACTGAGTGTGGTACGTGTAACTGGCACGAACTAAATGAAGGAGGCTCAGTGGAGGGCACATGAGGAGCTAACTGGAGTCAGAATGGGCAGTCTAGTCTCACTGGAGATCTATCGGAGTTATACAGTCAGTTGAGAGTCAGTCTTTCCTTAAATCAAGGAATTAACTAAAGATAACTCAATTAACTGTAGTGCAACTGAGGGGTAGGTGAGAGAGGACGAGTGGCTTCCATAAATCAAGGAAGAAGGGTGCACTAAGCTCTAGGAGGGATAAAAATGATCTGAGAGAAGCTCCCGGGGGATGGCTAACTGAGGGCTAGGTGTGGGACTGACGACTGGGATGCATGCATGCATGCAGAATGCATGTTACATGCAAAAATGCATGCAAGACTAAAACTGCAAATAATGAAAATGCTGGTAGGACTAGGATGGAGTATAGGAATATCCTAACAGTGGCCAGTCTCTAAAGAATAATTAATAGCAATTGGATACCATGGTTATTAATACACCACACAAAATAACTGGAGGTCCACCCCATGGGTACCTACTATAACTGGAGGTCCACATGAGAATCTGACTTGACACACAAGTCTTGAGCCTTGTCCAACAAGACTTTACAAGGTCATCACTTTGATACATCAAAGCATTGACCTCAACACATGAGGAATAACCTTTTACAACTGAAGGTTTAGTCATTCTTGATTCCAACTCAAGAATCTACTCTAAGTTCCTCAGTCCAACTTAAGCTCCCTACCTCAACACATGAGGCCCAATCTTGGATGCACAAGATTGGCTTGGAGAATGACTCATGATGTTGTAAATTTAACACTTCCTCTCAACAATGGAGGCATTCTCTACCATACCAATATTTTCTCGGAAGTACCTGAACTTCATCATTGATAGAGGATTTTTTCACACATATGCAATCTTCTTATCAATAGCAATGTACTACAGTTTCACTGTACCTTTCTAGACCATGTCTATGATGAATTGATACTTCATTTCAATGTGCTTCGACTTATCATGAAACATAGAGTTTTCGGAAAGATTGATGCATCTTTGATTGTCACATTGAATGACTATAGACTCAAGCTTCTCACCAAACAACCTAGCAAGTAGCTTCCTAAACCACACTTCTCTCAGGAAGCAGTACTAGCAGTAATATACTTTGCTTCTGTAGTACTATGAGCTACATAGCCCCACTTCCTGCTCGACCAAGAGATCGTAGCAGAACCCAAGCTAAAACAATAGTTGTATTTGTTGTTTCAGTCCACAATGCTACCACCCCAATTAGAGTCAGTATAACCAAGTAACAACACCCCTCCATTGGAGGCATATCTGAGTCCATAAGTAATCATATCTCGAAGGTACCTAATGTAACACGCCGATTTTTTACCCCACTACATTTAATATGTAAATAATCTAATATTGTTATCAAATCATCAAGAGGAGCTCACGACCAAGGTCCCACCATCTATTTATCATTCTCGTATCGACAATTAAATATCTATGCATGTGGATCGCGTGCTACCAGGGAACGATGGAAATTATAAATTTGATGTAAATATGTATTTTAATAAAAATACCCACCACTAGCTACGTAATACACCAAGAGTATGGGAGCATGATTTTTACAAGGAATATGGAGGCAAATATTAAAACCCTTGAAACCAATAGTGTCAATCCAAGTGTAAATGAGAGAACCCATGAACCATCAACTACCCATCTTGACTTTTGTACCCAATCATTTATTTCTTCCAAGAGTTGGTTGAGGTAGTTATTGTTTTGGGAAATGGAGAGTATGGTTGTCCCAAATTTCATGTATGGGAAAGCCATCATTTTGGAAAATCGTGTTTGGCTTCCTAGGAAAGAAAAGACCCACAATTTTGCTTCCTAATCCACTATTCATCCATTATTTTTTGCTCTCTCATGAGTTCTGGGCTTGCTGGGCATTTTTCTCCATGTTTTTCCATGTTTCCTTCATTTTTAGCTGGAAGAAGGGCGTTTTCGTGTTGTAGAATAGTGGGGAAGAGGGGAAATCGATTTGGGGGTTTGTGAGATCCATTTTTGTCACTTGGTTTCCCATGTATATGATGCAATTCGATTGGTAACCCATTGTGGTTATTTTTCCATCCCAAAATTCGTTTTTGGTGTGCCACGGCTTGGGAAAACCCATGGAAATCTCATTTTGTTAATCCCATAGTTAAAATCACTTTCCATGCCCAAAATTTGTGCTTGGTCTGTGTGTGGGGGGATATTGCTCTTGTTGGAATGGCGTGCATTCTCTATTTGGGTTGAACTTGGATGTAAGCAACCAAGAGTAGAATAGGATCGAGAATTGGCTCGATAAACCTAGTGAAGAGTGTAACCTCACAGAAGATGATAAGGATTTGGATACCTTTCTATGCACGCCCTGAAGAGAACTAGAAGGGAAGGTATATCCTAAGGGACTGTAGAGAAGTGAATGAGACACTTCGAACATGGACTCGCTACCCTCAGTCTCACTATGAAGTGTGATTGTAGTTCTCTTACATATGAAATTGTGGGTGGCACCCGTTTCAACCAACACTAAAACCTTCATCCCACTAATCATCACATTCACAAAATAAAATCCCTCCTAGTTTCTATTGGGTGTGGCCCAAGAAGAGGAAGTTAAGAAGGAAAGTACAATTAGGAGAGGCCTAACATTGACCATTTTTGGGAGAAAGGCGACTACGCAAATCCCGGGAAGAGGGTATGGAGCGAAGTGTTGTTGGGAGAAAATGACTTGTTTCCCTAATAAAGTCAAAGTACTAAGGACAACCAAAGTTGGTTGGGGTAGTTAAGGGCTGAGAAATGGCCTATATGTTGCAAGAACATGAATTTAAGAAGAGGAATGGTGTAAAGGACACGCCACTACAGAAGTTGGAGGTACGTTGTCAAAGAAAACGACGAAGTCAAAGGAAGAAGTGCCAAAGGGAAAACAAAGTTAAAGCTTAGTGTGGTCTACAGGACAACCATGGGGTTTTAGGGTTTTTGGTACTATGGGGGTTGGCCCATAGTTATTGTAATATGTGACCTTCGGGAACACCTATATATAGGGATAATTTTGTATGAGGAAGGTTTGGTTGTTAGAACTGTAAGGGTAGCTTGATTTTGTGTTAGGAGAATAGCGAGCAAAGAGAGAACATACTCTAAAGTTGAGTGCATAGAGATATGAATGTAGAGACGAGTCTTCAACTAAGTGCACAGACTGGAACTGTTACCCTTCCAATCTAATAGAAGAACAGTTCTCGTGGATGTAGCTCCCTCCTGGGGTGAACCACATAAATCCATGTGTTTATGTATTTTCTTCTGTATGTATGTGAATGGTCATTGTATGCTGAGTAAATGGAATACATGTGTATGGATTCTATGGAGGACACTTAGAATGATGAATGTAGAGCTAACTGGTAAATAAAGTAGATATTCAACGTAGCTATATATGTTGTCGAATAGCTGTGAAATGCAATGTAGCCTGTTCATTCTAGTTATGTGTGTTTATGTTAAATAGGAATTAAAAATAGGTTGTTGACAACATCTGCACATCACAATGCTTACAGAAGGTTGATTCTGTAACCCCCCATCTTTGTTTCGGGTGAGACTTCAGCCTATTTACAGGGTGATGCTGAAAGGGCCAATGGGAGGGGTGTTGTTGTTGCTGTGATAACTTCTCCGAACCTTGGTCTTCCCAGGGAAGCCAACAAATGGTTCCGTTGCCAAATTTGGACTGAAATTATGGTGATGTGTCATGTTAATGTGGAATCCAGAGAAGAGTGAAATAAGAATTGGGTGAGTTAGACAGAACGCAATTTTGCGAAGAAATAAAACAGGCATCCTTGGCTTACTACAGAACAGTGGCTATAGAGATACATATTTACTAATTTGCATAAAGTTTTCTTCGCATCGTTTTCTAATGAGTTACATGAGTGGATATCTAGGGTAGTAGAAAGAAAGAATTGTTTTCAAAGTGGAGAACCTACAATTTGGAATCTAGAGTTGATTTAGAGGCTTAAAGGGATTAATAACAAGATTTATAGAGTAGTAGACTTTTGGCTGGATAGCTTGTTGGAAGGCTACATTACATATTTTTCTATGGAAACTATGAAGTCCTACAAACCACGCTAAGCTTTAAATTCATTTTCCCTTTGGCATTGCTTCCTATGACTTCGTCGTTTTCTCTGACAGCGTACCTCTGAATTCTGTAGTGGCGCATCCTTTACACCATTATGCTTCTTAATTTCTTGTTCTTGCAACAGTCAGTCCATTGCTTAGCCCTTAACTTCCCCAACCACCTCTTGTTGTCCTTAGTACTTTGAATTTATTAGGGAAACATATCTTTTTCTCCCAACTGCAATTCGCTCCATACCCTCTGCCCGAGATTTGCAGATTCACCTTTCTCCCAAAAATGGTCAATGTTAGGCCTCTCCTAACTGTACTTTCCCTCTTAACTTCCTCTTCTTGGGCCACGCCCAACAATGTCCATCCTATGAACCATCTTGAACTTCTTTCAACTTTCCCATACCCACTATCAAGAATTCAGCCACTTCCAACACTTCCCTTGAAGTTCAATGCATTTGGTATTATCCCATAGCTTGTAGCTTCACCATGATTGGTAGACCTTTTCCTTCCTCCAAGTGTGCTTCCAAATTTTCCTTTAGTGGAAAAGTGATTGCAAAGTGGTTCCCATCACAAACGAAACAACCCATTTTCTTACCTTGCTTAACAGATGGTCTTGTTTGCAATGTTGTCTTCCTTTGGGCGTTGTTCACCACACTAAGCGACCCCAATTTAGGCACCTCCCAAGTCTTTGTTGGTCTACGAACGATTGAAACCATTGAAGATGAACTATACTTTACAAGACAATATGTTCAAGTTTTGCTACATGTGCCTAGAATAACTACTGAGACTTCCAATACCACTATTGCAAGCTCTTCTTCGTGGCTTGCATCTTAGTTTCCTGTGAATCTTCCTTTCCTTTCTCTTCATGTCACAACCCAATATGAGTCTGAATTACTTTTCACATCAACAAAATTAATTGCTCCAAAACATCAATAGGTGTTAGAGTTTGCAATTTAATTCAAATTAGTTATATCTTTAAATGGAAAGATAGACAAGCACAACAAAACACAAAAGACACAAGAATTTTCTTTGGGGAAACCATAAAGGAGAAAACCCCAAAATTTCCTTAGAAATATATTTTTCACTAGTACACTATCAATCAAGATGGAAAACCCAAAATATAAGATGTCTTCTGCAACTCTCTCTTTTTCTCCTCCAACGAACTTGTCTTCTCTCTCACTTGGTGTGAACTTGCTTGAGTGAGTGTGTGTACCAAATGAGAGAGTGACTCTCTCTATTTATACTTTAAGTGAGAGTGACCTAATTCCTTAATGGGGCAAACATGTCCTAGGGAGACTCAAAAATACATTTTAAATTTGACCTTTGGGGAACTATTCCCCCGACTGACAATGGAGATTTTACCTCGATATTCTAGTATGACCAAATACAATAATGACATCCCCAAATGGAGGAAAAACATCTCCAGAGGAGGTACAAATAAAAGTACAATAATAGTATACAAATGAATATCTTCCAAAGTTACATTTACAAAAAAGCTCCCTCTTAACTAGGAAGGTATTCTCTTGCCACAGTCATCATCACTATGGACACAAATTTTGGTCAATGTCATCATCACTGGATCATCATCAATATTGGATCCTCATTGTCACTACTGCAGTAATCCTCATTGACTAGTGACATCTCTCGAATCTATCCATCATGATAAGTTCTACATAGCCAACCCTTTTTCATGTTGGATGTAGGCCTAGCTCTCATCTAGGTCTTCATAATCTCTGCGAGCAAGCCATCAAGTAGGTACAACCCAGTACCAAACATTACATTTTCATAGCAATCACCTTCGTATCCTACTATCATCTCATCGTATCCATATAATCTCATCATCACACACGGAGAGAATCCCAAGTGCATACATCATGTCCATCAGACCACCTGCATCTTCCACCTAGTGGATACAATGCAAGAGCACCCCAGGTGAATTACATATCTCTCGGTCAACCTACGTCTTCAAACATGTGGATACATCCCAGTAGCACTCTAGGTGCATTATGTCCCTATGGACGACCTATGTCTTCCACCACGTAAGATAAAGCCCAGGCGCACCACAGGTGTCTTGTGTCTTTATGACCGGTGGACCTACCAGTGTCTCCAACATGTGGATACATCCCATGAGCACCCCAGGTGCATTACATCGCTATGGACCACCTAAATCTTCCACCATGTGAGATACATCCCTGGTGCACCTACCACTAGTACAAAATAAGAGATAAGTGACCAAAAAAATGACCGAAATCCACATATAAATGACTAATTTTGAGTTGGTGACCACTGCTAGCAAATTAGCGGTCATATATCACATGACCAAAAATGTGGTCATATTTAGCTTGGTCATTTATAGCTTATCTTGTGGTCATATATTTGGTCATTAATTTGGTAATATATTTGGTCATTAATTATCACAATTAATGACCACATTTTTTGTCATGTGATAAATGACCGCTAATTTGCTACCAGCGATTTCCAACTCAAAAGTGGTCACTTATATGCATATTTTGGTCATTTGTTTGGTCACTTATCTCTCATGTTTTACTGGTGGTCGTTTATATGCAAAGTTTGGTCATTTTTTTAGTCATTTATCTCTTTTTAGTTGTTTTAGAATATAAATAGGGTACAGAGGAATCGAACCAACAACCTCCTTCCTATAAGGCAGGTGCTCTACCATTGAGCTAGCACCCTTAAATAGAATTCTTTATGGGTCATGCACCTTGCAATTATTAAGAATGCTCTATATTAGAATTTAGATTGGATTTGCAGTGAATAATTAGGAAGCTTTCTTTGTTTGTTTAAATCAAAAGCACGCAGATTCATAGTGATGATTTAAGAGAAGTCTCTACAATGTGTCTTGATAATAAACATCTGCAAATCTTAGAATGTTAACATCGTGTTTTATGGATTGCAAATCAATGGAAGGAATACCTGTAGTGTCTATGTACAAGACTTGACAACATAAATAAAGCAAGCTCCACCATTAACTTTTCAAAAAATAATGGTGAAGTTTATATATAGTGTCACATAGAAATCAATACAGTTGTAAATGTGTTGGCTTAGACAGTAAATGAAAGCAAGTTGGAAATTGAATAGAGCACATAATGTACATTGACCTCAAGCTTAGTCAAAAGAAGAAACGGCTGAGACCCTACAGGAAACTAATGACAGGTAGTTGGTCCGCTTCCTAACTCCTTTGCTTGAACTTAAAGAAGCCTATATAAGCATAAAAATAGATTGCCTATTATAACACTTTTGACAAGCATTAGTCCAAATGGTCATTACCTTCTATAGAAAACTCCCTTGATTATTGTCACTTGTCCATAAAATTAGCTTTTATAGTATTCTTTTTATACACATTCTAATTTCCTGGGAATGGCAGATACAGTTAAATTGTTCCTAGGATTATAGTTTTATCCAAATCGATAACATTCAGAGTTACGTTCGAATTTATGCTTTCGTAAGGCCAGCTGACACTTGTCTATAGAAGTAAATTTTTTTGTATGTCCTACCGCAAAAGGAATAAAAAATCGTATGGATAACATGTTTAGTTGCCTAACTCTACACTTATAGACAACCCCTCGATAAGTTGGATCCTACAATGATTCCATTGAAACTAAACTACTGAGCACTACAAGGCAATATTTGTGTTGCACTTCAAACCCACTCTTACATATTAATGAAAAAACAATCTGCTGATATTCACTGGGTAGCACATAGAAGCCCTGAAACTTGTCATATCATTCAAGCTTTGCTCCTGATAGAGCAGCTCTGTGAGAGGAATCAAAACAAGGGTGGTACAAATTCAATGGCCTTATAAATACAAATGTATCTGTTTAACATTCAGATGATAGAAAAGCTTACAGTGGTAAAACAAAGATCCCCTTCAAGTTTATCAAAGCACAACAATTAGTATGCAATGGAAGATTGCCTTCATAGATAAATTAATGCAACAACTTCATATGAATAAAATATTTGAAATCCAATCATGTCGACTAACTTGAGCATAATGCCAAATGGCCAGAACAATTACATAGTAACAGTATGTTCTCTAAGCATTCTTATATCAAGATTAAACAACCTTTCAAGCCATGTTAAAAACGTAAGTGCCTTATAATAATGGAATCATGCTTAAACCTTGTTCTCTGAGTCAGGGTGACAACGTGGGTGCCTAATAAACATGGGAAGCATACAGTTATGAACCCCTTTCTTTTCTCAGTCATGATGAGAACGTGGGTAGGCCCCTATCACCATTTTTGGTATACATCAAAGCATAGAAAGCATAGAATAATGAACCCCTGATATCCCAATCCACTGTGACAGCATGAATACCTAGTAAACATGGAAAAGCATAAAGCTACATTTGAGCCCTGAGCTTAACCAACTCTCAAAGTCAAAATCAAATTTCACAATTACCTCCAAGTTACAATCAAGACAAAGGCAGATAAAGTCTCGAGATAGAGTATTAGCATTTATGTTTTTTGTTGTAAATATTTGTTTGGAGGGAGATATCTCTATAAGACAAAAAAAAAAAAAAAACGTTCATACATGTTGCTCTCTCTAAAGCATTAACTATACAACATTATACCATGTAGAGTACTAAGGCTAAAGTACAAATCTCCCATACAGAGAACATGCACAAGAAATCTCTCCTGTATGCAGACTTATATTTCAAACACTGACATTACCATGCATCAAGATATGTATAAATTTAATCCTTACATATTTACAATCAAATAATAAAAAATGGGCTCACCATGCAACAAAACCATCCTTGTCTATGAAAACAGGGTCACCATTACCCATAAGATCTATTGCATCCTATGGATGTCATCAGAAGTTTCCAGAACAGGGAACTGTGTTGACAAAGTCATGAAAGAAACTTTATGGGCTAGTCTCAGGGTCGCCTTAAAGTTGGTTTTTAATAAAAAGAGCCTTATGCAGGTGAGTTCACAATGAATTCTCAATGAACCATAAAGGCCATGCATAGATATTGAACATAATTTCTTTCCAACACAAAGACCAACACAATCATTGGCAAAATAAAAAAGAATTTCTTATGTATATATACATACATGCATAAACTAAAAGACCCAGAAAGCTATTAGCATGTCAAAAGCTTGGTGAATTGATAGCTGAGCCAAATTTTCTAAAGGGACATTCTATGTTAGACAAAGAGCCTAGACCTTGGAAATGGATTGTCGATGCTTGGCCATACTGTAGGTTAAAAGTTAAAACACTTTCATTTAGCCATTTGCAAGTTATGCACATTTTAAAGAAAAAGTTTAACGTGAAAACATTTTAAGCTGATTCACAAAATATAGAAGAGTCAACAGTTTCAGTTTGCAGTCTTGGGCTTGTGTTTAAGAAAATAAGAAAGGGAAAAAATTTTAAATGACAAATTCGGGCAAGTCCTCTAGTCAAGAGAAATAACCTCCCACTGGAAGCAATTTGAAGACTATGTAGTTTTTTGGCTTCCTTATAAGATGAATTTCTAAACAGTGGCTTTTCCACTCAACTGAAGTTCATTGCATTGAACAGAAGAAGATGTTGAATTGAACAAAAGGATGTTGGTTTCAAAAGAAGATGTAAGCCTCAAGAACCAAGTAGGGGAGCTGGAAACAACCTTAGATTCTCTCAACGAGAATTTTGAATCCTAAAGGGCCACAGCAGAGGAGATTGAGAGCCAGTTAGTTGATTTACAATATAAGTTTTCATATTAAGTGTCAACTAGATTATGTCAACAAAATGGGCCCTTCCCAAGTGGGAATATTCAATATTTCCATGAAAATGACATCAAATATCCAATAATATTATTAAGGAATCGTATAAATTTTAGATACAAGAACTAGTCCCCAAACTTACAGATATTAGCAGTTCCAAAAAAACCCTTCTTACCAATTCTGCATCAGACTTTCATTCCAACGTAGATGACAAGCTTGAAATAGACATAGGACATTTTTCTTTTCTCTTCAGTTTACTACATGAGCATGAGGAGAACAGATGACAAGCTTGAACGATCAGACAACATGCATAATTACCTGCTACTTCTCAATAGCTTTCTGAACATCTTCAATATGTTTGGACTCTTGCTCTAACTTCCGTGCAACATAATCCTTAACAACAGAAAGTGTGAGATATGGATTCTTGGCAAGAATCTGCAAAACAATAATAGGTGGAAAGATATCATCCCTTTCAATGTACACCAGTACTTCTTTAACCTCTTTTGAACAATCTTCACCAAGCTCTCCAAAGTACTTAATCACATCAGCCCAAAGAGATGGATCTCCACCCGTGCTTGAATCACCCGTCCTCTTGTAACAAGCAATCAACCCTTCATATTCTGAATCTTGCATATAACAAGATATAAATTCTTTGTAAAGTTTCATTTTCTCATATAGAAATAACCGACCTTCCTTGAACTGATGCATTTCAGAAAGAACAACTGCAACTGCAAGATCTGCATCATAACAAGGATGATCCTCATGAGAAGGCCATGCACTCTTAAGCAAGGCCAATCCCTTTTTCATCCTTTATGTGCGTTCATCTGTATCAACAGGTTCTTGACCCTTTGAAATCATGCCCTTGTCCCTATTTACTTTGGGTGGCAATCCAAAAGTGTTTTTGCTTGAACCAACGCTAGAAGTGTCCATACCCCAGACAACAGATCGGGAAAAAGACGGGGCACAAAGATCATCAGACAAGTATAGCTCCAGAAGAGTGTTATGGATTTCAACATGGGCAGGTGAGTCCTTGACCTTACTGATGTACTTCTCGAGGAAAGTCATGAGATATAATGGATGGTCAAGAAAAATATTTATAAAATCAATTAGTGAAGGAAACTTGCCAGGAATAAGACTGTCAGAAAGATTGGCAATTGATCCACCATCACCGGTGCAAAGTTTCATAAGAATGGAAATAGTCTGATCTGATTTGTGCTCCACAAGAATCTTACCATATTCCTTCACTGTAATTGCAACTTGAACTGATTTAAGACTAGAGATATACTCCAGAGCCTCATCATAACTGCCAAGATCCTCTAGTAGTATCTTTAAATACCATTCATGTTCATGATATCCTGCCGGGCGACAAACTTTTATAGTTGTTTCAACATCAAATCCGTGCTCACCTTCACCTTTGATGAACTCATCGAGCTTTGCTATATCATTGAGTTTTTTGTAACAATTCAAGAGAAGAGTCGTATGATCTTTGGAGACCAAACCTTTCTCATGTAGTTTTTCCAAGTAACTAGTAAGATTATAAATGCGGCGGGAATCAAGAAAATTTTGAATGACATAAGAAGGTTCTAGTTGACCAATAGTACGAATTTATTGTTCCATGGCTTCATCATAATCTTACTTGCTATACAAGTGATCTGCATATTTGCGGAGTACTTCAGCTGTGGCTGCTGCATCTGCTTGTTGACTTTGGACAAGATTTATTGCAACGGTATATAAATTATTTTTGAATAGCATGTCCAGTTTACTTTCCATGTCTTTCTCTCTTATGCATAAAACTCATGGTCACTTGTTAAGAGGATGATATTACCCCACTCACAAAGCATGTGTGTAACTTCTCCAACCGTTAAGCTGTAGGCAATCGAACGGTTTTTCAGATCATAAATATTGAACACATTCCTATGTGTCCTTTGATCTGCAATAACAAACAACAGGTATCCTCGAAACCATCCAAGAAAGAGCTTTCTCCTTCAAATGCCCAGCAAGGGCCTCGCCCATCAACTTCATAAAAATATACACCCTCAGTCCGCCCAATAACCAATTCTTGATAGATAACCCAAAATTCCATGCTGTTAAAAGGGATTTTTATGCTAAGGAAACAATAATGTTTAAATATCCAATGCTTGGTTTTATAGTTTACCTTCTATTAACAGAAACTTGACAATATCAAAGCACATATTTCAGGACAAAACTGTGTAAACGGATTACCTGGTTATCACTCATGCTAACACTATTACTTCCACATCCTATCTGATCCAAGACGTGCCTCCTAGGTGGCTGGTGATGCATATAAAAAAGGCTCAGTGAAGTTGTCGTTACAACAAAAAGATGAAGAGCTGGGCCCTCAACTCGGAATCCTAGTACTGTTACAGGAGATCGAATTCCATTTGAAGATTCATCAACTTGTAGCTTTGTGCGTACAATACGTTCACGATCAACATCTCCTCTTTTACAATAAATATAACCGGTCTCTAGTCCTATAGAGATCATTAATATCGGAGGTGCCTCTTCAATCACTAGAAATGATGTAATCCGCAAAAGATGAATATAACACATCAAAGCTATGCCCAAATATTTGCAAACTATAGACAAGCTTCCATCACATTAACTTTATTTGTTTTTCAATGTAACACACATTCCAAATTCACAAAGAGAAGCTGCCATTTGAAACCAAATTTGTTCCATTGAGACTTCAACTAAATGCAAAAACAAAGACAAGAAAACAAAATCCAAGTAATTTAAACAGAATATTTGACATTTCAACTTGACATGAATGATACCTATGCTTCAGGAAATTGGTTGGTCAAAATTCGCAAGATTTGGATGCATGTAGGGCCTGTGGTACTTGATCCCTCTGATTGCATTTTGTCCAGGTCAAGGACCTTGAGACACATTACTGAAAGTTGAGGTGATGTTGTTTCATCTTCTCCTATAGTTACCAGTATATTCCATTGCTGCATAGTCCAAAAACACACATCAAACCTATCCCCATGGCTTTGTCTAATATACACCCTTGAGGCTTCTGGGAATGACATGAAACAATACAAACCTAGAGATTCCAGTTTCAACTTGCTTCACACATGTCATATTAAGAAGCAATTGTATCTTCAGATACACAGACTAATATCAATGTGTTCAGCAATAAAATGAAGCAAACATCATAAGCGACACTACAATTTGAAGTTTGAACTCAATTTGAACTAGTAGTACCTTAATGATGTAGCCATGCCTAATATTAGAAGATGTCCACGCAAATAAAGTTCAGACAATTATCATTTAAATTTAATTAGGTCATAACACCTCCTACAATCTAGAAATTGGATTTACAAAATCTTTGCTCAGCTTTGGAAGTTCTTATGAATGAAGACACTTTCATTATATTAAACAGGGGAAGCCTACTTGTGTCTAACTTTATTAGAAAAATAAGCAAATCTTGACTCACATAAAGCTCAAATTTACAACTATAATTTAACAAAGGTGCCAAGAAAGGAAAGGTGCCAGGAAAGGATGAAGGAAAGAAATGCTTCTGAGAGATGATATCTAATTAATGCCTGCATTAAAAATATAATTCGTAAGAGACAAATTCATAGAAATGAGATAAAGATACGAAATAAAAGGGAAAAGTCTGTAGAAAATCTTGAAGAAACATTTGATGCATAAATGTTTACAAAATAGAAGAGGGTAACCAAGTGCACACTGAAATTACAAATGAGAAATGAATGACATGGCCAGTGCTCAATCATATCACTTCCCATATTAAGGCAACAAATAATTCAATTGCTTCATGACTAGATTTACATATACTATTGTGTACAAAAGATTGCATGCCATAACAAACATAGAACTGAGAAGAAGGATCCCTAGCAGTAAGATTTTGTATGACTGGATAAACTCTTGAGACAATTCCTACAGTATGCACAGCCAATAACGTCCTATCATCAGGCTAAGTGTCACAAATGTGCAGCACAACAACACATGTCGTATGTATACCAAAATAACACTTAGATTGACCTGGTTGACTTACACTATGAAATGTGGCTATGGACATTGACCTATTAGTGAAAAAACATTGTGCATCCCTAAAAGCTTATTTTAAAAGCTATGAAAGCATCTATATGAAATGTGGCTATGGCGATTGACCTGTTAGTGAAAAAACACTGTGCATCCCTAACAACTTATTTTAAAAGCTATGAAAGCATTTATGGTGAATGCATCCTAGACAATCCTCTTTTGGCTAGACACATCCTAGATAATCTTCTTTTGGCCATGATCTTTCTATGCCTTCCCAATATTTATTGGAGATGATCCACCATCTAATTGAACTAGATTAACGAGTAAGGGTAGGGATATTCCAAATGTGGCGTGAATTTGAATAATATGGATTAACTCAGTGAGAAATAGTGCCATTAACTGCCACTCCGGTAGCAACCTTCTCATTATACTCAACATTCATTAGGAATATTAGTTAAAAATTATGCATCCCTTACACAGTTGGTAAAACTTGACAAATACCAATATTTATATTTATAACATAGCATAAAAATAGTGCTTGCCTGCATAAAATCTGACTCAATGATTAGTTCAAGGGGAACAATCCCACACCCCCAAGTTGTAGCAGATGAAAGTGAGACAGTTGAAATATTTCTCTGTCCCATGAGCAGGAGTTGCCACCAGGTGCTCATAAGTTCAAGTTGATGGAGTTGTCATAGAGCGATTTTTCCAGCGGCCAATTCTAGTCAAGAAAGCATCAGACTCTCGGTATGACATGAATTAAAGCATCATAATTTGAATAATATGAATTGACTCAGGCTAAGTGTCACAGATCTGCAGCACAGCAACACATGCTGTATTTATGCCAAAATAACACTTAGATTGACTTGGTTGACTTACACTATGAAATGTGGCTATGGCGATTGACCTGTTAGTGAAAAAACACTGTGTATCCCTAATAGCTTATTTTAAAAGCTATGAAAGCTCTATGGTGAATGCATCCTAGACAATCTTCTTCTGGCTAGACACATCCTAGATAATCTTCTTTTGTCCGTGATCTTTCTATTCCTTCCCAATATTTATTCGAGATGATCCACCATTTAATTGAACTAGATTAACGAGTAAGGGTAGGGATATTCCAAATGTTGGGTGAATTTGAATAATATGAATTAACTCAGTGAGAAATAGTGCCATTAACTGCCACTCATGTAGAAACCTTCTCGTTATACTCAACATTCATTGGGAATATTAGTTGAAAATTATTCATCCCTTACACAATTGGTAAAACCTGACAAATAGCAATATTTATATTTATAACATAGCAAAAAACAGTGTTTGCCTACATCAAATCTGATTCAATGATTAGATCAAGGAGAACAATCCCACACCTCCAAGTTGTAGCACATGAAAGTGAGACAGTTGAAATATTTCTCTGTCCAATGAGCAGGAGTTGCCACCAGGTGGTCATAAGCTCAAGTTGATGGAGTTGTCATAGGATGCTAGTGATTTTTCCAGCGGCCAATTCCAGTCAAGAAAGCATTAGACTCTCAGTATGACATGAATTAAAGCATTAGAATTTGAATAATATGAATTGACTCAGGCTAAGTGTCACAGATCCGCAGCACAAAAAAATGCCCTATTTATACCAAAATAACACTTAGTTTGACCTGGTTGACTTACACTATGAAATGTGGCTATGGCGATTGACTTGTTAGTGAAAAAAACACTGTGCATCCCTAACAGCTTATTTTAAAAGCTATGAAAGCATCTATGGTGAATGCATCCTAGACAATCTTCTTTTGGTGAGACACATCCTAGATAATCGTCTTATGGTCGTGATCTTTCTATACATTCCCAATATTTATTGGAGATGATCCACCATCTAATTGAACTAGATTAATGAGTAAGGGTAGGGATATTCCAAATGTTGCGTGAATTTGAATAATATGAATTAACTCAATGAGAAATAGTGCCATTAACTGCCACTCCTGTAGAAAGCTTCTTGTTATACTCAGCATTCATTGGGAATATTAGTTGAAAATTATTCATCCCTTACACAATTGGTAAAACTTGAAAAATAGCAATATTTATATTATTAACATAGCAAAAAATAGTGTTTGCCTGCATCAAATCTGATTCAATGATTAGATCAACGGGAACAATCCCACTCCTCCGAGTTGTAGCACATGAAAGTGAGACAATTGAAATATTTCTCCATCCCATGAGCAGGAGTTGCCACCAGGTGCTCATAAGTTCAAGTTGACGGAGTTGTCATAGAATGCTAGCGATATTTCCAGCGGCCAATTCCAGTCAAGAAAGCATCAGACTCTCAATATGACATGAATTAAAGCATCAGAATTTGAATAATATGAATTGACTCAGGCTAAGTGTCACAGATGTACAGCACAACAAACATGCCGTATTTATATGAAAATAACACTTCGTTTGACCTGGTTGACTTACACTATGAAATGTGGCTATGGCGATTGACCTGTTAGTGAAAAAAACACTATGCATCCCTAACAGCTTATTTTAAAAGCTATGAAAGCATCTATGGTGAATGCATCCTAGACAATCTTCTTCTCGCTAGACACATCCTAAATAATCTTCTTATGGCCATGATCTTTCTATGCCTTCCCAATATTTATTGGAGATGATCCACCATCTAATTGAACTAGATTAACGAGTAAGGGTAGGGATATTCCAACTGTTGCATGAATTTGAATAATATGAATTAACTCAGTGAGAAATAGTGCCATTAACTGCCACTCTGGTAGCAACCTTCTCATTATACTCAGCAATCATTGGGAATATTAGTTGAAAATTATTCATCCCTTACATAGTTGGTAAAACTTGACAAATAGCAATATTTATATTTATAATGTAGCAGAAAAGCAGTGTTGCCTGCGTCAAATCTGACTCAATGATTAGCTCAAGGGGAACAATCCCACACTTCCAAGTTGTAGCACATGAAAGTGAGACAGTTGAAATATTTCTCTATCCCATGAGCAGGAGTTGCCACCAGGAGCTCATAAGTTCAAGTTGATGGAGTTGTCATAGAATGCTAGTGATTTTTCCAGCAGCCAATTCCAGTCAAGAAAGCATTAGACTCTCAGTATGACATGAATTAAAGCATCAGAATTTGAATAATATGAATTGACTCAGGCTAAGTGTCACAGATCTGCAGCACAACAACACATGTTGTATTTATACCAAAATAACAGTTAGATTGACCTGGTTGACTTACACTATGAAATGTGGCTATGGCGATTGAACTGTTAGTGAAAAAACAATGTGCATCCCTAACAGCTTATTTTAAAAGCTATGAAAGCATCTATGTCGAATGCATCATAGACAATCTTCTTCTGGCTATACACATCCTAGATAATCTTCTCCTGTCCGTGATCTTTCAATGCCTTCCCAATATTTATTAGACATGATCCACAATTTAATTGAACTAGATTAACGAGTAAGGGTAGGGATATTCCAAATGTTGCATAAATTTGAATAATATGAATTAACTCAATGAGAAATAGTGCCATTAACTGCCACTCCTGTAGAAACCTTCTCATTATACTAGTCATTCATTTGGAATATTATTTGAAAATTATTCATCCCTTACACAATTGGTAAAACTTGACAAATAGAAATATTTGTATTTATAACATAGCAGAAAATAGTGTTTGCCTGCATCAAATCTGACTCAATGATTAGATCAAGGGGAACAATCCCACAACTCCAAATTGTAGCACATGAAAGTGAGACAATTGAAATATTTCTCTGTCCATGAGCAGGAGTTGCCACCAGGTGCTCATAAGTTCAAGTTGATGGAGTTGTCATAGAATGCTAGTGATTTTTCTAGCGGCCAATTCCAGTCAAGGAAGCATTAGACTCTTAGTATGATATGAATTAAAGCATCAGAATTTGAATAATATGAATTGACTTAGGCTAAGTGTCACAGATCCGTAGCACAACAAACATGACATATTTATACCAAAATAGCACTTAGTTTGACCTGGTTGACTTACACTATGAAATGAGGCTACGGCGATTGACCTATTAGTGAAAAAACAATGTGCGTCCCTAACAGCTTATTTTAAAAGCTATGAAAGCATCTATGGTGAATGCATCCTAGAAAATCTTCTTCTAGCTAGACACATCCTAGGTAATCTTCTTCTAGCCGTGATCTTTCTATGCCTTCCCAATGATTATTGGAGATGATACATCATCTAAATGAACTAGATTAACGAGTAAAGGTAGGGATATTCCAAATGTTGCATGAATTTTAATAATATGAACTAACTCAGTGAGAAATAGTGCCATTAACTGCCACCCCTGTAGCAACCTTCTCATTATACTCAACATTCATTCGGAGTATTAGTTGAAAATTATTCATCCATTACAAAGTTGGTAAAACTTAGACAAATAGCAATATTTATATTTATAACATAGCAGAAAAACAGTGTTTTCCTGCATCAAATCCGACTCAATGATTAGCTCAAGGGGAACAATCCCACACCTCCAAGTTGTAGCAGATGAAAGTGAGACAGTTGAAATATTTCTCTATCCCATGAGCAGGAGTTGCCACCAAGTGCTCATAATTTCAAGTTGATGGAGTTATCATAGAATGCTAGAGATTTTTCCAACGGCCAATTCCAGTCAAGAAAGCATTAGACTCTCAATATGACATAAATTAAAGCATCAGAATTTGAATAATATGAATCGAATCAATGAGAAATAGTATCATTAAATGCCACTCTTCTGTAGCAACATTCTTTTAGCTTATTTTATAGGCATAGGACAAAATTTCAGACAAATCCAAATCATCGATCCCAACAACACCATCCAAAGTTAAATTCGAGGCTTTTGGATGCTTGCATTTCAATTAACCCTCCTAAACTTCTAGGGTTTGTTGCAAACCCTGCTAGGTGTCCTGAATTTCGTTACAAAGGCGCATAAATGACATGAATATGAAGGGCATGCATTATCATATACAGGAATTTATCCATTTTAATTACATAAATTTCCCCCAAAAAATTGATGGAACAAACAATTAAAAGAAAAAGACTTACCAAGCCCTTGAGATCCTTTGATGCCTTGATAACAATATTGAGCCTTCCTAATACATTAGCTATGGACACAAAAATTGGCTCTATGACCATAGTCATGGCTCCTTTGCTCTCATCCAAACCCTGAAGAAAATGAACCACACCCGAGCACCTTAACCTAACCAACATGGTCGCATCAACCCTAATTAAGTCAAGAAATGCATCCTCCGCAGTTTTTGAAAGCCCAACCCTTTGCCTAGCTTTCGAGATGACCTTCTTGTCCAAAAATCATATGAAAACCAAGAGATACTGCAAAGAGACAACGATACAGTTGTGAAAATCGATTTTCTAGAGTTTGTCTTTACACAAAGCGTGTGGCAATGATGTCCCGTCCCATGTGTCCTCCTAGGTTTTGACATTCTACATCTAAATCCCTAATTTCACAAACCTGGCTACTGTCTATAAGACTCAAACACCATTCTCATATCATTTGGAATATTGGATTCATTTCCCATTCTCACTACTCACTCAGAGCATGGTGCAATTTGTCTAGGATGTAGAGATCACAACTGCAGTTGGTCCAGCACCACAACTTGACCAACCGCCAATCCCCGGTAAAGTATGTTTCTCTTTCGCTGCCTATGCCCGAAGCATCATAGACCATCTCAGGTGATGTTGCATCTTATGATGGTGCATCTGTAGTAGGAGGTTGAATTCAATTCAATTTGATGGCAGAGGATGACAGATGGCTTATTCGTAAGAGAATATGCATATGCAAAACCCCTTCCAACCCACAAATCCAACCACTTGCTTGTTTTGGGATTATTCCAATCCACTCTTGGCCCTCATATGAACAACCGCTAAAAGCACTTTAACAAATTCCCCCTCCAGTATAGAATAACCATAAAAACAAATTGAGAAGAATTGAACGCGAACAACCCCATTTGTAAAAATAATGGGTTAAATAATAGGGTTTTGTAATATGTTAGATTTAGGTTTACATTTTAGAAATTCCTAGATGAATTCAATATCTGAGAAGCTTCTGCACAATTTGTTGTTTCAAATTTGTGAGTTGATAATTATTATAGAGGTAAATTCAACATCTTCGAAACTCTTATATCTGAATTATACAATCGATGTGTTTTCTGATATGTACAATTTTGATTAGAAAAATCAATTTCTACCTAATATTCATCGAAAATTATCATTTTGACATTTTGACATGACCAAAAATAATGTATATAAAGTTACATAAATAAATCACAATTTGATTAACTCAATGTATGGGCGATATTTGTGAGTTCAATGCAGCCTTCATAGCACTTTCATGACTTCCCATGTGGACTTCACAAGTCTCTTGTCTTCTTCAATGCATAAAGATGTGGGTCTCTTCCAAAGGACATGGTATCATATTTGAAGTCCTTAAAACCCTCCTGTAGACTAGAGTCGATTATTCCAATTTGTTCATCTTGATCGCCAGTCATGGGCCATTAGGATCCCGGTATCGAGCACTGACACTGAATTTGAAGGTCGTGGGGCTTGTGAGCTTGGCTCAACTAGGGGATTTTTATAATTCCCACTTCAAAGATACTTTGATATTCTGTCATTCAGATCTTTACTACCATTCCCACTACGGATCCATCTCGGCTCGTTTGGTGGCTTGTGTGATGTCTCTCTTTCAAGAGACATGTATGATATTTCCCTCCCTATCTTTATGAATTGAGGAGCCCTGGATTTTGGCTTATTATAAAGGAGATAAAGGGGCTTGTGTGGCGTCTCTCTTTCAAGAGACATGTATGATATTTCCCTCCCTATCTTTATGAATTGAGGAGCCCTATATTTTGGCTTACTATAAAGGTGATAAAGGGTTTTCTTCTGTATGGGTTGTATGGTCATTATATAAATTTATAACCTGGCCTCGTATTTTAGCTTACTTATGTATGGACATTATATAAATTTGTAATACTAATTGTTTTGTCTCGAGGACTACGAATGTGTGAATGCAGTTTAGATGCATTCTTGGTTTCCATGTTACATTCGACATTATCTCCAGCCCCCTAGACTCATTTATATGGATAGGGAAAACATCAACCAATTGTTTTTTACCATCCCATGGTTCTTAAATTCTGAGAATAAAATATTTCACACGATTAGATCTGGAACGTCCCTCAAATCCTTTTACCTGATTTTGCCCTGCAATTCTTCTAATCTCTCACTCCCCTTCCATTTTGTTTTAGTTCCTTAGTCTCCAATGTTGAAATCATCTTTTCAAACCAAATGAAATTCACTCTAATTTCAACTGACACGTTCCAAACAACAAAAACAAGCTTGCTAGATTGGAACAAATATTGGATTTTTACAAAAAGGGAGGAATTATTTTTTCTTCAAAATGGAGGATATTGGCTATTTCTTGTAAGGGAGGGACCCATGAGGACTTTAAATATTTTCAAACTCAGGTGCAAAGAGAACCACGGTGAATGAATGTATATGGATAATTAATGGAGGTTGTGAAATTGGCAATTTTTAGCTAACATGACACAAAATACATGAACTTGTCAAAACTTTAACAGACTTTCGAGATGGTCAAACGACGATGGTTGTGTTGAAACAAAATATGAACACAACGAGTACAACAAGTTGAATGGAGCGACACTAACTTCAAGACATGACAATTCCAAAATGGAAAGATGACAAATATCTAAGACTCGACTCAACCACATGTACTAGAAAAACTCCTCTATCACTTGATAAACTATATGCAAGACATTATGTATTATCTAGATACCAACTCACCACACCCAAGGCACTAATTATTAGTAGAGAAACCCCTAAATGAGCATCTCAATGATTCTGCTATCATCTAACAACACAATAGGTATCGGGATGTACTCAAAGAAATGATCCCTTAGAAGACATGTATTGAAAAATAATCCAAGTTGTGTACTATTAATGTTACAATTTACTAAATTTTAACACTGCAGATGGATTCGGAGACCCCCGAAGCATCCCTATGGTAACACTTCTCTTATATTTGCTCTTGCATGATCATTTTCTCCACCATCACCTGCAATTAGTAGATCTGCTTCCCATTCTCATTATTTACCCCACAGGTCAAACACCCCATTACGTTCATCTGCATATATGCAACCATATGATTCTCAGCTACACCAACATATCGTTAACCACAATCAGTTTCCTTCTGCATACTGCAAATTTTGTAAAGAAAAACATACCCTCAAAAATAAAAAAACATTTCACTCTATTCATTCACCCTCTTCATCCTTTTCCTCTGTTGATCATAAAGGTCAGCATACTGATTGTCCTGATTGTTCTTCTTTGTTTCGAGATATTAAAAGTTTGTCTCTCCCTCAAGAAAAATCTAGAAACTTGTCCAAGATTTCAGAAAGAAGATTAGATTCTGGAAATTCCAGTCCTTCTTTTAAGGATGGTAGTTTAAAGTCAGATTTTCAATTTGTTAATTTGAGAATCCCAAATGATCCTAAACCTGCAGAGCAAATCTAGTTACAGAATTATGCTAACTTCCAGTCTGTATGTATATCTCAAAACATGGATGATGTTGCTAGAGATGTTCTTGAGCTCAAGGCTCATCTGCAGACATTGCATGGATCTTTAAATCATATTTCAGATATTGTTGCTTCTTTGGTTAAGAACCAAAAAGAGCAGATAGCTAGGCTGTCAGATATTGAAGCTGGTCTCGATGTTATTACAAGATCTGTAGAAAATCTACACTCAGCACTTCCATATCCTTCATCTCCTCCTGACTATAGTCAAATCAACCAAGAATGCTATAAGTTCAAATATCATTCTGGTATCTCAAGCCCCCAAAAATTCCTGAAGTAGTTAAGTCCACATAGACTACAGAGTATTTAGCATGGTGCTGAATTGGCTAGAGAAAAGTATGAATTGTTGAAACAAAGAGTTCTCTCAATTGATTGCCATGATATTAAAATGGAATCCTCCACTATCTCTATGGATTCTGAGATAGGTGAAGCCTCTAGAAACCCAAAAAGAAACAGAGTTGAGTCACATTTCTTCCAAAATCAAGCTAGAAGAGTTTCAGGTCAAGATGTAAGCCACAATAAGTTTCGCAGTCCATTCAGCAAATGGACAAATGAATTAAAAAATGTAGATATCAAGATTGATTCCAAAGATCTGTCCAAAGGCTTTGGTAACACACTGATTATTAATTTTGATTGCCTGGAAAATGATCAGACGCTAAATCTGTTCCAAAAGATCAATGCTTGGGCATTCCAAAGAAAAGCAGAAACTAAAGCATCCTGGAAAGATATAGCTACGCAACTTACTTGGGAATTTACAGGAATAGAAAAGCTATGGTGGGAAAAAATTTCAGAAGAAGAAAAAGAACATGTACTAGAGGATAATGATCCTTTAGAAGCTTTGTTTCAAGCCCTTGCTCATGAATTTCTTGGTGCCTTACCACATGATGCATCTCATACTGATCAATTGTACATGTACCAGAAATTATGTGATATAAATCTTCTTCAAGAATATTTTTGTACAATGCAGACCATGTTGTACAAAATTACAGATCATCAGAATGTTGCCTACCTTCGCCATTATCTTGCCTCTCTTCCCAACAAAATCCTAGTTCTTGTAAATAACTATTTGTCGAATCATCAAGTCAATATTGAATAGTTAACTTTTGCGGGTTTACATCAGCATGTGCTCACAGCCCTCCAAAACCAATGTGTCACCATGAAGACATAGAAAAATATCGAAAAACATTTTTTTGTTTCTTAGTCAGCCTATCAGTAATTTCGTGAAACTGCCAATTATGGTTGTTTCAAGCCTCATCCACATAAAACATCTGCATGCACCTGCCATTCCAAAAAGTATTGTCAATACAGTTCTCGATCCCATCCCAGATTCCGGTCTTCCTCAAAAAGAATCTCAAAGTATGCAAAGAATTTTTTTTTCATAATAGGAAGAATAGGTTTGTCTTTAAGAAAAGGACCCAGCCACTTCGAAAGTATACCTGTTACATCTATCGTAAGCAAGGCCATTGGGAAAACAAGTGTCCAGAGAAGAAGACAAAGTTTCAAAATAAAATCTGTTAGATTTTTACAGCAGAGTACAATCCTGCTGAGTGGGATGTAGTCCCTGAGTTACAATCAGAAGATGAAGGATTCTCCATTCATGAGTTTGTAGGTGACTTTGAATATAATTCTAGTTCTGATGAGTTAGATCTCCATAAGCTTTCCATTAATTCTTCGGATAGCTCTGATGATGAACAAACTTTTATCAGTAATTGTTTTATGTTTTATTTTTCTTCTCTCAAAAGTCAAATAGAAGAGTTAGAAGAAAAAAAGGCTAATCTTTCTCCAAGCCTGGTCATAATCAGAAGAAGACTACAAGAAAATATTGATGAGTTGACAAAAAAGTTGCCAAAACCTTCACAGTGTGTCCCTACATATGAAGGGTCAGATCCAAGCGAGGCAGATCTTCTCAGAAAAATTGTTTTCTTTGAAAACAAAGTAAAAAGAGAGAGAGAGAGAGAATAGTTAGATAACTTAGCTACAAGTATACAAGGATCTCTACATCAGCTAGATGAACTGAACTCTGAATATATCCATCTAACAATGAGAAAAGCTCACAGCTTTACCCTGGTTCTAGAAACAGCAGAAGAACCAGTCCCTGAACAAAATAGTTTAGGAGATCGGATGGTTGTCCCTATCCAGATCAAAACGGAAGGGTATAATGCTTACGACTTGGATGCACAAGTAGATACAGATGCCATGAACAGTTGTTGTAAATACAAAGCCATTCCAAAATATTTTTGGCAGCCTATCTCTATTCACTTCAGAGCAGTTAACAAAAAACTCATCAAGGTAAATTTTATTGCTCTAGATTTTCCTATTTTATTAGGAAAAATCAAAACATATGTTACTTTATATTGTTTAGATATAGGAGCTGACATATTACTAGGACAAGATTTTGTCAAGAAACACCTGCCAATGTCAGTTAGAGAAGATTCAGTTGATTTCACAATATAAGGAACTGTGACTTCCATTCCAGTAAAGTCTGCTTTCACTATCAGAATTTCTCCTGAAAAGCCAGGCATTGTCAAAGAATCAGTCAAGGATTTGGAAAAAATAAAAAATATTGTCAAACATGTAGACCTACATGGTCAAGACATCCTTGCAGAAATAACTCAGAAGTTACAAAAGGAATGTACTTCTGATCATCCAGATGCCTTCTGGAAGAGAGAAAAATACTATGTCACTTTTCCATACAAACATAATACAGAAATAAAACCGCAGAAAGCCTCAGCAAATAATATGAGTCCTACGAAGCAGCAAGCATGCAAAGAAGAAATCCAACAGTTGTTGGATGCTCGTTTTCCAAACACTCAAACTCAAACTTAGACCACTAAAACTTCAAATGCCTAGAATGAACCCTTGCACCCTTATTTATACAAAATGAGAGGAGTCCATCGCAAGAAAAAAAATCAATGATTCATCGACACAGAGAATCTACTTTTCATAGTGCTAGTAGCTATTTGTACCAAAAGTAATGACTCACGAAGCACGAAGATGCCTTAACATGACTGACAAGAGAATCTTTAGTTTTCGGGTAACTCATGAGGAGACATCCGCACTAGAGGATAGCTCATAAATACACGGTGGATATTCTTTAACCAAAGAACCCACTAAAGAAATGACATAAAGAGGGATACGAAGATCCAAAGTATAACAATGATAGATCTAAAAGCTATTACATAGTGGAGATTCGTCAAAGAACCCACAGAAGACAAGATATAAAAAATCTTAAGTACAATTATTTCAATAGCCAGGTGGGCTATGATCGGAATCAAATCCTTTTGAATCAAATCCATCTAGATCAGCATCCTCTTCACGAGGATCAGCTATACCATACGGTAAGATATTCATGAGGATCCAATGGGGAGGATTTTCACAGAAACAGGCAGAAAAAGGTGAATACTGAAAATACCGATGTAGTGCATATCCCGGGATGGAAACTTCTCCGAAGAAATCATGTTTGATAACAATTCTGGAAACATAGTCTGTGTCAATAGTGTGTGAGATAGATGCACCTCTCCAGAGGATGTCAAACTGAAACACGCTACCTACAGTAGCTCCTTCTGTCAACTCACACTATAAGACTGAGGTGAACCAAAATGGCCTTGAATGCTCACGATCTGAAGTGTGTGGAACATATAAGAAGAAGATAATTTTTAACCAGGGGATCCATAACCTATATGCTAATATCATCACAATAAAAACAGATTGTGATTTTTCCATGGGCACGAGTAATTTGATGAAAGGAATACTAATCGATCCATCTGATGGAAGGATCCCAAATATATGCAAAGTATTGTGGAACTTCTGAGAGGGGAAGAGGAAAAAACCTAAAAATCATATTAACTTGATTAACCTGGTGAAGAGGATTATCAAGATTTATATCATAACTGTGTTGTCCTTTGGGAGAATCCAATCTGCTTTGGAGGATCCTTTGTTGTATTTCAGAAGGTAGGCTTTGGATCTGCTGGTGAAAACATTCTTCACACCCATAAATGCATTCATGGCAGATAAGAACTCGATCTTCTGCTAATGTGACTGATGAAGATGATTCTCCTCTAGTAAAAACATTAATGTTTTTAATAGGTGTTCTTTCTCGAGTTAGCATGTCTGCAAGATGATTGTCTTTTCAACTTTAAAGATGATCTCAAAATCAAATCCTTGCAACCAGATAGCCCATCTAAGAACTTTGGCATTGCCATGTTCTAGAATTCTTTTGTTACCAAGCATACCCTTCATATGCTTAAGATCTATTCTAACTGTAAAATGGACACTTTTGAGGAAAAGTCTGAAATGATGAATACCCTTCTTAACAGCAAGAATCTCTTTGTGTGATGATGGGTACTTGGACTTTGCTTTGGAAAATGTTCTGGATGTTGATGTATATGTAACTTCGGAATGTATTTCATCTGTATATTATATATATATTTATTGTACCCTTATAAGAGATGTGTTATTCCTCTATAAGGAAGTGTCGTCATGTGGATTGACAAGTGTTGCAAGTGTGTGTACTTGTCGATGGGTTATTAGACCACCTTATGGGGTCGGCCCTGATTAATATATAATATAATGTGGGTGTATCTAAGTAGAAAATTCGGCCCCAGTAGGTCACTGGGCAAAAAGGTGAGTATAAATAGAGATAGGAGATCTCTATTTTACTCACTCGGAAAAGTAACTATCTCTCTCTGTGAAAAGTGGCGCACTAGTGAGGAGGAGGAGGATCATCTGCTAGGAGACTATCTCAGTGTTATTTGGTTGTATTTTGGTTGAGCCATTGCTCTTTCTATCTCTGAGGAAGTTGTGGGGTTTTTCACCTTAGGGTTTTCCCCACGGAAACTCTGTGTCTCTTGTCTCTATGCTTTTGATTCTTGTGATGCTTATGATGCTTGTCATATTATGATTGTCATGCATTGATAAACTGTAGATGTTATTCTCTCAGCAAAGATCCTATAGTATTGTGATTTAATACTAAAACTTTAACATGGTATCAGAGCTTAACTGAGAAGAAGACATTTTGCAGTGACGGAAGCTTGTATTCCTTGTTTATTGGGTTTCTCTCCACAGATTTTTGAAATTCAGTATAGTAGATTGGATCTACTCATCAAGGCGCATCTATCTGTCCAATCAGACTTCAGTTCTGAGCATTTTTAGATTTGGCCCTAAAAATTAGGGTTTCCACAAAAATAGGAATTTCTGGAAACTGAAGGCACAGCTGGAAGCTCCTTGAAAAAATCAAAGGTTTGAGCTTTGTATCGAGATTTTTGGCTGGGTAGATCTCCGGGAAACTCAAACCCTAATTCAGGGCTCTCCCTAGTGAACCCGGGAGGACAAAAAGGCAATTTTGAAGGGCAAGACTTTGCTGATCTCAAATTTTGAATGTACTAGGCTGATTAGATCTCCAAGGTGCATCTTTCTATCCTTTCGGAATTTTGAAATTCACATTTTGAATTTTTAGGGTTTCTCTGACAAACCCTAATCCGGGACCAGATCCAGTTTTCAGCACTTCAGGTGGTAAGTCCTAAATCTTTTCTATTTCCATTTGAAGTACTCTTAAAGATGTCTCTCCACACTAAGCTTGAGGATAAGCTTGAAGGGGCTGATAACTTCTGAGCCTGGAAGTATAGGATTGGGTTAATCCTAGAAGAGAATGAGTTGGACTCATATGTGAAAGAAGACATCCCTATCCCAGAGGATGAAGAAGCCAAGGCATTGCACAAGAATAACTTGGTCAAGGCAAAGAGAATCATTGCTGATTCTATCAAAGACCATCTCATACCTCATGTGTCTTCTCTTAAGACACCCAAAGAGATGTTTGAATCTTTGACCAAGCTATTTGAAGGAAAGAACATAAATCGGAAGATGACCCTGCGGAACCAATTGAACGCAGTGAAGTTTCAAAATGGAGAAACCATTCAGTCTTACTTTTCAAGGGTCTCCCAGATCAAGGAACAATTAGAAGCAGTAGATGAAATAGTGGATAATGGTGAAGTGGTGATGACCACTCTAAATGGCCTACCCAGGTCATGGGATTCCTTTATTCAAGGAATTTGTGCAAGGAAGAAATTGATCTCCTTCAACAGATTGAGGGAAGAATGCTGTCAAGAAGAAGCTAGACTTATAGCTCGTGACGAAAATATGGGAGGAGAATATCAAGCTCTTGCAGCTCACACCAAAAGAAGCAAAACCAAGAAGGATCACTCTCACCACAAAAGATTCCATCAAAAGAGTAAGAAGGACCTAAGATGCTTCACATGCAATGAGAAGGGTCACTTTGCTTCAGATTGTCCCAAGAACAAAAGGGATAATAACAACAACTCCAGTAAGAAGAAGAAGGGCAGCAAAAGAAGATTTCATGCTCATGCTGCCGAAGATGATGAACCTCCAAAGAAGAAGGCTAAGGCAGAAAGTAGTAGTGATGATGACTCATCAAGTGAAGAAGAATATGTTCTAATTTCTGCTCTTACAGGTACCATCTCCCATGGATGTAATGATTGGTTGATTGATAGTGGGGCTTCCAAACACATGACTGGGTTTAAAGAATCCTTTGTGAACCTATCTGAACATGAATCACCCCATAAGGTGAAACTTGGGGATGATTATCGATACCCAATCAAAGGAAGTGGTGAAGCCTCCTACAACCTAGATTCTGGAAAATCATTGATGATGAAAGAAGTACTTTATGTACCTGGGCTCAAGAAGAACTTACTCTCCATCTCTGCATTGTATGCAAAAGGTATGAGGGTTGCATTTTTGGATGGCCAAGTCCTAATGTGGCCAAAGGGAAAGACCATAGATGATGCAGTAGTAATTGGAGAGCAAGAGGGAGGCTTGTATAAATTGAAGGGACAACCTGAACATGCCATGGTGCATGAATCCATGGAGCCAAGTGAAATTTGGCATAGAAGACTTGCTCACATGCACTATAGAGCACTTCCAATTGCAAGCAAGGCATTAGAGGGTCTTCCTGAAATCAAGACCAAACATGAAGGTGTTTGCAAAGGATGTGCAAAAGGTAAGAACACTAAGAAGGCTTTCCCAAGCAGTGAAAGCAAAGCAAAAGACATCCTGGAAATCATCCACTCAGATGTATGTGGCCCTATGTCATCAAGTTCCCTGAGTGGGTATGTTTACTATGTATCATTTATTGATGACTTCTCCAGGAAGACTTGGGTATACTTCTTGAAGGGCAAAGATGAGGTGCTTGATAAATTCAAGGAATTCAAAACCTTGATGGAGAATCAAACTGACAAGAAAATCAAGACATTCAGATCTGACAATGGTGGGGAATTCACCTCAAATGACTTCAAGAAGCTTTGCAGTGATTCAGGGATTAAGAGGGAGTTGACTGCTCCTTATAATCCTCAACAAAATGGAGTTGCAGAAAGGAAGAACAGAACTATCATGGAAGCAGCAAGGGCAATGTTGCATGATCAGGATCTTCCTATGCATCTATGGGCAGAAGCAGCTAGAACAGCTATATATGTGCAGAACAGAACACCCCACAAGATATTGGACAACAAGACACCAGAAGAGGTATTTTCTGGTAAGAAACCTAAAGTCAGCCATCTCAGAATATTTGGTTGTCCAGTATATACTCATGTCCCAAAAGAGAAGAGGACTAAACTAGATCCTTCAGGAAAGAAGGGCATCTTTGTGGGTTACAGTGAAAGCTCGAAGGCTTACAGAATATACTTTCCAGGGTTCAAGAAGATTGATGTCAGCAGGGATGTAACATTTGATGAAAACTCAGCATTCATCAAATCAAGAAAGGCACCTACCGAAGGTTATGAAGAACCTAAGGAAACAAGATTTCAGGACACTACCATGACTGAAGCAGTTCCAGAAACTGTTCGTGAGTTTGAAGATCCACAAGAACCTGTAGATCCACCCCGTGAGGATAACTCTCACAAGAGGAAACCTGTATGGGCTAGAGAGCTTATTCACGATGTAGAAAGATTTGGCATTCCAGAAGAAGAACACAGAGCAAAGAAGAGAACGAGATCACACACCAGTTATGTTGCTTTACTCTGTGACATTATGAACAAAGAGCCTTCCAGTTATGAAGAGGCAGCAGAAAAGAAAGAATGGAAGGATGCTATGGTTGAGGAATACCAATCAATAATGAAGAATGATGTTTGGGATGTTGTCCCAAGACCTAAAGAGAAGTCTGTTGTGACTTCCAAGTGGATTTACAAAATCAAGCATGCTGCAGATGGCAGTGTAGAAAAATACAAAGCGAGATTCGTAGCTCGTGTTTTCTCTCAGAAAGAAGGAATAGATTATGAAGAAACCTTTGCACCTGTAGCCAGGTATACTTCCATCAAAACAGTACTTGCCCTGGCTGCAGCAATGAAATGGAAAATACACCAGATGGATGTCAAGACTGCTTTCCTGAATGGTGTAGTAGAAGAGGAAGTATATGTGGAACAGCCACTCGGTTTTGAAATACATGACAGGGAATCATATGTATGCAGATTGAAGAAAGCCTTGTATGGCTTGAAGCAAGCTCCCAGAACCTGGTATGGTAGGATGGACAGTTTCCTATCTAGTTTGGGCTTTACCAAGAGTAAAGAAGATTCCAACCTTTACTACAAGGTTGAGGAAGGGAATCCAGTGATTCTACTCCTGTATGTGGATGACCTATTTGTGACAGGAGATGACAGACTGATTGCAGATACTAAGAGGAAGCTTGCAGCTGAATTCGATATGAAAGATTTGGGAATGATGCACTATTTCCTAGGTATGGAGGTGTGGCAGAATGCAGGTGGGATCTTCCTTGGTCAAGGGAAGTACACAGTAGATATCCTGAAGAGATTTGGAATGATGGATTGCAAGGCCATGGCCACACCTATCGCATCGAATATGAAGCTTCTATGTGATGCTTCATCTGAGCCAGTTGATGTCTCTATGTATCGTCAGATGATTGGATCCTTGATGTACCTGACGAACACGAGACCAGACATTTGCTTTGCTGTGAACACATTGAGCCAATTCCTGACGGATCCGAGGAGTGTTCACCTAGTTGCTGTAAAGCATGTTCTGAGGTACTTGAAGGGTATAGTGGATTATGGGCTCAAGTATGAAGCGAATCAAAAGTTTAACCTACAGGGTTATGTTGATTCAGATTGGGCTGGCAGTGCTGCAGATAGGAAGAGCACATCTGGGTGCTGTTTCAATATGGGATCAGGTGTGATCTCTTGGTTTAGCAGGAAGCAGTCCTGTGTAGCACTGAGTACAGCTGAGGCAGAGTATGTTGCAGCCTGTTCAGCTAGTTGTGAGGCAGTATGGCTACGGAAGCTACTGTCTGAGTTATTTGATCTCCCGTTGGAGGCTACTGGTATCTTCTGTGATAACCAGAGTTGTGTGAAGCTATCCGAGAACCCAGTGTTTCATGACAGGTCGAAACACATAGAGATCAAATATCACTATATCAGGGATATGGTGCAGAGAGGAGCTGTGAAGCTTCTGTATGTTGTGACGGACGAGCAGATTGCAGATGTGCTGACAAAGCCACTAGCCAGAGTGAAGTTCGAGTACTTCAGAGAGAGGCTTGGCGTTCTTCAAATCGAGGACACTTCGAGGAAGAAGTGATGGACACATTTGCTGAAGCCATTCCGAGCATGTTGGAAGGAGGATCCTTCACATGGCTGTCGATGTAAGCGCTGGATAATGGGCATCAGGATGATGTTCTGGTTTCTGTTGGATATGATCAGTTGGATCAATTTTATGTATGTATGTACACATCATGTTGGATGTTGGATATGATCAGTTGGATCATTTTTATGTATGTATGTACTTATCATGTTGGATGCTGGATATGATCAGTTGGATCATTTTTATGTATGTATGTACGCATCATGTTGGATGCTGGATATGATCAGTTGGATCATTTATGTATGTATGCATCATGTTGGATGCTGGATATGATCAGGTGGATCATTTATGTATGGATGCATCATGTTGGATGCTGGATATGATCAGTTGGATCATGTGTATTTATTTTGTATATGCATCATGTTGGATGCTTGGACCATGTATCTGTATATGTATCAGGTGGATACATTGTATGATCAGGTGGATCATGTATGGTGATATGTATCATGTATCAGGTAGATACTTGGTATGCATCAGGTGGATGCATTGATGATCAGGTGGATCATGTATGATGATATGTATCAGGTAGATACTTGGTATGCATCAGGTGGATGCATTGATGATCAGGTGGATCATGCAGCAGGATGTTGCAGTGATGATCAGGATGATCATGGATGATGAGCTTCAGGATGTTGCTCCAGATGACATGCAGTAGGATGTTTCAGTGATGATGATCAGGACGATCATGAGTACATCAGGATGATGTATGGTGAGTATCAGGTTGATACTCTGTGGCCGTGGATCAGGTTGTGCAGATGAGCATGTCTGGGAGATCCTATAGGTTGGAGTTGTGTACCCGTAATAGCCTGGGATGCTCTTTCGAGACATTGCTCTGGGAGGACATGTAATAGCGCCCTGGGAGATCTCAGGTCGGAGTTGTGTACCCGTAACATCCTGAGATGCTCTTGCGAGGTTTTGTCCTATGGCATGTAATTTGGGCCCTGGGAGATTTCAGGTTGGAGTTGTGTACCCGTAACATCTTGAGATGCTCTTTCGAGGTTTTGCCATGACCACATGTAATAGCACCCTGGGAGATTTCAGGTCGGAGTTGTGTACCCGTAACATCCTGAGATGCTCTTGCGAGGTTTTTTGGTGGACCACATGTAATTTGTGCCCTGGGAGATTTCAGGTCGGAGTTGTGTACCCCTAACATCCTGAGATGATCTTTCGAGGTTTTGTGGTGGACCACATGTAATTTGTGCCCTAGGAGATTTCAGGTCGGAGTTGTGTACCCGTAACATCCTGAGATGCTCTTTCGAGGTTTTGTGGTGGGGTCACATGTAATGGCGCCCTGGGAGATCCTACAGGTCGGAGTTGTGTACCTGTAACATCCTGGGATGCTCTTTCGAGGTTTTGTGACGCACGTAATAAGTCCTGAGGATTCCACAGTATGGCCAGTGAGGACGAAGACCTGCAGGTGGTGGGCCTACATCCAGTATGAAAAAGGACTAGCTCTGTAGAACTTCCTATGACGAGTAGAGACAGAGATTGGTTGAGATAGTAGCAGCAGTGACGATGATGATGACGATGCATCGATGATGATGATCCAGAGAAGAAGACTTGTCTAGCAGATCTGTGTCGAGAAATACCTTCCTAGTTAAGAGGGAGTGTTGATGTATATGTAACTTCGGAATGTATTTCATCTGTATATTATATATATATTTATTGTACCCTTATAAGAGATGTGTTATTCCTCTATAAGGAAGTGTCGTCATGTGGATTGACAAGTGTCGCAAGTGTGTGTACTTGCCGATGGGTTATTAGACCACCTTATGGGGTCGGCCCTGATTAATATATAATATAATGTGGGTGTATCTAAGTAGACAAGTCGGCCCCAGTAGGTCACTGGGCAAAAAGGTGAGTATAAATAGAGATAGGAGATCTCTATTTTACTCACTCGGAAAAGTAACTATCTCTCTCTCTGAAAAGTGGCGCACTAGTGAGGAGGAGGAGGATCATCTGCTAGGAGACTATCTCAGTGTTATTTGGTTGTATTTTGGTTGAGCCATTGCTCTCTCTATCTCTGAGGAAGTTGTGGGGTTTTTCACCTTAGGGTTTTCCCCACGGAAACTCTGTGTCTCTTGTCTCTATGCTTTTGATTCTTGTGATGCTTGTGATGCTTGTCATATTATGATTGTCATGCATTGATAAACTGTAGATGTTATTCTCTCAGCAAAGATCCTATAGTATTGTGATTTAATACTAAAAATTTAACACTGGAAGTATAAGCACAAACCTCCTCTTTCTTTGAATGCTTTTGCAACAACACAGCTGCCCAAACTTGATCAAAAGCATCAGTCTCTAGAATAGAAGGTAGATCTAGGACTGGAAGAGCAAGGGGAGGAAGCTTCTGGATGTTTGCTTTTATTCTTCTGAGGGTGTGATTCATAGCTGGTACCCATTTTGTGCCAAGCTTTAATATTTTTTGTAACAGCTTTGTGTCTTTTTCCTGTGCTTGATAAAACTGTCTCATATAATTCAAGCAGCCGAGGAATCACTAAACCTGTTTAGTATCTTGCAATCTGTCAGGAAACTCTACGAGTTTCTACAAAACATGTGGTTGCAGAATTATTCTTCCTTGTGAAATCTGGAGGCCGAAGAATTCAATGGAAGTCTTGGCAATAACAAACTTATCTGGGGATGACGAAAGTGCAATCCCATGCTTAAAAACAAAATTATGAAATTGTTCTAAATGGGTCTTATGCTCAGCTATATCTTTGCTAAAACTGAGCAAATCATCAATATATACAATAACAAAATCTAAAGAACGAAAAATGTCTTCCATCCTTTTTGGAACTTTGATGGAGCATTCTTCATTCCAAAAGGAATTATTGTCCAATAATATTGGCCATGAGGGACTACGAATGCAGTCTTGTACCTGTCTTCTGGTGATATGCCAATTTGCCAAAAACCACTCTTAAGATCAAACTTACTAAAGACATTGGATTTTTCTATCTTTGACAAAATTAAATATTTATGAGGTAGAGGATACCTGATTGGTTCTAAAGCTTTGTTCAATTCTCCATAATTAACTACCAATCTTTTCTTTCCTCTTTTCTGCTCAGAATGCTTATTGACATAAAATGTTGGGAAAGCCCAAGCACTTTTGCAAGGTTCTATCAGCTTCCTATCCAACAACTGTTGGATTTCTTCTTTGCATGCTTGTTGCTCCACAGGACTCATATTATTTGCTGAGGCTTTCTATGGTTTTATTTCTGTATTCTTTTTGTATGGCAAAGTGACATAGTATTTTTCTCTCTTCCAGAAGGCATCTAGATGATCAGAAGTACATTCCTTTTGTAACTTCTGAGTTATTTATGCAAGGATGTCTTGACCATGTAGGTCTGCATGTTTGACAATATTTTTTATTTTTTCCAAATCCTTGACTGGTTCTTCGACAATGTCTGGCTTTTCAGGAGAAATTCCGATAGTGAAAGCAGACTTTACCGGAATGGAAGTCACAATTCCTTGGACTGTGAAATCAACTGAATCTTCTCGAACAGACATTGGCAGGTGTTTCTTGACAAAATCTTGTCCTAGTAATATGTCATCTCCTGTATCAAAACATTATAAAGTAACATATGTTTTTATTTTTCTTAACAAAATAGGAAAATCTGGAGCAATAAAATTTACCTTGATGTGTTCTTTGTTAACTGCTCTGAAGTGAATATAGATAGGCTACCAAAAATATTCTGGAATGGCTTTGTATTTACAACAACTATTCATGGCACCTAAATCTACTTGTGCATCCAAGTCGTAAGCTTTATACCCTTCCATTTTGATCTGGATAGGGACAACCATCCGATATCCTAAACTCTTTTGTTCAAGGACTGGTTCTTCTGTTGTTTCTAGAACTGGGGTAAAGCTGTGAGCTTTTATCACTATTAGCTGGATATATTTAGAGTTCAGTTCATCTAGCTGATGTAGAGATCATTGTATACTTGTAGCTGAGTTAGCTAACTGTTCTCTCTCTCTTTTTACTTTGTTTTCAAAGAAAACAATTTTTCTGAGAAGATCTCCCTCGCTTGGATCTGACCCTTGATATGTAGGGACACAATATGAAGGTTCTAGCAACTTCTTTTTCAACTCATCAATATTTTCTTGTAGTCTTCTTCTGATTATGACCATGCCTGGAGAAAGATTAGCCTTTTTTCTTCTAAGTCTTCTATCTGACTTTTGAAAGAAGTAAAAGAAAACATAAAACAATTATGGATAAAAGTTTGGTCATCATCAGAGCTATCCGAAAAATTAATGGAAAGCTTATGGAGATCTAACTCATCAGAACTAGAATTATATTCAGAGTCATCTGCAGACTCATGAATGGAGAATCCTTCATCTTCTAATTGTAACTCAGGGACTACATCCCACTCAGCAGGATCGTACTCTGCTGTAAAAATCTCACAGATTTTATTCTAAAACTTTGCCTTCTTCTCTAGACACTTTTTTTCCCAATGGCCTTACTTTCCATAGATGTAACAGGTAGACTTTCGAAGTGGCTGGGTCATTTTCTTAAAGACAAACATATTCTTCCTATTTTGAAAAAAAAATTCTTTGGATACTTCGAGATTCTTTTTGAGGAAGACCAGAATCTGGGATGGGATCAAGAACTGGATTCACCATACTTTTTGGAATGGCAGGTGCATGCAGATGTTTTATGTGGATGAGGCTTGAAACAACCATACTTTGCAGTTTCACGAAATTGCTGATAGGCTGACTGAGAAACAAAAATTTGTTTTTGAGATTTTTTTGTGTCTTCATGGCGACACATTCTTTTTGGAGGTCTGTGAGCACATGCTGATGTAAACCAACAAGAGATAACTCTTCAATCTTGACTTGATGATCCGACAAATAGGTATTTACAAGAACTAGGATTTTATCAGGAAGAGAGGCAAGATAATGGCGAAGGTAGGCAACATTCTGATGATCTGTAATTTTGTACAACATGGTCTGCATTGTACAAAAATATTCTTGAAGAAGATTGATATCACATAATTTCTGGGACATGTACAATTGAGCAGTATGAGATCCATCGGGAGGTAATGCACCAAGAAATTCATGAGAAAGGGCTTGAAACAAAGCTTCTAAAGGATCATTATCCTCTAGTAAATGTTCTTTTTCTTCTTCAGAAAGTTTTTCCCACCATACCTTTGCTATTACTGTAAATGCCCAAGTAAGCTACGTAGCTATATCTTTCCAGGATGCTTTAGTTTCTGCTTTTCTCTAGAATGCCCATGCATTGATCTTTTGGAACAGATTTAGAATCTGATCATTTTCCAAGCAATCAAAATTGATAATTAGTGTGTTACCAAAGTCTTTGGACAGATCTTCGGAATCAATCTTGATATCTACATTTTTTTATTCATTTGTCCATTTGCTGAATGGACTGCGAAACTTATTGTGGCTGACATCTTGACCTAAAACTCTTCTAGCTTTATTTTGGAAGAAATGTGACTCAGCTCTGTTTCTTTTTGGGTTGCTAGAGGCTTCACCTATCTCAGAATCCATAGAGATAGCGGAGGATGCCATTTTAATGTCATGGCACTCAAGTGAGAGAACTCTTTGTTTCAACAATTGATACTCTTCTCTAGCCAATTCAGCACCATGCGGAATACTCTGGAGTCTATGTAGACTTAACTGCTTCAGGAATTTCTGGGGGCTTGAGCTACCAGAATGATATTTGAACTTATAGCCTTCTTGGTGGATTTGACTATAGTCAGGAGGAGAAGAAGGATCTGGAAGTGCTGACTACAGATTTTCTACATATCTTGTAGTAACATCGAGACCAGCTTCAATATCTGACCGCCTAACTATCTGCTCTTTTTGGTTCTTAACCAAAGAATAACCAGTATCCGAAATATGATTTAAAGATCCATGCAATGTCTGCAGATGAGCCTTGAGCTCAAGAACATCTCTAGCGACATCATTCGGGTTTTGAGCTATACATACACACTGGAAGTTAGCATAATTATGTAACTGGATTTGTTCTATAGGTTTAGGATCATTCAGGATTCTCAAATTAACAAATTGAAAATATGACTATTTGTCGATCATAAAGGTCAGCATACTGATTGTCCTGATTGTTCTTCTTTGTTTCGAGATATTAAAAGTTTATCTCTCCCTCGAGAAAAATATGGAAACTTGTCCCATATTTCAGCAAGAAGATTAGATTCTGGCAATTCCAGTCCTTCTTTTAAGGATGGTAGTTTACAGTCAAATTTTCAATTTGTTAATTTGAGAATCCCAAGTGATCCTAAACCTGCAGAACAAATCCAATTACAGAATTATGCTAACTTCCAGTCTGTATGTATAGCTCAAAACCTGGATGATGTTGCTAGAGATGTTATTGAGCTCAAGGCTCATCTACAGACATTGCATGGATCTCTAAGTCATATTTCGGATCCTTCTTCTCCTCCTGACTATAGTCAAATCAACCAAGAAGGCTATAAGTTCAAATATCATTCTGGTAGCTCAGGCCCCCAGAAATTCCTGAAGCAATTAAGTCCACATAGACTCCAGAGTATTCAGCATGGTGCTGAATTGGCTAGAGAAAAGTATGAATTGTTGAAACAAAGAGTTCTCTCACTTGATTGCCATGACATTAAAATGGCATCCTCCACTATCTCTATGGATTCTGAAATAGGTGAAGCCTCTAGCAACCCAAAAAGAAACAAAGCTGAGTCACATTTCTTCCAAAATCAAGCTAGAAGAGTTTCAGGTCAAGATGTCAGCCACTATAAGTTTCGCAGTCCATTCAGCAAATGGACAAATGAATTAAAAAATGTAGATATCAAGATTGATTCCAAAGATCTGTCCAAAGGCTTTGGTAACACACTAATTATTAATTTTGATTGCTTGCAAAATGATCAGATTCTAAATCTGTTCCAAAATATCAATGCATGGGAATTCCAAAGAAAAGCAGAAACTAAAGCATCCAGGAAAGATATAGCTACGTAGCTTACTTGGGCATTTACAGGAATAGCAAAGCTATGATGGGAAAAACTTTCAGAAGAAGAAAAAGAACATTTACTAGAGAATAATGATCCTTTAGAAGATTTGTTTCAAGCCCTTGCTCATGAATTTATTGGTGCATTACCTCTTGATGCATCTCATACTGCTCAATTGTACATGTCCCATAAATTATGTGATATCAATCTTCTTCAGGAATATTTTTCTATAATGCAAACCATGTTGTACAAAATTACAGATCATCAGAATGTTGCCTACCTTCACCATTATCTTGCCTCTCTTCCCCGCAAAATCCCAGTTCTTGTAAATACCTATTTGTCGAATCATGAAGTCAAGATTGAAGAGTTATCTCTTGCTGGTTTACATCAGCATGTGCTCACAGCCCTCCAAAAAGAATGTGTCTACATGGAGACACAGAAAAATATCAAAAAACAAATTTTTTTTTTTCAGTCAGCCTATCAACAATTTTGTGAAACTGCCAATTATGGTTGTTTCAAGCCTCGCCCACATTAAAGATCTGCATGCACCTGCCATTCCAAAAAGTCTGGTGAATCCAGTTCTCGATCCCATCCCAGATTTCGGTTTTCCTAAAAAAGAATCTCGAAGTATGCAAAGAATTTTTTTTTCAAAATAGGAAGAATAGGTTTGTCTTTAAGAAAAGGACCCAGCCACTTCGAAAGTCTACTTGTTACATCTGTGGCAAGCAAGGCCATTGGGAAAACAAGTGTCCAGAGAAGAAGACAAAGTTTCAGAGTAAAATCTATGATTTTTACAGCAGAGTACAATCCTGCTGAGTGGGTTGTAGTCCCTGAGTTACAATCAGAAGATGAAGGATTCTCCATTCATGAGTTTACAGATGACTCTGAATATAAATCTAGTTCTGATGAGCTAGATCTCCATAAGCTTTCCATTAATTCTTCGGATAGCTCTGATGATGACCAAACTTTTATCAGTAATTGTTTTATGTTTTCTTTTGCTTCTCTCAAAAGTCGGATAGAAGAGTTACAAGAAAAAAGGATAATCTTTCTGCAGGCGTGGTCATAATCAGAAGAAGACTACAAGAAAACATTGATGAGTTGACAAAAAATTTCCAGAACCGTCATAGTGTGTCCCTACATATGAAGGGTCAGATCTTCTCAGAAGAATTGTTCTCTTTGAAAACAAAGTAAAAAGAGAGAGAGAATAGTTAGCTAACTTAGCTACAAGTATACAAGGATCTCTACATCAGCTAGATGAACTGAACTCTGAATATATCCAGCTAACAATGAGAAAAGCTCACAGCTTTACCCCAGTTCCAGAAACAACAGAAAAACCATTCCCTGGACAAAATAGTTTAGGAGATCGGATGGTTGTCCCTATCTAGATCAAAATGGAAGGGTATAAAGCTTACGACTTGGATGCACAAGTAGATACAGGCACCATGAAAAGTTGTTGTAAATACAAAGCCATTCCAAAATATTTTTGGCAGCCTATCTCTATTCACTTTAGAGCAGCTAACAAAGAACTCATCAAGGTAAATTTTATTGCTCCATATTTTCCTATTTTGTTAGGAAACATCAAAACATATGTTACTTTATATTGTTTAGATATAGGAGCTGACATATTACTAGGATAATATTTTTTCAAGAAACACCTACCAATGTCAGTTAGAGAAGATTCAGTTTATTTCACAGTTCAAGGAACTTTGACTTCCATTCCAGTAAAGTCTGCTTTCACTATCAGAATTTATCCTAAAAAGCCAGACATTGTCAAAGAATCAGTCAAGGATTTGGCAAAAATAAAAAAGATTGTCAAACATGAAGACCTAAATGGTCAAGACATCCTTGCAGAAATAACTGAGAAGTTACAAAAGGAATGTACTTCTGATCATCCAAATGCCTTCTGGAAGAGAGAAAAATACTATGTCACTTTTCCATACAAACAAAATACAGAAATAAAACCGCAGAAAGCCTCAGCAAATAATATGAGTCCTACAGAGCAGCAAGCATGCAAAGAAGAAATCCAACAGTTGTTGGATAGGAAGCTGATAGAACCTTGCAAAAGTGCTTGGGCTTGCCCAACATTTTATGTGAATAAGCATTCTGAGTAGAAAAGAGAAAATAAAAGATTGGTAGTTAATTATGGAGAATTGAACAAAGCTTTAGAACCAATCAGGTATCCTCTACCTCATAAAGATTTAATTCTTTCAAAGATAGCAAAAACCAATGTCTTTAGTAAGTTTAATCTTAAGAGTGGTTTTTGGCAAATTGGCATAGCACGAGAAGACAAGTACAAGACTGCATTCGTAGTCCCTCATGGCCAATATCAGTGGACAGTAATGCCTTTTTGCCTGAAGAATGCTCCATCAGAGTTCCAAAAAAGGATGGAAGACATTTTTTCGTTCTTTAGATTTTGTTATTGTACATATTGATGATTTGCTCATTTTTAGCAAAGATATAGCTGAGCATAAGATCCATTTAGAACAATTTCATAATTTTGTTTTTAAGCATGGGATTGCACTTTCGTCATCCCCGGATAAGTTTGTTATTGCCAAGACTTCCATTGAATTCTTGGGCCTCCAGATTTCACAAGGAAGAATAATTCTGCAGCCACATGTTTTGTAGAAACTCTTAGAGTTTCCTGACAGATTACAAGATACTAAACAGGTTGAGTGATTCCTTGGCTGCTTGAATTATATCAAACAGTTTTATCAAGCATAGGCAAAAGACACAAAGTTGTTACAAAAAGATTAAATCCTAGAACATAATGGATACTAGCTTTGACTGACACAGTCAGAAGAATCAAAGCAAACATCCAGAAGCTTCCTCCCCTTGCTCTTCAAGTCCTAGATCTACCTTTTATTCTAGAGACCAATGCTTCTGATCAAGTTTCGGCAGCTGTGATGTTGCAAAAGCATTCAAAGAAAGAGGACGTTTGTGCTTATACTTCCGGAACATTTTCCGAAGCAGAGTCCAAGTACCCATCATCACACAAAGAGATTCTGGCTGTAAAGAAGGGTATTCATCGTTTTAGACTTTTCCTCCAAAGTGTCTGTTTTATAGTTAGAACAGATCTTAAGCATATGAAGGGTATGCTTGGTAACAAAAGTTTCTAGAACATGGCAATGCCAGAGTTCTTAGATGGGTTGTCTGGTTCCAAGGATTTGATTTTGAGATCATCTTTAAAGCTGGAAAAGACAATCATCTTGCAGATATGCTAACCGGAGAAGGAACACCTATTAAAAACATTAATGTTTTTACTAGGGGAGAATCATCTTCATCAGCCACATTAGAAGAAGATCCAGTTCTTATCTGCCATGAATGCATTTATGGGTGTGAAGAATGTTTTCACCAGCAGATCCAAATCCTACCTTCTAAAATATAGCAAAGGATCCTCCAAAGCAGATTGGATTCTCCAGAAGGATGACACAGTTATGATATAAATCTTGATAATCCTCTTCACTAGGTTAATCAAGTTAGTATGATTTTTGGGTTTTTTTCTCTTCCCCTCTCAGGAGTTCCACAATACTTTGCATATATTTGGGATCCTTCCATCAGATGGATCGATTATTATGCCATTCATCAAATTGCTCGTGCCCATGGAAAAATCACCATTTGTTTTTATTGTGATGATATATGAGTGCATATAGGTTATGGAGCCCCTGGTTAAAAATTCTCTTCTTCCTATATGTTCCATGCACTTCATATCATGATCATTCAAGGCAATTTTGGTTCACCTCAGTCTTACAGTGTGAGATGATAGAAGGAGCTATTGCAGGTAGCGTGTTTCAGTTTGACATCCTCTTGAGAGGTGCATCTATCTCACAAACTGTTGACACAGACTATGTTTCTAGATTTGTTATCAAACATGATTTCTTCTGAGAAGTTTCCATCCTGGGATATGCACTACATCGGTATTTTCAGTATTCACCTTTTTCTGCTTGTTTCCGTGAAAATCCTCCCCATTGGATCCTCATGAATATCTTGCCGTATGGTATAGCTGATCCTCGTGAAGAGGATGCTGATCTAGATGGATTTGATTCAGAAGGATTTGATTCCAATCATAGCCCACTTGGATATTGAAATAATTGTACTATCTTGTCTTCTGTGGGTTCTCTGACGAATCTCCACTATGTAATAGCTTTTAGATCTATTATTGTTATACTTTGGATCTTCATATCCCTCTTTATGTCATTTCTTTAGTGGGTTCTTTGGTTAAAGAATATCCACTGTGTATTTATGATCTATCCTCTAGTGCAGATGTCTCCTTGTGAGTTACTCGAAAACTAAAGATGCTCTTGTCAGTCATGTTAAGGCATCTCCATGCTTTGTGAGTCATTACTTTTGGTACAGACGGCTACTAGTGCTGTGAAAAGTAGATTCTCCGTGTCGATGAGTCATCGATTCTTTTCTTGCGATGGACTCCTCTCATTTTGTATAAATAAGGGTGCAAGGGTTCATTCTAGACATTCGAAGTTTTAGTGGTCTAAGTGTGAGTCTGAGTGTTTGGAAAATGAGCAGATAATTGCTTCGACATTCTTGAGTTTCCAAGTTCTGAAATCTATCTATGTCTGTGATATGAATATATGAATTAGAAGTTCTGAGTTTCGCATATTTAGGGGGTCTCTGAATCCATCTGTAGTGTTAAAATTTAGTAAATTGTACAAATTCATTATCAAAATTATAATTTTCCATTGTCTGAATGACATAACTAAAAATGACCAATTGTTATGTGGTCATTTTTAGTTTAGTTCTTATTTCCTGACCATATTGGTCATTTATCTTGGTCATTTGTAGTTTAGTTCTTATCCCATGACCAAATTGGTCATTTGTCTTGGTCATTTTTAGTCGCTTCACTTAAAATTTCTCAATTTTGGTCATTTATCCCTTGAAAAAGCTATGGTGACCAAATTTTTTGGTCACCTGGTCACTTATCTCTCATTTTGTACTAGTGTACGTCTTCTGGTCTCATGACTCTCTCTTAAAAAAAACATCGATATGGATGACACCAAGCCTCTCTCTAAAGTACTTGAACTTCACTCTTGTTAATAGCTTGGTTAACACATCTGCTATCTACTCATATGTTGCCACATATTGGAGGTTCACTGCTCCTCTTTGCACCATATCCTGAATATAGTGGTACTTGATCTCAATATGCTTCGACTTGTGATGGAACACTGGCTTCTCAGACAACTTCACACAACTCTAGTTCTCACAAAAGATACATGTCACCTCGAGCTCAAGATCAAACAAATCTGACAGTAGCTTCCAAAGCCATACTGCCTCACAACTAGATGAACAAGCTGCAACACACTCTGCTTCGGGTATACTTAGTGCCATGCATGACTACTTCCTGCTAAACTAGGAGATCATACTAGATCCCAAACTAAAGAAACATCCCGAAGTGCTCTTCCTTTCTTTGGAACTTCCTTCCCAATCCGAATCAACATAACCATGCAGGTTAATCCTCTGATTCATCTCATATTTGATCCCATACTCAATTGTACCCTTCAGGTATCTCAATATATGTTTTGCAGCCATCAGGTGAACATGTCTCAAATCCATCAGGAACTGGCTCATGTTGTTCACAGCAAAACATATGTCTGGTCTCTTGTTCATTAAATACATTAACGAACCAATCATCTTCCTGTACATCATGGATTCAACTGTCTCTGAAGAAGCATCACATAATAGCTTCAATTTCGATGCCATAGGTGTGGCCATTTCCTTGCATCCCATCATTTTGAACCTCTTCAGAATCTCTACTGCATACTTTCCTTGATCAAGGAAAATCCCATCCGCACGCAACCACACATCCATTCCTAAGAAGTAGTGCATCATTCCCATATCCTTCATCTCGAACTAGGTGGCAATCCTTCTCTTTGTACCTGCAATGAGCTCATCCTCCCCTGTTACAAACATGTTATCTACAAATAGTAGTAGTATCACTGGTCTTACACCCTTAACCTTGAAGTAAAGGTTGGAATCTTCTTTACACTTGGTAAAGACTAATCTCATCATAAAGTTTCCCATCTTGTTGTACCATGTCCTGGGTTCCAGCTCCAATCCATACAAGTATTTCTTCAATTTTCACACATGAGTCTATTTGTCATGTGTCTCGAATCCTAGTGACTGCTCCACGCACGCTTCCTCTTCAACTACACCATTCAAGAATTTTATCTTGACATCCATCTTGTGTACGTCCTATTTCATTACTACAACCAATGCAAGTATAGATCTTATGGAAGTGTATCTTGCTACAGGTGCAAATGTATCCTCGTAGTCTATGCCTTCCTTCTGTGAAAAGCCATGTGCCACAAATATTTCCTTGCGTTTTTCGATGCTACCATCTGCAGCATGATTGATCTTGTAGATCCATTTCGAAGTTACAATAGACTTCCCTATTTGTCTTGGAACTATCTCCCATACATCATTCTTCATAATCGACCGGTACTCCTCAATCATGGCATCCTTCCATTCCTTCTTCTTTGTTGCTTCCTCGTAGTTGGAAGGTTATTTATCAATGATGTCACATAGTAGGGCCACATAGATGGAGTATAGTCTGGGTCTTTTTCTTTCTCTATGCAACCCATTTGGAGCACCATACTTCTCTGCATATTTTATTGCTTCACATGCCCATGTTTGTCTTCTCTTGTGTGATTTCTTCTCACGAGGTGGATCTACAGGTTCTTATGGTTCTTCCATGTCACAATATTCATGATATTCTTGAATTTCTTCTTCCATAACTGTGTCTAGTTCTGGGAACTTCAGGTTCTTCAGTTTCTTCAATAGGTAATTTTATTTATTTGTTGTATGTTGAATCTTCATCGAAAGTTATGTCTTTGTTGATCTCGATCTTCTTGAATCATGTGAAGTATATTCGGTAGGATTTTGATGTATCGTTGTATCCCACGAATATTCCCTTATTTCCTGAGGGATCTAGCTTGTTTCTCTTTTCCTTTGGGATGTGTATGTACACCAGGCAGCCAAATATTCTGAGATGGATGACTTCTAGCTTCTCACCTGAGAAGGATTATTCGATAGTATTGTTTTTCAATACACGGTGAGGTGTACGATTTTGTACATACACATTTTTCCTTGCTGCTTCTTCCCATAAGTGCATAGGAAGATCCTGATCATGTAGCATTGCCTTTGCTTCTTTGTTTGGATTTCTGGCAGTCCTGAAATTGTTTTGCTTTCAATTGGTAGTGCTCTATAGTGCACATGTGCAAGCCTCCTCTGCCATAACTCACTTGGTTCCATGGATTCATGGACTAATGCTTGTTCTAGTTGACCTTTCAACTTGTGCAAGCCTCCCTCTTACTCTCCAATTATTGGAGCATCATTTATTGTCTTTCCTTTTGACCACATTAGAACTTGGCCATCAACAAATGAAACCTGCATTCCTTTAGCATATAATGTTGAGATGGAGATACGGTTCTTCTTTAATCCTGGTACATAGAGAACATCTTTCATCACTAATGATTTTCCAGAATATAGCTTGTAGGTAGCTTCTCCACTTCCTTTGATGGGATATTGATAATCATATGTTGTTTCACCTTGTGAGGTTACTCCTGTTCTGATAAGTTGATGAAATATTCCTTGTACCCCGTCATATGCTTGAATGCTCCACTATATACAAGGAAATCATTGCTCCCATGTGTGATGGTGCATATGGGTGCTGAGATTAAAAAATATTATTCATCACTTGAGGAATTGTCTCTTTCTTCTCTAGTTCTTTTCCTTGCTGGTTCATCAACTTCAGCAGTGTGAGCATGATGCCTCTTCTTGTTGGTCTTCTTGGAGGATCCTTGATTTCTAGGACAATTTCTTGATTAATTTCCCTTCTCATCACATTTGTAACATCTCATACTAGAGATATCCCTTCTAGGTCCATGGTGCCTTCTAGATATTCTATGATGATGGTCCTCCCTCTTGTTGTGATTTCTATGAACAGTTAGAGCTTGGTCACCATTAGATCCCATCTTCTCTTCTCTTGCTACTAGACAAGCTTCTTCTTGGGTGCATTCTTCCCATAGTCTTTTGAAGGTGATCAACTTCTTCCTAACACATATTCCTTGAATGAATGAGTCCCATGATCTTGGAAGACCATTCAAGGTGGTCATAACTATCTCTCCTTATTATAATTTGTATTCAATTGCTTCAAGTTGCTTCTTGATTTGATAGACCCTTGTGAAGTAATATTGGATGGCCTCTGAGTGTTGGATCTTTACCTTCTTGAGTTGGTTCCTTAGTGTCATCTTTTGATTGATGTTCTTGCCTTCGAATATATTCGTCAAGGAATCGAACATATCCTTGGGAGTCTTCAATGATGATACATGAGGGATGAGGTGATATTTGATGGAGTCGATAATAATCCTCTTGGCCTTGACCAATTTCGTCTTGTGGATTTCCTTTTCCTCTTCTCCCTCTAGGTCTGGAACCTCTGCATTGACATACTTGTCCAAATCATTTTCTTGTAAGACAAGAGAGATTCTATACTTCCATGCTCGGAATTTGTCAAATCCTTCAAGCTTATCCTTAATAATGGTGTGATTTTCCATTTTGAAATTAAAACCTCAAATGGAAATAACAAAGAATTAGTTCTTACCAATTTGAGATGCCCAACCTAGTTCTGCAGCTATCTGACCTAGGGTTTGTTAGAGAAACGCTAATTTTCTAAACTTGGAACTTTGAACGTCTTATTGGACAGAGAGATGTGCCTCCTCAAGGCGAGCTGTCCAGTGTACTCCTTTGTCCAGATTGATGGAGGAAAACGCCAAAATTTTGATGCCCTAGTCTTCTCCCAGCACTAGTGACTAGGTCAAAAATGAAAATTATTCAAATTGAACTAGGCTTCCTCCAAAATATGCACCCTCCTAGGGAGATTTAGCCTAGCCCTCTTTTTATGATGATTTGTGGAGAGAAGACCTTGAACTAGGAAGCCCTAGTTTCCCATTGTTGCACAATGCCTTCTTTTCAGATTGGCTCTGAAACCATGTTAGAGTTTGCACTTTAATTTAATTTAGTTATATATTTAAACTAAAAGATAGACAAGCATAGCAAAACACAAAAGACACAATGATTTTCTCTGGGGAAACCATAACGGAGAAAAGCCCACAACTTCCTCATAAATAGAGTTGTCATTAGTACAATATCAATCAAGATGGAAAACCCAAAATATAAGATGTATTTTGCAACTCTCTCTCTTTCTCCTCCAGCAAACTTGTCTTCTCCCTCACTTGGTGTCAACCTGCTTAAGTGAGTGTGTGTTCCAAATGAGAAAGTGACTCTCTCTATTTATAGTTTAAGTGATAGTGACCTAATTCCTCAATGGGGCCGAATTTTGTAACTGACTTGGCCGACCTATCCTAAGGAGACTAAAAAATACATTTTACATTTGACCTTTGGGGAACTATTGCCCCAAATTACAGTGGAAGTTTTACCTTGATATTCTATTATGACCAAATACAATAATGACATCCCCAAATGGAGGAAAAACAGCTTCGACGGAGGTACAAATAAAAGTACAATAATAATAATATACAAATGAATATATTCCTAAGTTACATTTACAATAACAATAGGAACCTCAGCAATCTCAATATTCTACTACTCCTACACTTTGAAAGGACTCCTACCTTCCTAGTGCACTTTCGAGATCACACATTTCTTGGTCGCACCTTTGTTGAATCCTGTTATGTCTTGAGCACACTTTTGTTGGGTACTTCTCTGCCGTATGTTCACTAGTACAAAATGAGAGATAAGTGACCAAAAGAACGACCAAAATCCGCATATAAATGACCACTTTTGAGTTGGTGACCACTTGTAGAAAATTAGTGGCCATATATCACGCAACCAAAAATGTGGTCATATTTAGCTTGGTCATTTATAGCTTATCTTGTGGTCATATATTTGGTCGTATATTTGGTCATTAATTTGGTAATATATTTGGTCATTAATTGTCACAATTAATGATCAAATTTATGACCACATTTTTTGTCACATGATAAATGATCGCTAATTTGCTACCAACGATCGCTAACTCAAAAGTCGTCATTTATATGCATATTTTGGTCACTTATCTCTCATGTTGTACTGGTGGTCATTTATATTCAAATTTTGGTAATTTTTTTTAGTCATTTATCTCTTTTTAGTGGTTTCATAATATAAATAGGGCACGGTGGAATCGAACCACCAACCTCCTGCCTATAAGGAAGGTGCTCTACCATTGAGCTAGCACCCTCAAATAGAATTCCTTATGGATTGATATGAGAATAAAATTTCCAACAGTTAACACCATCTTGCCAAATTTTGGAAGAGGGTCACATACCTCTATTCGAGTGGTACCAAATCAAGAATCACAATTGTATTTTCCTGATCTTGGGCATCTGCATTTGCTCCCATTGCCTTTTATTGATCTTGGGCATCTACATTTGTTAGATTGCAACAACGACCTATGTAGTATTCAAATGTAGATTAGCTGGGCCCTCTTGGCCACAATGTATATCATATGTGTCAAACAGTTTTTGGGTGTAAATTCAATTGATGTAATAAAAATAGATATGTTTTTAGGAAAGGAAAAGAAAAAACAAAACAAAAATTAATTATTATATTCTCCAAATATATTGATTTTTAACCAAAACCTATACAATGAATAAAAACTGATGCAAGTACTTACCCCATACCTAGAAGCTTTTGGACTTTATCTTGAAGTTTGTAAGTTTTTGTGATAATAGTTTACAAATAGTGTTTCATTGTAACAACCAAGTAAATGTAAGTAGCTCTACTGAGTTCATCTATTCCTTGCTGAGTTAATCTATTCCACCTAGAAAAACATGTTCAAACAAAATCACTAAAACAATTATAAGCATTGAGAACTTACAATTCATAAGCAACAATAATCAACAAAAGAGGAGCATACAACATTCACTTTTTCTACAAATGTATGGGCTTCACATTGAGTATCCATATTCCACTTTATTAACAATCTACACGAAAGGATTTCCAAACAAAATAGTTAGCCTTGCCATATTAAAAGTCAAAATAAACTATAGATTTATTTTGACTGAAAATTAAAGCCACTTTTATAGTTCCAAGTTTTAACAAAGAATCATCGAAAGATAATTAAATACATAATAGGCTCTACCTTACAATTTTTCATTGTAAAAAAATTAACTAAATATATAATAGCCTCTAACTTAAATTTTTTACCCCGAGAGAATATGAGAACTAGTTTTAGCCAGCATCTAGGATGACTGTCAATGGGTCATCTATAGATACATTGCATATCTCGTAATGAAAGGAAGCTTTGCTAAAATACAACAGTAGGAAAGTTCTAGTAAATCTCGAAAAATCCCATGACAGCAAGAAAAAGAAGATCAAAAATGTTGTACCAAAAGGACAGACTACTAGAAAAACAGCAAGAGAGCCTGTCCATGACCACCTCCTTCTAAGGGGAGAGAATAAACTGAAGAACTCTCCTAGATTCTCAAAACTAAGATCAATACCATTAATATGTTTTTTATCACAACAGCCATAAGATTCATCCATAACTACCCCACTCTTCTCTTCATCAACAAACCGAATGTTTTGGGGTTCTAGCTTCATTCTGAATCTCAAGCTAGATGAGACTGTATTTGATGCAGGGAATCCAACACCTTCAATGGAGCATGTAATGATATATGACATAGCAGTTACATGACCATTGTTAATTGCAACACCTCCTAATCCAGAATTAGTCGCAACATCCAAATCTAGGATGCCCTTGGCAGGGTTAAAATTAGCATTGTACTCAACTGCAGAAGCTGGACATGCAGGAATGCAGCTCAAAACCTTTGAGAGGTTTTTAGAGGGTTTGGAATCTTCATTATGGAATGCAACAACCAATGTTTCTAATGATATTAGTTCCAATCCATTCATCTGTGGCGCAAGCTCCAAAGAAGAAGTTCCTGAATTTTCTAGAACCTTCACAAGTAGTGAGTCCTTACCTAAACATGCTGCTTGTGTTAGTATTCCTATAGCATTGTTAGATGCTGAGTTTTCACTTTCCTGAACATGTTATGTAATTGATGGCTTACTGGAATCTAATACGTATTGTTCAGACGAAGTCTGATCATTCATTTTAGGATTTGACATTGTATTTCTCATGAACATAGTTAGGCCAGAATTTCCAGTGCTTGATGATGGTGTCAAGTTTTGAGATAGTGACTGGAATTCATTCATACAATTGGTTTCATCTTTCATGCTTGTCTCTGAAGTTTCCTTGTTTATATATAGCCCATACATAGTGCAAATGAACATACCATAACCATTCGACCCTTGGCTTCCAAATAGTCTTTCAAATATCTTGTTAGCTGCATAAAGATATACTTGTCATAAATGGTAATGCTCAAAAGTCACATATAGGACAAACAAATAAAAAAATTAGACTATGTAACATACTAAGTGACAATCAAAAAGAAAGTATCAGTAGATTATATCTTAGACTAGAAGGAAAGAAGAAAACAAATTATGTGAAACTTGCATATGTTATATCCAAATCATACTATAATACAGCCAAGTATGAACAACATTAGATATTGCAAGTCCTGAACAGATAAAATAAATAAACAAAACCACTTACCAAGGAACTCTGATAACGCTTTTGCAATGGTCTTTTTGGATTCTTCTGATGCTCTAGCAAGGCCTGAGAATAGCAAAGTTGACAACTAAACAATTAAAAGTGTGGAGTGTTGTTCTATGGACAATACTTGCATGGACCAACCTTCAGTGTGAACATTTTAAAGAGAAAAATAGAAAAGGGAAATTAAATAGGAAGTGAAAAAATAAAGACAGATTGTCTAAAACAAATATAATTAAAATCAAAGTAATATGCAAAGATATTTTCTTGATGAAGAATCACATACTCGCAGGCATAGTCCAAAACCATCAAAGTATTGTTGATGAAGTTGCTTTCACTGAACCTAACACCCTGTATAACAAAAAATTGGAGTTATTCTCTATTATATATGAACTTTACCCTTCACATAAAAAGCTATAAGCTTTTAAGCTGAGAAAAGTAAACAATAAATCTGAACCCTGTCAAGTATAAAACCTCCTCCATGGATAGGATTTATTAATCAACACAAACGTTTGTCTTGGTCCTTGGATGCTTTACTCTCCGAGGTGCCCAGATCCCTTCATATGCATTTTTTTTAAATGAAAAGCCTGCTATGCCTCCTATTTGGTAAAACCTCCTTCCATATAACTCATTATAATTGGTGAGTACATTTTCGAAGCCAAAATGGATGGAGAGTTGGTAGACTGTGAGGAGAGAGAAGATTCTCCTAAACTCCATACTCAATTCAAAGGATGAACAATTGAAATATGAAAAGGCCCTAGGCCCTTCAACAACTAGATCAACAAGAGATAAGAAGATTATTATGATCTAGTTAGGACACTAGGCAACCTTAGGATTCGGCGGAGATTCCTTAAGGAGGGGAAGTTCAACATATAAGAAAAGGACAAAAAGTGAAGGCTTCAGTACATGAACAAAATCGGGGAAGTACGGAACTTGACATCTGCAAAAGTTGGAGAGGGAATTGACAGAAGCAACATAAATACTGATAATTTTTAGGAGATATTTCCATCATTGATCGAAGGGGGAAACAAACTACCCATATCTGTGAAGAGTTGAGATTTTAGGCTTTTGGTAGCGAGCTTAACATCCAACAAGGACTTAAATTTGGGCAAGATTTGGAGCTTTATCTCTAGCTGAATAGGTTGAAGGAAACGAGGAAGATACTAGGACAAAGGAGAAGTTAATTTGCGGTTTTTGGGGATAAATAGAAGAAATAGTGTATCAGACCTCTAAAGGAGAAGGTAAAGTTGGTCTTGGGAGAAGACATGGGATTGGAAGAAGTTAAATCCTTAGTGAACAATGCCCTAACAAGGAAGTTCACAGGGAATCAAGTCAAGGAAGACACCATGTGGTGGTGGATGGAAAAGAATAAGTATGAAGATCTGGGATTTCACACTCTGATTCATGGGTGGCTTGCTTCAAATTTAGTTTGGGTGTTGAATCATTGATGCAGAGAATATCTTAGCCAAAATATGAATAAGCATCATGTTTTCCAACTAATCAGGAGAAATATAAGAAGAAATGTAACTGATTCAAGCTAATTTGGCACGCAGTGGTCCTTTTGTAAGAGCATTCTATCCTCCGCCTCTTGCACAACCCTTCGCATTGCGTCTATAGCATGGCCTTCTTCTTTCGTCCTAGAAAATAATTATTCCTCCTCTTCCTGGACCAGAGAAAAGAAACTAGAGTATTGTCAAATTAAAAAAAAAATGACATGTAAACTGTATTTAAGTTAGCCATCAAGCTTTCCAAGATTTCATGAGGACATTAAGGCAATCAAACCAATCCAATATCCATATCAGCTGTTGTTTAGAACTACACGTTAGTACCCTTAGGTTCACTCCACTAATAGCAGTAACATCATTAAGTTGGTCAATGCTTTGATCTAGAAATCCCCCAGATGTCTTTTGCTTGTTACTACATGTAATAGAATAGATAATGATTATGGAATAGAATTGAAACCTTTGAAAAGACAAAACACGAAAAGAGACAATGTTCCTTGAGATTGAGAATTAAATGGATTTAATAAGTGCATGCATCATGAGTGTATCTAGATATAATATAATATAATCTAATGTATGGCCTAGAACAGAGTAACAAATAACATCCAACAATATTGATATTGACCTTGGAAGTTGTACTAAAGGACCAACAACCTCATAAGGCTTTTTCTATCCAATTAGGGGATTTTTTGTTGGAGTCTTGATCTGAGAATCAACTACTGAAGAAGGTGGTGTTGAAGGCAAGGGAATGCGCATATGACCCTATAATGGATTACCTGAAGAATGTGATATAGGTCCAGCAAATGAAGACAATGAATGATGTAAGGTTGCAGCTAAAGCTATTCCAGAAGTTACTAGTGGTGCCTTGAAAACATAAAACAGAGATTTCAGCAAAATTGATTACAGTGATGGCACTTGCAAACAAGACATAAAATTGCAAAAATGCAGAACTGTCTCAAAGAAAATCACGTGGCTTCCATTGGTCTACATAAACCTTTCATATTTTTTCCCTTATGCATGTGTAGAATACAGAACAACGAGACTGAGTATATGCTACTAAAAAGTCATCTCACTAGCTGGATTGCATGGCTCCGTCAATAGACTTAGGGTTTCCAAACAAAAATGCAACTTACCATGTCAGACCTATGATGCTACAAAGCAAGAAGCTAACACACCAAACATAGTCATAATGAATAGCATTGACTAAAATTAGAATATTGGGACTTAAGTCAAATGGAATAATGCATAATTTGAAAGAAAAAATCAGTTAAAACTATGCATCATTTTTTCTCATTCTACATAGCCATATTTATGTTGATTGGGAACTTCCAATAAAAACAAAGACTGTAAATAGTAGCAACATGATAACGGAACTACAAAACCACACTCGACCTTTCAATGTACCATATTGCAACTGTTTTCTTGTGATTTGCCAAAAATTACATCTAATTGGAATTTAGAACAATTTATATCTAAACAAAGTTATCACTCATGATAAACTCTTTCTACCACAGGAAATTAGTTGCACTTAACATATAGTTGTAACTGTAGTTTATAAAGATAACCATATGATTGAACAGCTTTTGCAAGGATTGTGCAATAGAGGAAGGCTAGTGGGTAGAACGGAAAAAAGAATGTTTAAGTGCATGTCAATAAGATGTTTCTTTTAAATTACCAAGAAAGATAACATGAATGAGTAACTCTTCTCAAAGATGATGTACCAACCTAATTACAATAATGAACTTCTCATGTAAGACGGCCTTATAAATCCAACCATATTACATACAATATGGTTAAACAAAGATGATGTACCAACTATTGTCTATGGGCTTAGAAATGTTATGGGTCATCCCTTGTCATGACATCCTACATATATAGAAGGAGAGAAAGCTAGCATGCGATTGCAACTTACTCCAAGTCTGGGGGAACATGATGATCATCCATCATACTAGGAGCCTTGAGAGGTTGAAACATTGCCAACACCAGAATTCCCATGACATTCATCATCATTATCTATCAACGTTGCATGAGCACTTCTCTCAGGAGTGGATCTTGTACCCATTGTTTCCTTTCTAACAAGAGTCTTAGAGCAGGTATAAAATGCCCCGAAAATAGCATGAACAACATTGGGAGAATGGGGCCTTTTCAACAGAGATTGAGTCGTTATAGATGCACAGTTCAAGGTTTGGGAAGCAGTTACTTGTACCTGCTTTTAATACTTTTTGTTTTTTTTAGTTTTCCAAGTATTGTAAAGCAACCATAGCATTTTTCTTTTATTCATCATGTCCATATCTGACATGGCACAATCTGTATATTCTCCATTTGTTGTATGTCACATGATTCGGCTGAGCTTGGAGAAGAAATTTGAAATTTTATGAAATTAAATTCCCAGAGTCTTGTCTCACTATTCTATGTTTCCACATCCCTAGAATGGTAATCATCACTTGTATAAAGAAAATAAAATTGAAGAGGGTGACTCCCAAGCTGGACACCCACAGATATGATTGCCTACAGCAACAAATATAAATATAGGTTGACCCCCAAAGGTAATCACCAACTGAAATATGGGAAACCAATTGAAAGATAATCACTGAAGGGTGTGATATTCCAATGTAGCCAGTGAGATAATCCAACAAAAAGTGACACCCTAGTGTGTGAGGGAAGCTGTTTGACCTCCCGAGTTGGTTTCCTTCCACCAGCAAAGGGATGTGACACATCCAACAAGCCAAATTGGTTTAAATGGGCATTAATAGGATGCTTCATCCTTCAATAAAATCAGTGAGAAGGCATAGCTAGTGCAACTTGTAATCATCAATTTTAAGGCTAGATCTATGGCTTATGATTACATCCATTCTCCATAATCAATTATAGAGAAAACAGTAAATATTACACATTGATAATTTGATAGAACTCAATGTACAACAAATAAAGTACTACTATCAAACCTCTGTGAGCTAACATAGTACTCCTCAATCAAAAATAGAATGCTTAGAATTGATGGAGGCTTGAAGGCCTTTAGAGGAGGAACATTGGACCTTTCTTAAGGAGCATTCAAGCGTAACAAGCATAAGGACTGTTGGGACTGTTGGGAATCTAAAGTACTGAACAAGCATAAGGATTGTTGGATATAAACAGTACATGGAAACACCTCTTTTATCGAACCGATAGCATGGCATAATCACATGAATTTGTGGGACATGAAGAAGTGAAGAGGCATGATGACTTATAGAAATAGTTGCATGAATCCATAGTTCTGTGAGGACAACAGTCCATAGCTCTAGTTCCTCTTCCTTCTTTTCCATGTAAAGATCAATATTCTCGCAAATGGCAGCCCTCAGTTGATCTACAATACCCTCCTTATCCCGCTCGACATATTCAAGGGCAAGGTATGCAGTGGTCAAATACATGCAAAACTCCCCCATCCACTCTTTCATATGATTCTTGAAAGACTTTGGTAGCTCCTGAAAGTTCAAAGAATAGAAGACCCTATAGCAGAGCCTGTGGCATTCAAACAGAGGCCTAAGAATAGTTGCATTCTACATATTGGCCACAATAAGCTGCCCCGTCTGAAGAAAAAGCTCGAGCAAGGGTGCAATGAACCCATCTAGGAAATACTTAAGATCAATATACAGGTAATTGCTCTTATACTGGTAACGAAACTTCTTGAAGATCGAATTAGCAGTATTCAGAATCCCATTGATGATAGCATAATCGGCAGATAGCTAAAGACTTGTCATGAGCTCAGGAAGCAGGGTTTGCCAGGTTTTAGGGAAATCATGTTTTCTTATGATGGCTAATGCTTCGCTAAGTTGAATCTATATACGTGGATGGGTGGTCAGCATTGACCTAACTATGAGAGCTTTAATATGCTCCCTCTCTAGGTTTTGAATTGAAGGTGATTTGGGAGGGGGAATCAAATTAAACTCCATCCTAACTAGGCAAATGACATACCTCAATTTTCAATCAGTTCCAACCACACCTATTTCAATATTTTTCCCCGAAATTTGCGCTTTAAACCTACACAAACAAGAGAAAGAACAAGTTTTTGAACCCTGTGTTATTTTCCTTAAGACCACAATGCAAACTAGCACTTCATGGGATTTCTAGACATCAATGGAAAATTAGCATCTTCATCAATATACCCTTCTTTTCGTGTCAATATAGCAGTATGCACTGCATCATCAATCTCCATGTCCTCTGTATACTTGCGTACATTTATGGAAAGGTTCAAGTAATGGCAATAAACCTTTACAAAATAGAAATTTAAACTAAACCTAAAATTGCTTTCTCTTTCTGTTTAATTAATGCTAAATCAAACTTGGTCAACACTAATACAATACTAAACCAAAATAGTTTATTTCACTCAATTCACTACAAATAAATGATCATGTCCAAAACTGTGAAAGGTGTCATCATATTGTAGTATGTTGATGTATATGTAACTTCGGAATGTATTTCATATATGTTGTATATACTCCTATAGAGATGGTATTATTCCTCTATACGGAAGTGTCGTCATTTATATTGTAAGTGTCGTAACTTATACTTGATGGGTTATTAGACCACCTTGTTGGGGTCGGCCCTGTATAAGTCATGTGGGTCGAAGGGTTATTAGTCCACCCTATTGGGGGTCGGCCATGTGGGTCAAAGGGTTATTAGACCACCCTACTGGGGGTCGGCCCAGTTATCATTATGCTATGTGGTTAAGTTCGAGCCTACATGAGTTAGGTAAAAAGGCAAGTCAAGTCAAGTATAAATAGAGTGCGGGAGGAACTCTATTTACTCACTCATTTCTCACTCATGCACTCAAGCAGGAGTGGCGCACTTATGGAGGAGGAGGAACTACTGCTAGGATATGTCTATCTCTTATGGTTGGTTGTATCATTGCTCTATCTATCTCTGAGAAAGTTATTGGGGTTTTTCACCTTTATGGTTTTCCCCAAGTAAATCTTTGTGTCTCTTGTGTGCTTGCATTATTGTGTCCATGATTGATATGCTGTAGATATGCTGTACATGTTGTTCTCTTAGTTAAGATCCTAGATCAGATTGAAGTAAATTCTGAAAATTTAACATGGTATTAGAGCTAGCCTGAAAGAAGGCATGATATGGCATGTATGACACTTGTTGCACTTACGATGCTAGGGCCTGATATAGCAAAAACCAGTCATCGTAGCACTTTCACTATAAATCAGTTTTGGCGAATTTTTCAGATCTGAAATCTTTACAGGTCGAAGATTAAATTTCCATGTACCTTGTGTCCAAAGGAAAACCTCTAATTCGTTGTACTTTGGGATTTATGATCTATACAATATAGGGTTTCTGCCTCTTCCAAATCTGAGTCAAAATCAGGTGACCTTGGGAAAAAGGTCATAACTTGGTCTAGGAAGATCCAAATGAAATTTCGTAAAAATTGACAGGTATTATATAGACTGTACTATCTCAGGAAACGTTTTCAGAGGCCGAAGCGCAAACAGTGACACGTGGCAAGCCGTACAAGTTCGCTCTCCTGTTATGTCCCAAAACAGGTCACGTTGTGACATTTGACATAACTCTCTCCCAGAGAATCCAATTGAGGTCAGACCTATCAAGATGGAAATATAACAGGTCAGGCTATCTCAGAAAACGTTTTCAAACCCTGTGGATCGAAAAGTTAGGAGGTACACTAGAAACAATCAGGTACATATTTCTGTCAAAACAGAATTATTTTTGAGTACCTTCATTCATGGCGTCCGAAAATTAGGGCTTCTGTAAAAATGGGAATTTTTGAAATTTGTGACCATGGCTGGAAGCTCCTCAGAAAAATAGAAGCTTAGAGCTTTGGATCAAACCTTTTTATTGGGCGGAAGAGTGGGCTTCATCAAACCCCAGTTCAGGGTCACGTCCAGTGAATCCGAAAGTTTCAAAGGAAAAATTGAGGAGTGAAACTTTGCAGTTTTCAAATTCTAAATATACTAGCTTGATCATCTCATCAAGGCACATATCTCTATCCTTTCGGAAGTTTGAAATTCAAAGTTTGAATTTTTGGACTTTCTCTGACAAACCCATATCCAGCTCCAGGTCCAGTTCTTGCAAATCAAGTGGATTGGGTTAATCCTAGAAGAAGATGGATTGATCATCTGCATGAGTGAAGAAGTTCCTGTTTCAGAGGGAGATGAGGCTAAGGCCTTACATAAGAAGATTACAAGCGATCTCGACAGGTATGACTCATTGAGGTATGTTTTCATATTTGTTCATGGTTAAGTTCATGGTATGTTTGTCTTCATGTTATTACGGTTAGTACAATCTTGATTTTAGATTTGTCGTATCACCTTAACAAAATTATGAATGCACAATAGAAGATATTCATTGATTAGGGTGTTGACACTTATGATTATACTAATGCATTATGGTGTTGTATGAGGTTTATGTTGTCTACTAACACAAAAGGTACACCAAGGAAGACAAATCATGTTCTACTTCAAGAACGTATGATCATGGTGACATGAAGACAAGGATTCATCCATTGTCATGGATAACATAGAAGATTTACTCTCAAGGTATGTATAACTTGTTTATACAATGGTTAACTTATGAGACATGCATGTTACTAGCACAAGTCACTGAAGAGAACCAAAAGACATTATACGAGTATGTTAGACATAACTAGCTAGCATGCTAATCGAGGTACGTTTTTCCTATATCAAGCCAGAATCCTACCTTGGGTTAGGATCTTATACTGTTGTGTTGTTGATAATGATTATTCACGAAGCCATAAGTTTGAATAATCATGGGAATATGCATATTATGTGTCTTACCTTAATTAATGATATGACTAACCCGAAGAATCATAGGTTTGAGTAATTACAGGTTTAGACATGTTATGTTTCTTATGATTTGACTAACCATAAGAATCCTACATAAACCTTGAATGCTAATGCTTATTATTTTTGTTTGAAATGATCATGATACTAATAAGCATGCATAGGGACCAAGGATGAATATGAGTTCAAGAACAGGTAATTCAGGAAGCAAAGATCAAGAGGGAGTACACTCCAGTGGTTTATGGAAGGATGCAGATATTCAGAGGGAGTTGACCATCTCTCTACACTCCACAACAGAAAGGTGTAGAAGAAGCTACTTCATATTAGGACTCCAGCAGCTCCTGCAAGGAAGCGAAGACTCAGAGAGAGTCCACCCAACGAACAAAGAAAGATAAGTATTTTAATCATCATTTCTTGCATATTTGTTTGTTTAAATAAAATTGTTCAATGATGTATATGCTCATGTTCCTAGACTTAGGATATGTATTGTGCATATTAGAATAATTGCATTGATGAACAGTATACTACTAATATACATGGGTAAGTGGCCTATGGCACTATACAACATTCCATTGCTACTTATCTAGAATGAAACCTCTTTGCTAACATGTTGGGAGTTGTGCACACTCTTAACAATGTTTTGGTAGAGATTGGAAGGCATCTAGAAAGTTACGAGATATGGATAAATGTTGTATTGAATCATTGGCTAAGATAATTGCATGAGTGTATGACATATTTCTTTATGTGTAAGAATTTGTTCTGAAAACTATGAGATGTTTTCTAATCATGCAATTTAACTTGTTGTGTAGGAAATATCATATGCCATCTCCTACAAAAGAAGAACTACAACATTTGTTCCAGCAACAAAGATATCTATTGAAGATATTGAAGATATTGAAGTTCCCAGGATCTGGGATGGAATGCCATGATCCGTCGATCATGAAGAATGATGTTTGGGATGTAGTCCCAAGACGTGAAGGGAAGTTTGTTATGACTTCCAAATGGAACTATCAGATCAAGCATGTTGCAGATGGCAGCATTTAGAAATATAAAAGTGATGAAATAGAAGATGCACCAGATGGATTTCAAGATAGCATGGTGCAATCATATATGTGTGCAGAACTTGGTATGATAGGATAGACAGCTTTCTATCCAGGTTGGGATTTACCAAGAATAAAGCGGATTCCAACCTTTTCTACAAGGTTGAGGAAGGCAATCCAGTGATACTACTTTTGTATGTGGATAACCTGTTTGTTACAGGTGAAGATAGATTGATTGCCGACATGCAGCGGAAGCTTGCTACCAAGTTCGAGATGAAGAACTTGGGGATGATGCACTATTTGTTTTGGCATGGAGGTGTGGCAGAGTGTAGATGGAATATTCCTTGGAGAAGGGAAGTATGCAGTAAGAGATCTTGAAGAGGTTCGGGATGATGAATTGCAAGGCCATGGCCACACCTATGACATCGAATCTGAAGCTTCTATGTTATGCTTCATCTGAGCCAGTTGATGTCTCTACGTATCGTCAGATGATTGGGTCCTTGATGTACCTAACGAACACGAGACTAGATATTTGCTTTGCTTTGAACACATTGATTCAGTTCCTAACAGATCCGAGGCGTGTTCACCTGGTTGTTGTAAAGCATGTTCTGAGGTACCTGAAGGGTACAGTGGATTATGGGCTCAAGTATGAAGCGAATCAAAAGTTTAACCTGCAGGGTTATGTTGATTCAGATTGGGCTGGCAGTGTTGCAGATAGGAAGAACACATCTGGGTGCTGCTTCAGTATGGGATCAGGTGTGATCTCTTGGTTTAGCAGGAAGCAGTCTTGCGTAGCCCTGAGTACAGCTCAAGCAGAGTATGTTACAGCTTGTTTAGCTAGTTGTTAGGCAGTATGGCTACGGAAGCTACTGTCTGAGTTATTTGATCTCCCGTTGGATGCTACTGGTATCTTCTGTGATAACCAGAGTTGTGTGAAGCTGTCCGAGAACCCATTGTTTCATGACAGGTCAAAACACATAGAGATCAAATATCACTATATCAGGGATATGGTGCAGAGAGGAGCCGTGAAGCTCCTGTATGTTGCGACAGACGAGTAGATTACAGATGTGCTGATGAAGCCACTAGCCAGGGTGAAGTTTGAGTACTTCAGAGAGAGGCTTGGAGTTCTTCAGATCGAGGACACTTCGAGGAAGAAGTGATGGACACATTTGCTGAAGCCATTCCAAGCATGTTTGAAGGGGGATCCTTCACATGGAAATGGATGTAAGCGCTGGATGATGAGCATCAGGATGATGTTCTGGTTTCTGCTGGATATGATCAGTTGGATCATTTTTATGTATGTATGTATGCATCATGTTGGATGCTAGATATGATCAGTTAGATCATTTGTATATATGTATGCACCATGTTGGATGTTGGATATGATTGGTTGGATCATGTGTATGTATTTTGTATACGCATCATGTTGGATGCTGGATATGATCAGTTGGATCATTTATGTATGTATGCATCATGTTGGATGCTGGATATGATCAGTTGGATCATTCATATATATACGCATCATGTTGGATGCTGGATATGATCAGTTGGATCATTTATGTATGTATCCGTCATGTTGGATGCTGGATATGATCAGTTGGATCATTCATATATGTATGCATCATGTTGGATGCTGATAGATACATTGTGTGGATCATGTATCTTTGTACGATCAGGTAGATCATGTATGTTGATGGATACATTGTGTGGATCATGTATCTTTGTATGATCAGGTAGATCAGGTATGCTGATGGATACATTGTGTGGATCATGTATTTATGTATGTATCAGGTGGATACTTGGTGTGCATCAGATGGATGCATTGTATGATCAGGATGATCGTGGATGACGAGCTTTTCCAGATGACATGCAGCAGGATGTTGCAGTGATGATGATCATGTTGATCATGTGTACATCAGGATGATGTATGATGAGTATCAGATGATACTTTGTGGCCATGGATCAGGTTGTGCAGGTAAGCATGTAATTTGTGCCCTGGGAGATTTGCAGATGGTCTTTCGAGGTTTTTCCTATGTCATGTAATTCGGTGCCCTGGGACATCTGGCAAATGCTCTTTTGAGGTTTTGCTTTGAGAAGACATGTAATTTGTGCCCTGGGAGATTTGCAGATAGTCTCTCGAGGTTTTTCCTATGGCATGTAATTCGGTGCCCTGGGATATCTGGCAGATGCTCTTGCGAGGTTTTGTCCTATGGCATGTAATTTTCTCCTGGGAGATCTGGACAGGATGAAAAAGGCCTCAGATGCTTCAGCCAGGTTTTGCCATGACCACATGTAATTTGCTCCTGGGAGATGTGGACAGGATGAAAAAGGCCTCAGATGCTTCAGCCAGGTTTTATGGTGAGATCACATGTAATGTGCTCCTGGGAGATCCGACAGGTAGAGACGTGTGCTCGTAACAGCCTGGGATGCTTCAACCAGGTTTTGTGATGGGTCACATGTAATGTGCTCCTGGGAGATCCTACAGGTAGAGCTGTGTGCTCGTAATAGCCTGGGATGCTGCAGCCAGGTTTTGTGACACACATAATAAGTCCTGAGGATTCCACAGTATGGCCAGTGATGATGAAGACCTGCAGGTGGTGGGCCTACATCTAGTATGAAAAAGGACTAGCTCTGTAGAACTTCCTATGACGAGTAGATTCAGAGATTGATTGAGATAGCATCAGCAGTGACGATGATGATGACTCGATGACGATTATCCAGTGACGATGATCCAGAGAAGATGACTTGTTCTAGAAGAACTGTGCTGAGAAATACCTTCCTAGTTAAGAGGGAGTGTTGATGTATATGTAACTTCGGAATGTATTTCATATATGTTGTATATACTCCTATAGAGATGGTATTATTCCTCTATATGGAAGTGTCATCATTTATATTGTAAGTGTCGTAGCTTATACTTGATGGGTTATTAGACCACCTTGTTGGGTTCGGCCCAGTTAGCATTATGTTATGTGGTTAAGTTCGAGCCTACATGAGTTAGGTAAAAAGGCAAGTCAAGTCAAGTATAAATAGAGTGCGGGAGGCACTCTGTTTACTCACTCACTTCTCACTCATGCACTCAAGGAGGAGTGGCGCACTTATGGAGGAGGAGGAACTACTGCTAGGATATGTCTATCTCTTATGGTTGGTTGTATCATTGCTCTATCTATCTCTGAGGAAGTTATTGGGGTTTTTCACCTTTATGGTTTTCCCCAAGTAAATCTTTGTGTCTCTTGTGTGCTTGCATTATTGTGTCCATGATTGATATGCTGTAGATATGCTGTACATGTTGTTCTCTTAGTTAAGATCCTAGATCAGATTGAAGTAAATTCTGAAAATTTAACATAGTAAACTGCTTATCAACCCTTAATGCAAAAATCAACGAATAGGCATCACAACCCATACCCAAGTGTTTTAGATCAAGGTTTAGCTATGCTTGAGAACTCCTTTTCCATAACAAATTTTATTGTGATCGCTGGAAAGTCGGGACATTAATCAAACTATCTTTCAAGACTTTACATGGTGACATCATAACCTAATTACAACAATGAACTTCTCATGTAAGACGGCCTTATAAATCCAACCATATTACATATAATATGGTTAAACAAAGATGATGTACCAACTATTGTCTATGGGCTCATAAATGTTATGGGTCATCCCTTGTCACAACTTCCTACATATATAGAAGGCGAGAAAGCTAGCATGCGATTGCAACTTACTCCAAGTCTGGGGGAACATGATGATCATCTATCATACTAGGAACCTTGAGAGGTTGAAACATTGCCCACACCAGAATTCCCATGACATTGATCATCATTATCTATGAACATTGCATGAGCACTTGTCTCAGGAGTGGAGCCTGTACCCATTGTTTCCCTGCTAACAGGAGTTTCGGAGCAGGTATATAATGCCCCGAAAATAGCATGAACAGCATTGGGAGAATGGGGCCTTTTCAACAGAGATTGAGTCGTTACAGATGCACAGTTCAGGGTTTGGGAAGTAGTTACTTGTACTTGATTTTAATACCTTTTGATTCTTTTAGGTTTCCAAGTATTGTAAAGCAACCACAGCATTTTTCTTTTATTCATCATGTCCATATCTGACATGGTACAATCTGTATATTCTCCATTTGTTGTATGTCACATGATTCAACTGAGCTTGGAGAAGAAATTTGAAATTTTATGAAATTAAATTCCCAGAGTCTTGGCTCACTATTCTATGTTTCCACGTCCCTAGAATGGTAATCGTCACTTGTATAAAGAAAATAAAATTGAAGAGGGTGACTCCCAAGCTGGACACCCACAGATATGATTGCCTACAGCAACAAATATAAATATAGGTTGACCCCCAAAGGTAATCACCAATTGAAATATGGGAAACCAATTGAAAGATAATCACTGAATGGTGTGATATTCCAATGTATCCAGTGAGATAATCCACCAAAAAGTGACACCCCAGTGTGTGAGGGAAGCTGTTTGACCTCCCGGAGTTGGTTTCCTTCCACCAGCAAAGGAATGTGACACGTCCAACAAGCCAAATTGGTTTAAGTGGAGGATACTTCATCCTTCAACAAAATCAGTGAGAATTCATAGCCAATGCAACTTGTGATCGTCAATTTTAAGGCCAGATCTATGGCTTATGATTACTTCCATTCTCCATAATCAATTATAGAGAAACCAGTAAATATTACACATTGATAGAACTCGTTGTAAAACAAATAAATTACATCTATAAAACCTCTATGAGCTGACATAGTAGTCCTCAATAAAAAATAGAATGCTTAGAATTGATGGAGGCTTGAAGGCCTTTGGAGGAGGAACATTGGACCTTGCTTAAGGAGCATTCAAGCGTAACAAGCGTAAGGACTGTTGGGACTGTTGGGAATCTAAAGTACTGAACAAGCGTAAGGATTGTTGGATATAAACAGTACATGGAAACACCTCTTTTACCGAACCGATACCATGGCATAATCGCATGAATCCGTGGGACATGAAGAAGTGAAGAGGCATGATGACTTATAGAAATAGTTGCATGAATCCATAGTTCTGTGTGGACAACAGGCCATAGCTCTAGTTCCTCTTCATTATTTTCCATGTAAAGATCAATTTTCTTGCCAATGGCAGCCCTCAGCTGATCTACAATACCCTCCTTATCCTGCTCGACATCTTCAAGGACAGGGTATGCAGTGGTCAAATACATGCAAAACTCCCCCATCCACTCTTTCATATGATTCTTGAAAGACTCTGGTAGCTCCTCGAAGTTCAAAGAATAGAATACCCTGTAGTAGAGCCTCTGGCATTCAAACAGAGGCCTAAGAATAGTAGCATTCTGCATATTGGCAACAATAAGATGCCTCGTCCGAAGAAAAACCTTGAGCAAGGGTGCAACGAACCCATCTAGGAAATACTTAAGATCAATATACAGTTAATTGCTCTTATACTGGTAACGAAACTCCTTTAAGATTGAATTAGCGGTATTCAGAATCCCATTGATGATAGCATAATCGGCAGACGACTGAAGATTTGTCACGAGCTCAGAGCAGGATTTGCTAGGCTTTAGGGAAATCATGTTTTCTTATGATGGCTAATGCTTCTCTAAGCTGACTCTATATACGTGGATGGGTGGTTAGCATTGACCTAACTATGAGATCTTTAATACGCTCCCTCTCTGGGTTTTGAATTGAAGGTGATTTGGGGGGGGGGGAATCAGGGTCTGGTGGCGCCCAGCAGTTCCTTGCATTATTTTTTAAGTTCACTGCAACCGCCTGTTTAATTTGTTCATACTTCATCCATAGAATGCTTTGAGAGAAGCTACATAATGGTGATTCCATAGCCTGGCTAATCAGCAAATCACTTCAGAAACTCTTCTGCTTTCCTTATGGGTTTAGGGTTTGGGACTAGGGTTTGTAAAATACATTGAGAGAGGGACTGAACTGTTTCTATTGTATTTTGCATTTTCCTGAAGTTAAAGTACTGCTTGAACTTAAGGGTTTGGATGGCAGATTACCAGGTATTGATGATCGCTTTGCCCCTGTAATTTGAATGGCCGTTGCCCTCAAATTGTTGTCACCTTCTTCGGCTCCCTTATTATTTTGTATGCATAAATGGAGGATTCCAAAACCGGCTTGGCCTTATATTTCTTTTGGAGTGATTACCTTGACCTCGATCTGCACGGACCACGATGGAAAAATATTTTCTGCCAAAAAGGAAAGTTGCCCCTCTTATTTGGATTTACTAGCGGAAGCAATTCCCAAATCCCACATCCAACCAACACATCATTGTTATGCATGCATGCGTCCCTTCCCCTAAACATCATTCTCTGGTTGGCGCAATTTCTGTCAATATATAGTACCATAATCTAATATCAAGAGATCTATTTTGAATCAGGAAATGCAGCGTATTGTTTTGAAAACCAACTATGCCTCTGTGCATGTGGCGTTCATAGAATTTTGAATCAGGAAATGCATCCTTTGAGCAACGACACTTTTTCCCATTTGTTCTTCTGGATCTACCGGGTTCCAGGTCACATTTTTTGGCAAAACTAAACTGAAATGAAGTCCTATATATATGTAATTGAGGCCTTCTTTCTCACAGGGGGTTAAGTAAGAAATGGCGTGATGGTTGCTCTCCTTCACTTTAATGGTGCATTTTACTCCTTAATAAACGTTATTACTATAGACCCTACGAAATGCTTTACATAAATGTATAAAAGAAGTTTATATCAAAATAAGGTTTTTCAGAAGAAATAGAATAGATTTTATAAAAATGCTTCAAAGTTCTTAAAAATAGTTAGCTTGTTAATTAAAAGAACAAGTGGAGAGGACTCTCGAATGGTGATGGTCTCCAAAACCCTATGTACATTATAACAAACAAAAACATGTTTACTTTTATAGAATAAGAAATTTATTTATTTAAGAAGGTATCGAAAATGTCTCTCCATACAACCAACCTAGATGGAAACCCTAGGCTCTATCAAGCGCCAAGAGGGAACAAATCTCCTGAGGTGCAAACCTCTCCTCGAAAAGCTCCTTGAATGCAATACCTAAGAAGAGGTTTGCACCTCGGAAGATTTGATCAATTGATAAATTTTTTACCTTTTATTAAATTGATAAATTGAATACATACATGGACAAACGTTACAAGATCTCCCTCATATTATTACTTTTTACTTTTTATTATTACATTTTATTAATGGCTGACAATAATATGGACAAACATGGACAAACGTTACAAGATCTCCCTCATACTGGGCTATAGAGCGCCTCTCGGTGCACTAACCAAACAAAAATCATTTTACTTTTATAAAATAAAAAATCATTTCCTTTAAAAAAGAAAAGAAAAGCCATAAATTTATCGGTGATTCAATAATATATAAGCATGATAATGATATAAACCATGAGAAACAAATCAAAGTGAAGCTAGTGCTTATATTAAAATTAAGAAAGAATATAAGAATGATTATCTTGTTGTATAATGTGTTAGACTTCCACTCTCTGCTCCCAAGGGTCAGTCACTTTTCAACAATGACATGAATGCAAAGTGGCCGCTCACAAACTCTACCACATAACCTTAGCATTATCTAAAGACGAGGAGACATTTTAATTAAAAAGATGAGACTTCTAGGATTTTCTCATTATCATGGTCCATTAGTTAGTGAATCTTGAAACATTAGCAAGTTACTATGGTAATCAATTGTGATTGTACCAACCTCATGTAAGTCGAATATGTATCCTCATACCAATTTTCATTGTGCTCATGAGACTAAGGATCAATATCATATCTAGGAACATCTTATTGCAACCTCTTGTCGAAGAGATTCATAGACTTACATGATTATTTGAGAAGATTTCTTTCAAACATATCTATAGAGAGAGGAATATGACATCGGATCAACTATCAAAACAAGGACTTAATCTGGAGGAAGGATTATGGAAAAAATGGGTTTGCAACAGTGATCTCATCCAGGAGGATGATCCAAGACCTATTGAGTTTTAATTTATCAACCATGTTTGTATCTATTTATATGTTATGTATTGCTAAACAAAACAAGAGTTATTTAAAAAAAATTCCCAGCACTCAGCCCTTGTTAGAGGATGAAAATTTAAGCCTATTAGATAGGCAGTATTGTTTTGTTAGCTCATGTGATTACTATAAGTGATCGTATTATTTTGGAATTATTTTGGAACGGTCTATATAATGACCATGTAAATTTTTTTTGGACAAGTTTTGGATCAGTCGACTTTATGACCATATAAAAGGTGGTTTTTATTATAAATACAAACTGTGAATCTTTTTTCCCTAGGAAAAAAAGGGTGAACCATGACATGAGGGTGCATGAGATGAAACTTGGAAATTGTGCCGAAGGGGGATTACAAAAGTGAAAAGGAAGAAAGAAGATATAGATGTGATAAGCAGATTACATTGGATATGATCATAATGAAGATGAAATGCATCATAGGTTCATTTCAAGCCAAATTTCAATATTAAGGCCTATTAAAAAAGATGGAAATATGCACACTTGCAACACAATTCAAATTTCATCTAACACAATAGGTATCAGGATCGCCTCAAAGAAATGATCCCTTAAAAGACATGTATTGAAAAATAATCCAAGTTGTATATTATTAATGTTATAATTACTAAATTTTAACACTGCAGATGGATTCAGAGACCCCCTAGTGTTAAAATTTAGTAAATTGAACAAATTCATTATCGAAATTATAATTTTCCACTATCGGAATGACACAACTAAAAATGACCACATAAATAACCAATTGATATGTGGTCATTTTTAGTTTAATTCTTATCTTGTGACCAAATTGGTCATTTGTCTTGGTCATTTTTAGTTTAGTTCTTATCCCGTGACTAACTTGGTCATTTATCTTGGTCATTTTTAGTCAATTCACTTAAAATTTCTCATTTTTGGTCATTTATCCCTTGAATAAGTTGTGGTGACCAAATATTTTGGTCGCCTGGTCACTTATCTCTCATTTTGTACTAGTGGTTGGGTGAACCTCTACCATCTACTAGGAACAATTTTATAGTGTGTCGAGAACACTTATGTTGGTCCCAACTCTGCTAATTATCGAGCACACTATTTCGGGAACCTCCCGAAGTGCTACGTCCGGAGCACACTTTCCTCCCAATGTTCTACGAATTCTACTCTCGACTAGTTTTACTCGAAGCTTCGCTGTGTGTTTGGGGATACTCCTTCCAAGAACCCTGTTTGTCGAGTGCTACCCCTCTTGGGCACCCTTTTAGTGTAACACTATTTTCCAAGAGTGTGTCTTCCCACGACAATGATTTGGGTGCACCTTCTTGCAATGATGCCTCACACACACTTTCTTTGATACCACCTATCACACCTCTAGGAATCCAACCCAGGAATAAAGTTATGTTCACTTCCTTAGACATGTGGCACTGTCCGAACACAACCTCTAGTCGCAAACCAACCCGAGGTGTGGAATCCAGACTATGCATAACACCCACACTTTAACAATTATCTTGTTACTTAGTTATCTTATCCCATATATACCAGAGTTCACTTAGCCAAATAACACACAATAAGAACAACAAGTGTTTCCCACTAACGCCTCAATGGAGCACACCGCAAGTCACACACACACACACACACACACACACATATATAAATGAGTAAGAATGAGTACAATTCTTAGGAGAGATCCGGCAAGTCGCTTCTTCATGAGAGCACCCAAAATGATTGCTTCTTCGTGTACGAAAGGAAGCCTAAGAATTACCCTTGCCACTTCTTGCTAGAGTTCTTACTGTCCACGGCTTCGCCCTATCACATTTGTAGGTTTTCCTCCTATGGAACCTATCACCCATCTCTTACTAAGTCACCAATCAAGCTTGTGCCCAATCCCATGCTACTTCACCTAGTGGGTGAACTATACTTGAGATGTCCTTGACTCCTTACTGGTGTGTTGATTTCCTTAGACACTTGACTCCCATGATGCTGCTAAAATCCTTCATTCTTCCATCACTTTCCATTTATACAAGTGTGGGGGTGCACCTAAGGGTCACGTCCCTTTTTGATGCCCTTACATGCAACTCTTATGATTGCCATGTTGACTTTCCTTTGGGTGCACATCATTGTGCCAATTCTTTACCGACGTTGCTCCAGCCTTACTTGCTTGGCAATTCACCCCCATGCTACATTGTTAGGTCCATGGAGTATATTTTCCACCAAGTAATCCAATGGATTTCAACCCATGCCTAAAGATGTGGCTCCCAACTCAAGTCTTCTATGGGATTGTTTATCATTGGGAAATTCCATAGCCTTCCAAGTCCCAGTACACATGCCTCCTTACATACATAGTTAGCTTACTCATCTTACATGTTGTCAACACCCCTATATTTCCACGCAATACTTTGGCATGAGTGCTTTGCCACCACATGCCCATCTCTTGGGGCCACTTTCCCACCTCATGCTCTAAATTAGGTAGATTGGAATGTTCTTTATGATGTATGGAAACAAATGAAAACTAAAAAATCTCTTTCAGTGAAAATTTGTGCTTTTTGCATTTTTTATTTGAAGATTTAATTAATTTATACTTGTCAATTACAATAAAATTATTTATATAACCTTTGGGATGGAAGAATATATGTCCTTCAAATTGAAATTAAGACAGCTTTAAATTTGATCAATGCTCCAAAATCAGTAATATAAAATTTGAAATTTACAATTATAACTTTCATTAAAATGAAGAAAAATATCCTAAATTATATATTCATGAGATCTATAAAATATGAAGACTTATATACGAAGAATATCTGGATAAGAGGAATTGATAATAGCTAAATAGAGGCAGCATCAATGAATAATAATATAAAATATAAAAACCTACATATGAAAATAAGATGTTACGTTCAAATCACCCCCTCGTACCCTATTCTTCCGGCCGTGTGAATGTGGTATAATTCATAAACTTTAGAATCCCTAATTCTTCTCCACCGGGAACTCAAGCCTGGCTTTACTTATTATGCCATTATTTCTTGGCTATACTACCCATTACCAGGGGCACGTCGGCTTGGGCTCCCTTTCTGAAGGGACACGAATAAGAATCGATCCATTTGTTTCATCTTTGTATCATGGACTGTACTTGCGCTGCCCTGTAGTTTTAATTTGCATATCCATCAGAATATATATAGACAGAGAGAGACTACAAGAAGGATTAGATACTTCATGCGTAAGAACAAAGTGAATAGAGGAGAGCAGTGGAAGAATTCGGTACCTGCTGTATTAACGGCTGTTTCCAAGTATCAACTGTGGCAAATAATAGACACATCTTTCCATTAGAAAACTCAATTAAAGCAGACACAAATTACTGAAAACGAAAGCTCAACGAATAATCAAAACGTGTGAAAGGTGTGAGAAGAGAAGGTGGTGTTTACCCAGGTAACGAGATTCTGAGGGACGTATGAGATTCCATGTGAAAAGAGTACAGATTATGAGTATGACTATAGTCATGGTTGACCTCAAATATCTGCCCATTAATCACCTGTATGGAAAAATATCTCAGAAAAGAACAGGGTGCAGAATTAATGCAAGACCTAGATAAATGCTGACTTCAATCGCCCAGCCAATATGGAAGTATGTACGTGCGTATTTATGATGAGAAGGGCTGTCTTTTGCTGTGAGTTTTCTGCTCTGATTTGTTCAATGTTTGACTTCTAATGGCGTGCGTTTGAAGTTATCAATGTTTCAAAAATTCACGCCATTTTTATCACAGCGTCTTCGGCGTTGATAATAATATCTAAACGAAACCTGTCGAGCTTGACTTTCAAGTATTTATTTATAGGATGATCATATCTCGAGGATAGTGAGCTTTGAACTTTTGGGCACTCTTGAAATTTGACAGTTAATACGTGTTATTTGTCATTTTCATTTGCTTTGGTTAGGTAAATTTGAAAAATTGACTTTGTCATGGTTTTTTTGGGTTTATGGTATTTGGTGGCTCATGGTAATGATCCATTGTATTTCTTCTAAAGTAGTATATTTAAGGGTTTCCAGGGTAATCTTTTTTTTCATTATTTGTATGCTTGGTTTAATCATTATGTTTATTATATTTTTTGACGTGCAAAGTAGACTCAAATTTCAACCCTACCTTTACCTAAATTGAAACTCATAAAATATAATTTATAAAGACATCACCTAAGTTATTCTACACTTCAATCGCTTAATGACATTTATATATATGTTTAGATAATTAAACTTAAATATTCAACAGATAGTTTAATTTTTTATATTTTATTTTCAATATTAAGTTTTTATTAAATATTTAAAAAAAATAAAATATTAAAAGTTGTTCATAAATTAGTTTTCAAATTGCAATGAGGATATTGATGAAAGTTGATTAATTAGTATTACTCAATAAAAAAAATACACATCTCAAATAACACCAAATTAGTGATTGTAAATTGAAATTTTTTTATTTTTTTATTAACTTATTTGCTTAAATATTTAAGACTGAAATTTTTAAGTAACCATAAACAATTTATACAAACATTAAAATACTTTATCGAACAAACATACCTTTGGAATTTAACTTTTAACAATTAATGAATGATATAATAAAAAACAATTAATTTCTTTCGGCTATATCCTTTTGCATTATAAATTATATATATATATATATATATATATATATATATAAACAAAGCCAAATATAATCATATATATATAAACAAGTATATACCAACAAAACCAAATATATTATTCAAAGGATTTTGGTCTAAGTTATATTTAAAAAACAAAAATGTTTTATAAATTTTAATTGTATATTGGTTAAATTAATAATTTATATGTATAAATATTCAAAGATCAAATATTAGTCAAAAATATGAATGGCTTTGGTTTAGTGGTCAAACCAATGATTTGTTACACTACGACCAAGTCTCCAATAAGAAGGGAGATTCCCTAACTCTCGATGGGTTCACATTATTCCTTGACTTTCAATTTTTTGATTAGAATAAGTGAGATCCATTAACTCTCGTGAGGGTTCACATTATTCTTCGACTTCCAATTTTGTGATTGTGGAATAAGTGAGATGCATTAATTCTCGTTGTGTTGTTAAAATTATTTTGGGATTTCTCGTTACCGTTATTGGATTACATGTCACGAGGACGTTACTTTTTGCAAAAGTTCGGTGCAAATTTTGGATTGCGTTAATAGAATAGTTAATTTGTTGTTAAAATTATTTTGGGATTTCTCGTTACCGTTATTGGATTACATGTCACGAGGACGTTACTTTTTGCAAAAGTTCGGTGCAAATTTTGGATTGCGTTAATAGAATAGTTAATTTTTATTATAACATTTCAATTCGGAACAAGATTCTTGATAGGGATCCAATTTGAAGGGTGGGTTTTAATTTCAATTGGAAATGCATTTGTTCATGGAGTCCTTCAAAGATGAAGGGAAATATAAATAATTGTATTTCAATCGATAAGTATAAATTAACTAGATTATTTCTTTAAAAATACCAAAAACAAATATTGTCTATCTAATTTTTTATAATCTTAAATAATTGAGCACTCCTTAATATTTACATGAAAAAATGATATCTTTTCAATAAAACCTAATTTGAACACATTAATTTGACATATATGTAATATTAATTTTACACTTCATTAAAATAACAACTATTCTGTTGTATTTTTCCGGGTTGGAGCATACTTCATTATACAAAAAAAAAAAAACTACTTAGACTATGCAATAACCATATTGTGGCATCTACATGATCTTATGCATAGTGTGGCACATTATAACTAGATATAGTCTTAAAATAAAACTAGAACCATGAGAAAATTACTTACTGTTAACTATGTACAAAAAGAAGCCACTAAGCAAAACGAGACTATAATAAGCCTACAACCAAAAACTTAATTCAAACTGGAGAAAAAATAATATATAGCTCATAAAACATTAAAAAAATCCCCCATACGAAGCAAGTTAGCAACACTAGCATCACAAGGGTTGGGGCATCAAATTTTGTTGTTCATCACTTGTCGCGGTAACATATAGTTATGGGATGGAGGGGAAATGGAAACTAGCCTAAATCAATTGGAACCTTGCAACTCGTTGCATGTTTGAGTCTTGACAATCTTCCATTTAAATTGAACTAGAGCACCAAAAGATGTTTGTTAATGGATAGATTAGAGAAAATTCTAGATGTGAGTAATTAGAACTCAAAGCTCTAAATTTGATGTGTTTTGTACCAATCCACGATTCAATGAATTCATAGCCACGGGCATGAAATTTAAGTTATTTAATGACAAGAATTAATGTATCTACCTCTATGGAGAAATGATTTTCAACGTTGATGTGGGCCACTACCCTCCTTAATACTTATTGTCTTACCAAAAGGCATGAGAATGAGGAAGAAGACTTAAAATTATGGACTTCACCTTCAAATAGTGCCTTACAATCACATTGGTAAGGAGTGATAAGAAGAGATCACAACAATCCAACGTGTCAAATCTGAGTCAATAGTGTCAATTAAATACTTATATGGTAAATTTAATATAAGACTTACTTATAGTTCTCTCGTACTCTTTGCATCTTGACACATTTGATATTTTATGGTTGTCTATGCCCCTTGACTCAATTGATATTATAAGGTGAGGATGTGCATGCATAATAATCCTTAGTTATGACTATGAGATGAAGATATAAAGAGAAGAGGATGTAAATACATGTAATTTTTATACGTATTTTGGTGGTGAGTGCCTAAGAAAAATGTGGTGAGAAAACATATATGTTTGGAAGGACGGAGGGAGATTACATCATGATCATGTCACCCATCAAATTGAAGACTATTCCTGAGCCAAAAATTGTTTTTTTAAATTTTATTAATAACCATTGTGGTGCTTTGGTCCAATTTTTTTTTCTAACTCATTGTTTCTCCATATCATGTGCCTAGTGCCACCTCTCTATATCAAGGCATAAATCGAAGTTTGCATGGTTTGTTTTCCTAGTTGCATGCCATTGAGTGTTGTTATAGTTTATGTTAGTCCGTGACATTCATGCAAGAAATGAAGTCTTGTAGAGGAGGACTCATCAAATAGACCATTTGAATTTCATTTTCGATGAAAAATGATTGGACGTTGGTAGCCAGGTTCACATAGGTAGTAGGAACAAAGTTTCAGGCTTGCTTTGGGCCTAGTAGTAGACTAGTAGTGGTTCTTCGTTGTTATAACCGTAGTCGCTCACACATTGTCACATCTTAGATCTCAACCTGAAGTGACTCGAGAGCCAGAGTCAAATCCCAGTGGCTAATTCCTCGCAGTCGTCAGCCGTCACACGTCATCCTGCATAGCTTAGTAGTGAGTGCATGATGTGAGTGAGTGAGTGATTATAATTTATGATATTTCCAATATTTTGAATAACGAGTCGAATTTTATAGCATAGAAATTTCAACATAGAAATTGAAATTTATATGGATGGGTAATTTCAAATGTTTCCTTTCTTTTGAAATGTTTATATAAATTATCTCCTTTTTAATTGGAAGGATAAAATTCAAATTTTAAAATTTTTTTAAGGGAAATTTTAACTTTACATTTTTAGAAAGGGCTAAAACCCTTTGAAATGTTATAAATTATCTCCTTTTTAATTGGAAAGGTAAAATTCAGATTTTAAAATTTTTTTGAAGGACAATTTTATTTTTACACTTCTAGGAAGGGCTAAAATCCTTTGAAATACGTGGGAAGGATTCAAATTTGAACGTTGTTCTCGATTTATAAAAACCATTTATTGTCAATTATTCTCATGTCACTCTACATATAAATAAATAAATATGTGAAGCAGCATCTGCACCACATTTATTGATGTAGAATCGGCTAAAGAAAAATACCAAGTGAGTCAATGTTTTGTAAGAAAGTATTTAAGTTTGGTGTTTCATTTTTATAACACTAATTGGTTCATCATTAACATTATTAAAATGTTACATGTTATTTACTCAAGTTTGATGTTTCATTTTTGTAACACTAATTTGTTCATCATTAAAATTATTAAAATGTTACATGTTATTTACTTCTATGATGGGTTAAAAAGTTGTGTTATGGTATTTATGTCAAAAATATAATGTGATGTAGGTGCATATTTTCCTCATGTCGGTTGAGAGATTGAGAAGATGTCTACGAATCTGGGAAATAATAAGATGGTTATCAAGATAAGTAATTATAGCATTTATTGAAGATATAATATAATCAATGTTTATATAAAATAGATTAGATTCGATATTTACATGGTTTCTAGTAAGAATTTCTTGATGCCATAATTTTAATGTAGTTGATGATGAATGAGATACTTTAGATGGAGACAAAACTACATTTCAAAAGGAAGAAATGTGGTAATGGTTTTAATAAGTTGGGTAGTCATTTAATCAAGTCGAAGAAATACTCAAAATAGAGATAAGCAATACCATCACATGAGAACTTGGCAATTATGAGAATTTAACAATTATAGGGAGAAGGAAGAAAATAAAGAGTTGGATAATTGCATTGATAGGAAAATACTAAATTTGTAAAGTTGAGTTTTAAGAAAAGTGAGGAAGACTTAGAAGAACTTATGTTAGTAACAAAGAAGTAGAGTAAGGTCATATATATATATGTGTGTGTGTGTGTGTGTGTGTGTGTGTTTTTAAAGGCATAGATTATTTGTATTTTATAAATTTTAATATTGGGTATGTCTAGAGCCTACTTATGATGGGTTGTATACTTCTATGGAATGTATGTTTGTCAATGTCTATTTACATTCATTCTATAATAAATTATGAAGTTTTAAACAAATAATTCTATATAGGTTTAAGTTTTCAAAATGAGACTATGCATTGTGATTGGTAGTGCATGTAGCTTATGAATGTATCAATTGATATTGAGTTCCAATTTACCAATGGAAATTTATGAGATGTCAAAACTAAGAATTTTCCATGGGAAGAGAGTTTTGTTTTCCAAAATGGAGTAGAGAGGTGATGGCGAGGGATAAAGAAATAAAATAATTAAGAAGTGGATAAGGGAACTAAAAACAAAATAGAGATTTAGAAGAATCGAAGCCTAAAACAAAAGAGGAAGAACAAAATAATATCAAGAAGAAGATCTAACTTTGAAAATATTTATTTATTTGAAATATAGAGGAGGTGAGTGAGTGGAAGTTCCAAATTATGATTGTAGTTTGAAAGCAAAGACCTTAGTGTATTTGGTAAGTGGGATGGATCATTACTTTGAGTTGGCCATTGTTATAGACCTTCGAAGAATAACCACACAAGTAAAGGGCCGTGTTCCCATATGCTGGGATTTGTGCAGTTATAGAGTGTACAAGAGACTAAGGAAAATATTCATACTTGGAATAACATGGTTATAAAGTTTCAAGAGAATTTTTTTATAGCGTTTTATCATCAAGCCTATATAGATATATGTATTGAATTTGAGAGAAAAGGAGATGATCATATGGGAGTACATTGAAGAATTCCATAGATTATCAATACCATCTATGCTTACCATAAAAAATACCTAGAAAGGTTTACAAGTATGTGATGGAGATAGGGACCATCCAATATTTCCATTCATTGTTGAATGATTTCATACTCAAAGGCTCATATTGCCTTAGCCATCCAAGTTTTGTATTCATTATTGAAGGATTTCATACTCAGAGGCTAACACTGCGCAAGGCATGTACAATATTTGTAATCATTCTTGAAATATTTTAAGGCTCATAAGTTCATACTACATGTTGTAATTTGTGGGATTGCATGTGGTTACCAATAGCACATCATAGCTATATCAAATACGAGATGACACGTACATAAAGAGAGCAATAAAGTAAGAAAGTAATGGAGACAACAACAACAAGTCTTTTATTATATTATCAAGCCATATTATACAAAAGGAGATAATCATCTCTATAACATTTGGCTCACTAGCCTATTTATGTGGATCATACATTTAGTTATACAAATGTAAGTTCATAATTGTCTCGGAGTCGGCGTAACCAACTCGACTAGAGAAACCTGACTAGTTGGTGGGTGGTCGAGAGGACCTAGTTGATGTAGTCGACTAGGATACTCCAACATCTACCGCATCCCATAAATTTTCCTCATCCTGAAGAGAACAACGAGATGTAAATTTTTACAATTTTTTTTGACAAAATTACAAAAATAACAAATTCTTCAATATTGTTGAGAGCTAGATCGTTTGCCAAGTGGAATAAAATCAACACATGCTTCGATGATGGTTGGGAAAGAATAGGCGCTATTTAAATTCTTCCCAATCAATTTTAAAGATAGTTCAAATTTGTTCACTTACACTAGTGAGTTCTGACAGTCGGAACAATTTTACTTCCATACGATCTTTTAGCATGCTTTGCATATTTGTACTGAAATGCTAATGTTGAATTTTTGCGGCCCTCGTTAACTTGTAGATAAGACTGGTCAGCTGATTGGATTCTCATTTTGATTTCTTGGCCTCTTGCAACCATTTGTATTATTTCTTCTCTAGTTCATCATGTCGATGGTGTTCCATGGTAATCTGGTCTTCCAAGGTCTATGCAGTTACTAGGTCGATATAATTATTCCTTCTTTAACTACTAGGAAAAGGCCCTTTAGCGAAGGTTATAGTGGATGCTCCTCTCAAAAGAGCCCAAATATCCGTTTATAACAAAGGTCATTAGCGGAGGCGAGTGACCATAGGTTTTAGTGGATGTTTTTCTTCTCAGTGCATTTACTTAATACGAATACACTAGTGCGTTTGTAACAACCACGCACTGTTGTTGTCATAAATCATGTTGCAATGTGACCAAAACATATCATCAAGAAGAAAGAAAACTATATTTTTGCAAATGATGCATTACTTCAATAAAAATGCAACATTGTGTTTACAACAACCATGCACCAATATGCCATAAATCATGTTGCACCATGACCAAAAATATCATCAAGCGAATAAAAACTATTTTTCTTGCAACCAGTTTTTTACTTCAATACAAACACCTTGGTGCATTTTCAAACTCCATGCATCATTGAAGCAATAAATCATGTTGTAATTTGACAAAAAAATTATCAATCGAGAAAAAACTATATTTTTGCAACTGGTGCGTTACTTCAACAAAAATGCATTAGTGTGTTTACAAGCACCACACACTGGGAAGCCATAAATCATGTTGAACTCTAACAAAAAATATCATTAATCGAAAAAAAACTATATTTTTGCAACGAGTGTGCTCATGTTGACGTAACGCACGGGTGCGTTGGTAAAGTCAATGCACTATGTTAGGTAAAAAATGTGACTCGTTATATTTTATTTCAAAATTGTACATGTGGTGTGATTTCTATTAACAACCACCCGAGTGTGTCAAAGACTCTGGTGCACCAAGAATATGTTTTATAAAAACAAATTACCTCATCATAAAAATCATTTTTACCTTCTACATTGCTTCTAATCCCAACAACACTGATGTCATACATCACCCCCTTATATGCAATAGCATTCATGCTGCACATGGACACGTTGCTTGTTCCTATTGGCTCTTATCTGCATTTTGAATTTTGACAAATTGTGGGAAAATTTTGAAAATTTCTGGAAAAACATCTTTAAATTCATTTAAACGAGGAAAATTCTCTAAACTAGGTTTTGGCTTGTCATCATTAGTTTCGGTAATGTGTACTGCAAACAACCTACATCTCTTCCTAGCACACTTTTTCAATTGCAAAGTAGATATTATTCTAGTAAGAACCCTTTTCGAAATCTCTCTAACAATTTTACTTTCTCCATTTTCGTCAATACAAGTAAAAGTTTTATCATAGCAATTTAGCACAACTCTATGTTTTTCTAGCCAATCCACGTTGACTAATACATCATAAGACCCTAATGGAAAAATATTCAAATCTACTTCTGTAATCAAAGGTTGCATATGAACTTCACAACTATAAATAAAACTGGTTGCTTTTCTTTTTGTCCCTATAGCTAATTGTACTAACCATGACTTTTCGAAATCATATTTTTCTATTTTACATAGATCTACTAGCTTAGGAGAAATATAAATTAAAGTAGATCCGGATTTAATTAATATATAAATAGGTTTGTCAAATATCTTACCATGTACCTTGATCATGGAAGGTTGATAATCCACTTGATGATTTTCCAAGGCGACGCTAATATCTCCAACTATGGCATATTCCTGGATGGTGTGACTATTTTGATTATCCTTCTTATGAGGAAAATCCCAATAGAAATGACTCTCCCCATAGCCACAACACTGTAAAGGTTCTCTTTTTATTTATTATTTCTTTGTATTAAAGAGATTATCTTTATACTCAGCAGTTCTCATGGGTTGTTTGTATTTTGTCCTTAATGAACTTGTTGTCTATCTTTAAAATTATTTCTCTAGAACTCTTTATGTTTATTGAAAGGTTTGAATTCTCTTCTCTTAAAATTACTTCCATCTCTTTTCTTGAAGTTATAAGGATTTTCATTCTTACTCTTAGATTGATCATATGTTAATTTGGCCATCCTCATTGCTTCATACAAAGTTTTTGGTTCTTCAAATTCTAATTTGTCTTTATAAAAGTTAGGTAAGCAACCTACAAATCTATGAATTTTAGGTTTTTTCTCATTTAGGGAAGACACATATCTTAAAAAGGATATTTTTTTTGTACAAAAGTCATGCATAGACATTGATCCCAGTCTTATCTCATAGAACTTCTTTTCTCACCTCTCATAGCAATTCTATGGGAGGTATTCCCTCTAAATTCCTTTTGAAACCAGTTCCATCTTACTTTTCTATCATTAATTCTTTTTATCTTTTTAATTCCTACCACCAAATATCATTCTTCACGACTAGATTGAAGATGACAATTTTTCCTTTCATAAAGTTGGAATAATTGTACATAGTAAAGTACTTCTTCATCCCAAAAAGCCAAGCCTCAGCTTCTTCTCCATTTTTTACTTCATCGTCAAAGGTAGGAGGCTTTATTTTCTAAATTCTCCTGTTAGCTCATATTTATATTTTCTTTTCTTCCTACATCTGCCCTCAGAGCTATCACTAGAATCTTTCGATTCACTGGATATGGGGATTTCATCAGAAGAAGGATAGCTAGAGGATGATTTTTCTCGTTTACGTTTCTTCTTATTTTTATCATCAATTATCTCATTTAGATTATAAAGTAAGGCTTCATTTAAGTCTTCCTGATTTTTCAGTACCCTCTCATGTTCATTCTTAAAGTTAATTAATTCGACTTGTAAATCCCTTACTGTTTGTAAAATCTCGTTATTCACATTGTTATTCTCATCATTCAGTTCAACCCATACAGGTGGGGTGGGGGATCATCTTTTGGCCATATCTTCCTATAGCTTAGTAACACAAACGTTCTCTTGATGCACGAAGGAACAACATGTAAACAAAATTAGTTTTTCTCATAACACTTAGTGGACACCATAATGCCAAGTGTCGTAATCTAAGCTGTGATACCACAATGTAAAACCCCCACATTAAAATAACCCCAAGAAAATAGATAAATAAATAAAATTAAAACTTTTTCTATTCTAGTATGATAAAAAACTTACTTGAAAATAAGGAATAACATTTCCATACCCCAATGTAGTTTTTATAATTCAAGGTACATGTCATACTTTATAGTCCATGGTGTATATGATACTGCTAAATTTCGGGTAAGGGGCGTACATGAGAAGATATTTTGAGTTTAACCACTCATGTTTAGTGCATATGATCTTATAGTCTAGTTAGCCATGTTTTACACTTCTCATTAAAAAAACAATCCATCTCTTAATAAGTTTTATTCAAGTCAAATCATAAACCATATATACGTTTTTATGGAAACCCCTTTCCACACAACTCTTTTTTTCACCATTAAAACATCTACTCCTTTCTTCCAGGAAAGGTAGCGATCATACCAGGAAACAATGATTTACATTAGTGCAATAACTTAATCTTCACGCTGACTTAGTATTAATTATGTCCATTAACATAAAGGGTGTTAATTATTATGATAACAATGTAAAATATTGTGTCTCACTATGCCTCACCTAAGGAGATTTGAGCTAAAAATATCTACTAATACAAAACTAACTAACATTGACAACTAGTTAACATAAAAATTTATTATAAGAAAACTAAAAAAAACAATTAAGAGTCACATGTTGATATTCTCTTGTTTCGTTGAAACATGTGATAGAGTAGTTTTAATAAAGATAACCTATTTTGAACAAAAGAAAATCATTATCATCTCTTATGATAAGCTTTCACTAACATTGACAACTAGTTAACATAAAAATTTATTATAAGAAAACTAAAAAAACAATTAAGAGTCACATGTTGATATTCTCTTGTTTCGTTGAAACATGTGATAGAGTAGTTTTAATAAAGATAACCTATTTTGAACAAAAGAAAATCATTATCATCTCTTATGATAAGCTTTCACTTTACCTTTTTGCATCCATACACTCCAACATCGACAAAATTACATAAGAATTATTAAGTGTAATGCTAAATTCAGCATACCTTGATTGAACTCTCTCTTCCGTGCTAGAACCATAGGTGACTGGTAATTGCAAAGGACATTATGGATTTCATTGGGATTGGGATATAGAAAATTTGTGTGATTTCATTTTAATCTTAGATTTATTTAATAATGATAAGAATCTAAAAAAATTAAATATAATAATTTAAAGAAATATTTTATATTAAAAAGTTAGTTTTTTTATAACAATAAATATAAAATAAAAATAAATATATTTTAATTATAAAATATATATAGTAAGACTTTTTTCATAATACATAAATTCAAAATTAAATAAATATATTTTAATTATAAAATATATAGTTAAGACTTTTTCATCATACATAAATTCAAAATTAAATAAATATATTTTAATTATAAAAATATATATATTAATACAATAAAAAATAAAATAAAATATAATTTTACTTAAAATGATTTATAATTTATTTTCGTGCAAATAACTTATTTTAATTCAACTCAATTAAAATAAATATATTTTAACTATAAAAACATATATGGGATAATAACATATATGCTATCACATAGTTAGTATGCCATATCCTTGACTACTTTTTAATGGCCCTGCTATTCTTTAAAGAATCAAGCGCCGACCAGATTTAAACTCGGATGGACTGGGATTCATTGTCCCACTCAACCATTAACCATTACACTGTCTGCTCGGGACTAAATTTTATCTTCTACTTAAAAAGAACCGGGCGAACGAATATTTTTTTAAATTGGAATTTCTTTTTGAAGATTATTATTTACATAAAAAGTGAAAAATTAAACTATATTTTTTAAATCATAACCCAATGATCTATTACGAGTTCAGAAAGCGGGCTCGAGAGGGAAGAGAACCGCCCATTGGTTGAAAGCGATGTATGATGATGATAAGAAGAACAAGGAAGCATTTACTTTGACTTTGAGATGGGAATTGTTATTTATACCAAATTAGGTAGATAGTTCTTCGATAGGTTTGGCGTCAGATGGAGGTATATTTCTATAAATGATTTTATACAGTTTTTTAATCATATTGCAGGTTTAAAATTAGTTTTAATCAATGAATAATATTTAATAAATTTTTATTATCTTATTTCATTATGCGTGATGTTATTAGAAATGATAGTTTAGTTGAGTGAGATCAACGATGTTAACCGTGTTTCCTTTCTCACCATGTTTGGGGTTTTTAACAATAATCTATTTTTTAATTCTTAATTTTTATTATTATTTAAAAAAAAAAATTAAGTATTTTGTAATCAATAATTTGTATGACAAGTAATTTTGGACAGTTTAGAAGCCAAAATCTATACTTACATCAAAATAAGATTACACAAAGCTAAGTCTGAAGCATATGTCTGAATTTAGAGTATTTATGAGGCCTGTGATAACTGGCACTCAAATTGTCTCGGTATTCTGAGGACATGGGACGGAATGGAATTTCAACATCTAGGTCGTCTTACAATAAGCCAAAACCCATAGGGAAACAGTTCCATGGCATAAATCGCCAGAAAAACCAACGATCTAAGTGCGAGTTATCCCAGGCCCATTCAAATAGCAAAAATACCAGTTTAAGATTAGACAGATTTACATTCACAAATTTTCATCGATTTCTTGGCTGAATAGGGTTAGGGCGGAATGAGAGCACCTTATTCCATGCCTTACTGGATAGGTTATAGTAGATTGGATAGGTTATAGTAGACTTAGTCGCTGACGGTTAACTATCACAAACAAATATGGTCAAATAAACTCTACAGAATCATTTTTACAGAAACAAATATGGTCAAATAAGGAATCTTTTATATCTGAGCAAAGAGGATCAGAGGTTCCAGTTTATCATTGAACTGATCTTCTTCCTCGAGTTTCGTGATCCAGCAGCAAACAGGCAGGATGACCATAAACGGATATAATTTTCCGTGTCTAATAATGTTTCTTGTTTTCAACTATTTTGGCGGATTACCTGCACTGATTTGCAGCGTTCGTGCTCTGTCCGCAGATGGAGTAGCTCTTTTAGAAATCAAATCATCTTTTGTAGATCCTGCAAATGTTCTTTCAAGCTGGAGAAATGACAGTTCTTCTAATGTCGATCCTTGTGGCTGGGAAGGTGTCAACTGCAGCAGCAACGGATCAAACCGGGCCATTTCAATTTCCCTGCCATATAGAGGGCTGTCTGGCCGTCTTTCCACTGCAATCGGCAGGATGGCTGCCCTGGAGAAGCTCGATCTTTCTGGCAATAGCTTATCTGGCGTTATTCCAAGCCAGATAGGCAACTGCACACGGCTTCTTGAAGTCAATCTCGCCCATAATTTTTTCACGGGCTTCATTCCTCCAGATCTCGGGAATTGTAGCCTTCTTACCGTTTTGAATTTCAGTACCAACAATATTTCTGGTCCTATTCCGCCTGAATTGGGTAATCTCGTAAGCCTGACTACGCTTTCGGTAGATACAAATAATCTCTCTGGTATCATTCCTTCGGCTATTGGAAAGCTTGCTAGTATGAGCGTATTCACGGGATACTCCAACTATTTCAGTAGCTCTCTACCGCCCGAAATCGGCAACTGCAGTCAGCTAAGAAATCTGAGCTTCGACACCTCGGGATTGAACGGGGAGATTCCGTCGGAAATTGGGAATTTGAAGAAGCTTGTGGAGATGTCTCTGTATAATAACAATTTGACGGGTATCATCCCTTCTTCTATCGGCAACTGCAGCAGTCTGGAAACCATTGCTGTTTATCAGAACTCCTTAGTTGGTACAATACCAGTGGAGATAGCCCAGCTGGAAAATCTGAAATATTTATGGGTTTATGAGAATGATCTTGTAGGCTCAATCTCCAGTGGTATTTTCACTGGACTGCATAAGTTGGAGGCATTTGATGCATCTACCAATAATCTGACTGGAGTTATACCATATGATATGGGCAGTCTAAAGAACTTGACATTCTTGTCCATTGCTTTCAATAACATGTCCGGATCGATCCCTACATCTTTTTCCAATCTTACAAGCGTTCAGATCCTAGATCTATCGTACAATAATTTTGAAGGGACTTTGCCGGAAGTAATTGGCTTTCTTCCCAATCTGTTACAGTTATTTATCAGTAATAACAAATTCGAAGGTCCGCTGCCTGCTGCGCTTGGAAGCTTCAGCAAGCTGACTAGTCTAGATTCATATTCAACGGGATTGAGCGGATCGATTCCTTCTGGGCTTTGCAGCGGTGTGTTGTTGTACCATCTTGCCATCTACGATAATCGATTGGAGGGGAACATTACCGGCCTTCTGCAAGACTGCGTCTCACTGCAACGCGTCCGGCTGCAGAACAACCTCTTCACGGGCTTCATACCAAGTAATATATCTAAGCTCTCCTCATTGTATTACCTTGAGATTTCTCATAATAACATCCATGGAAGTATACCTTCCGCCATGGGACAGATGCCGAACCTTACTAATCTCCTCCTTGCCGACAACAACCTCAGCGGTGTCATTCCTCCTGAAATAGGAAAATTGACAAATCTGGGAAAGCTCGATCTGAGCGGTAATAATCTCACTGGAACGATTCCTCCAGAGATCGGCAATTTAACTAACTTGGAACTTTTAGATCTCAGCGGAAACTCGTTGGAAGGCAGCATACCAGCAGATCTGGGGAATCTTGTGATGCTGTCAACATTAAATTTGAGTGTAAACGCATTGACAGGAAGGATCCCCAGTTCTCTGGGGAATTGTAGACATTTAAGCGCACTATATCTTGCTAGAAACAAGCTCAGCATGACAATTCCATTGCAGTTGGGAAATCTTGCGGCCACTCTCCAATATAGCTTAGACCTAAGCTGGAATAATCTATCTGGAACTCTTCCTCCTCAGATAGGAAACTTGGAGTTACTTGAATCCTTAAACGTCTCCCATAACCAACTGTCTGGTCAGATTCCTGAGTCTTTCACTGGGCTGATAAGCCTGACTTATTTCAACTTTTCTTTCAACCTATTCACAGGGGCCATTCCTCCATTGAAGGCATTTTTACAAGGCCCAGAGAGTGCATTTGAGGACAACCCAGGCCTTTGCGGGCCTCCCACAACGATCAATTGTTATGAGTCACTTAAAAAGAAAAAATTAATAAGCCCAGGCGGAGTTGCGGGGATCATTGTTGCTTGTATTGTGATCATAACCGTTATCATCCTTGCGCTGATATACATAATAAAAAGGTCAAGGCCCAAGAATGGAAGACAAGACATCGAGGAGGATACTGCAGCGGGGATTTCTTCAGCGGGGACGCAGAAAGGAATAATAAAATATACAGACATAGTAGAAGCCACCAAGAACTTCAGCGATGATTACCTCATTGGCTCAGGCGCAACAGGCATGGTGTACAAGGTGGTTATTCCAGGACAAGAAAAAATCCTTGCGGCCAAGCGCTTGAAACTAGCAAATCATCATCGCGACGATAATCGATATCGCAGTCTGAGGCGCGAGATCGAAACTTTGAAGAACGCCCGTCACAGAAACATTCTGCGTCATCGGCACCTGTTAACTGAACATGATGATGAGATGAATATTAATGTAACACTTCTTCTCTCTGACTACATGATTAATGGATCACTGTGGGAATATTTGGGCGGGGCATCGAAAGCCAATCAGAAGCTGGACTGGAGGACTCGGTATAACATTGCGGTGGACGTGGCAGAGGGACTCAAATATCTACACCACGACTGTGAATTCTCAATAATCCACTGCGACATAAAGTCGGCAAATATATTGCTGGACGATGAATATGTAGCACACATCGCAGATTTTGGACTTGCCAGATTGAAAACTCCATCAGTAGATTCTGAATCAAGCTCTCTTTTTGGAGGGACTCCCGGCTACATTGCTCCCGGTACTAAATCTCCATACATTCTTTCTTTATAATCCTTATGATACCCACCCATTTATTGTTGTTGCATAAATCATATTCTATTAATCTCTAACGATTAGTGTTATATTGTACTGCAGAATGTGGATATGGAGTGAAGGCGTCTACCGAACAAGACGTGTATAGCTTCGGAGTGGTGTTATTAGAGCTGGTAAGCGGGAAGCCTGCCGTGGTGGAAGAGGATGATCAGAAATTTGTAGGTCTGCCTGCATGGAGTGATAGGATGAAGGAAGAAGGGAAAATGGATGAAATAATAGACGAAAAATTGCGAAGTAACAGTGATGTATACAATAATACGAAGGATGACATAGCGAAGATGATCGAGATTGCCAGTTTTTGCACTCGATCTTCTCCCAGGCTGAGGCCGTCTATGCACGCAGTGCTTGATCGGCTACAATCTAATTCCTTATTTGTCGCTTCAAAAACCACGGGCATCGTTGACGACCAGTACTACCTGTAAATTCCGAGGCCGTTCTTGTTTCCTGCTCGATTCTTCAACATGTGATCAAAATCCATGGATGGAATCTTTAGTCATGAATATTTTATAGCTCCTATATTCTCACTCAAGAGGGCTTGGCACAGCTAGCAACATCTGAAGGCTTATATACACTTCGACGTGTATTGGTCGGGAATGTTTCCGTACACAGAATTCCAGAGTTTCAGAATGAATGTAACAGGCCGTCACTTTTCATCTCAAAACCATACCACCGTTAGATGTTTCCGCTATGGTATTGATATTAGTTGTTACATTTGAAATCACTAGTTTTTATGTTGAAATCATTGATTTTCATTGTTAAAATTGCATTTTTATGATAAAACAATTTAGCACACTTCAATTATATTTTAAAATTAAATTTAAATTTTATAAAATAAAACACCTGATTTTAATTAAAAAAATGATTATCTAATCCAAATTATTGAATTTTTTTTAGTAAACCAACCATTGCAATTTGAAATATACAAAATGATTTATAAATAATATTTATGTTAAAAAGCTGGAACCCTTCATGTTGGAGTGCATTGGGGTACTTACCATCAATTGCATTGTCATCTTTTTTTAATGATGGTATTCATTCATCTTGGTGTATAGACAACATGGATTAACAAGATAACTGTGACATTTGTGACTTTTTAGTGGGTAGTCACCGATGTTCCTATATATATATGCTTTCATCGAGGTTGTTGTAGTATGTGGATTATGATGTATTTTTAATATGTAATGTCACCATGTGGTTAGATTTGCAAAAGGATCAACAATTTGTGGCTAGATTTGCAAAAGGATCAACAATTTGAGAATGATTTAGTAATGGTTTTTCTTGATAGCTTCTTAGAGTAAGATTAGTACTATTTGTGTAAAAAAACTAGAATATAATAAAAAGTCTTCTTTGTCTTATTTTTCTATATTATTTTATTATAGTGTTAATTTTATTAAATTTTGATTAATAAATTATAATTTATTATTTATAAAATGTGAATATAAGTTATTTGTAAAATGTAAAATTTTGTGAATATTGGTTTTTGAAAGTGTGAAATTTGAATAACTTAAATTTCAAAAATATAAATTTTGAAATCTCAAAAATATCAATCTCCATTTCAAATTGAGAATTCAGATTGTAAATAGAAAATTGCAACAAAGTGTATTTGGATTTTAATATTTTGAATTAAATTCTTTTCAAAAATATATATTATATATAAATATGTGATTAATATACATAAATTTAGTTATAAACGATATTTTTAAATATATCAATATTAAAGAGATGCAAAAAAAATTAATTTAAAACAAGTGATGACAAGTCCTAGGAAGGAACACTTGTTCTTAAAGAGATGGCTCGATATTATTGCGCAACTTAATCTAAGGTAAAACTATCATAACTATCTAGATGTAGTATTTTTTGTATATATGTTTTTCAAAATTCGAAACTACAACTAGATTTTTTCCACCATTCCCTAATTTACTCAAATATTTCATTTCATATTTCAAATACATTACTAAAAATTGAATTCAAATTCAATAAAATTTTTGTCTTTTAAAGGAGACTTTGTTTAGAGCTACTTCTTTTGAATCTAATATGTTCCACCATTGAATATAAATAAATATTCAATTTATATGCTTAAATCCTGTTTTATTTATTATCAATTCAAAGTTTGTAAACTTGTGAAATGCTTTAAAATATCTAAAAAATTAGTTCATTTACTAACTCAATTAATTTTATCTTCAATATTCTTTAAAACAGTTTATTAAAAGCAATACTTATTCATATTCAAGAAATGAAAGAGACTAATCAAATTGTCAAGTAAAAATATCTACAAATTTAATTTACACAGAGACAATTATATGTGGAAACTCACATCAAAATTTACACACAGGCAATTATATGTGAAAACTTTTCCGGAAAAAATAGTTTGTTTAATCAATTCGATTACAACCCATACAATTAGTGCTCGATTTTAGAAAACGAAAAGACTAATCAAATTTCTAAGTGGAAACACCTACAAAATTGATTTACATAGAGTCAATTATCTTTAAATTATTGTCTAATGTGGTAAAAACTCTTCTATGGTAAAAACTCAAATCACATTCATATGTTCGATGAACACTTCTCGTAACAAATGATATGTTTAATCAATTCTATTATAGCCTAGAATATAAGTGCTATGTTTATAAATCTGAAATGAAATTAAAAACTAGTTATCATAGAAAATAAATAAAGAAGACAATTGCAACTGAAAACATAGACACGATAATGACCAACTAAAACAAGAAGCAAACAAAACTCGAAATAGATGTAGTGGTACATGTACCCAAAGCATGGGGACCTTCCTCCTTTGGGAATACGCTCCTAGCCTAAAGGATTAATGAGAACCAAATTTCAAATGAGCATGTCTTTATATTAAGAACTAAAGCTTACAAAATCATATTACAAGCGTGGCCTCTTCTATATTCTCTAATTTTCCTATGTTGATGATCTCATGATCACAAGAAGTTCGGCCTCAACAATTTATGTGGTCAAAGACATTCTACATGTTAGGTTCTTCATGATGGACATGGTTCCATTGAACTATCTCCTTGGTATCAAGATCAGTCAATATGTTTTAGGCATCAAGCTATCTCAGAGTAATTATGCAAGGGATCTCTTGGATAGATTCTGCCTAACCCACTATAAGTTAGCAGCCAAACCCTTTTTGTCTAGAGTATACCTTGAGGATGGCGAGGATCAATCATTGGTGGATAACACCTTGTATCGAAAACTTGTGGGGAGCCTTTTATATCGTACCTACAACTGATCGGATCTTTCATATGTAGTGGGAATAGTTTCCATATACATGCAAGAGTTGCCTGAGTTAACTGGAAGGCTTCCAAGCACATTCTCAAATATGTTTAGGGAACCACCCGTTATGGGGTCCACTATGAAACAACTTATGCATTAGATCTCATGGGATTCACATATTCGGATTGGGTTGGTGATCGCAGAGATCACAAGTCCACTTCCAGGTACATGCTTAGTTTAGGTTCTGGTCCCATCTACTAGCCGAGCAAAAAGAAATTATCAGTTGCTTTATCATCAGTAAAGGCTAAGTACCAAGGAGCAATCAACATCACTATTCAGGAACTTTGAATTCGGAACTTCGTCACTGAGATTGGCATCCAATTCCATCATCCGACTATCATTTGGTGTGAAAACCAAAGTACTCTCAAGTTTTCCAGAGACACAGTGCATTGGCAACGAACTAAACAATTCAAAATCCATATGCATTTCATTAGAGAGTTGGTACATTACAAGATCATCCATTTGTAGTGCTGTCAATATGTTGAACAGATTGTTGACATCTTCACCAAGACATTTACTTAGTAGAAGTTCCACTTTCTACGCAATTGTCTTGGAGTGAAGGACACTGTTGCGTAGCAGCTTCCTTTATTTCTTCTTCTTTGATACATTGTAATTTAAGGGGGTGAGGGGGGTGCATGTTAGGTACCCATGAGTTTTTCCCTCTTTCCTCTATTTTCTATTTTTTAGTGTTCTAACATTAGATACATTTTAAAATGCATACTTAACATGGCCTTGATTGCCCAGACCTATTCAACATTTACATCCTAGTAGGGTTTAGGAAAGTGGTGGAGGTATTAAACAATAGCGACCTCCATAAATCGTCGCATTTACCACCATAAAGCATACCAATAGCGACATCCATAAAGTGTGCCATTTACTACATAAAGCATGGCTTTACTATATTATGTAATCTTTAATATTTAAAATAATTGGATAAATACAAACAAAACAATAAATAATTTAAGATATCCATTTGTGTAGCATAGCAATGGGTTTTAGAGGTGCGGCTGCGGAAATATATATATATATATCATCGAGCATGTTCCCGTGAAGAGTCAAGAGCCAATGGTAAAAAAGTGAAGGTTCTCGCATTTTAAACTATATTTTAAATTTAATCAATATTCATTTTAAAGGCTTTAGATGAGTTTGGAGGTTCAAAGATCACTGCCCTAATAATCAAAATATTTGAAGATCAAGTTTGATTACGTTTCATTTCGAATTGATTAGGAAAGGCCATTGGCTTTTCAAGATTGATCACTTCACACAAAAGCGATTAGAAGTCAAACATTGACCTCAGCACGGCAGAAAAATAGCAGTTAAACATGGCGAACATTAAGCTCTGGACAAAATCTACTTAGAGTATATTGGATCATTTATATATGCTATTCAGTGTTGGAGGAGTCGCCTAATATATATATATATAATTTTCATGCTGTCATCAAGATATTCTCAATATGCCTTTCAGTTTTTTTATATCTCATGAAATATCATAGCTGCAAAAGTTGTCAATATACGTAAGATATGATGGACTAAAATATATTTTTACCGTCGTCATGTGCCAAAGGATTTGATTCTTGAATAAGTAGTCAAATCTTCTTTATGTGCCAAACGATTTGATTCCTGAATAATGTATTCTTATATATATGATTTTATTCAAATCTATTTTTGAATTAAATTATTATTATTATGGAAATGTATATTACTCAATAATAATAATAAAATTATATAATTTTATTTATGAAAATAATTTAGAGGAAATGACTTCATATAAATATTGAATTGTTTCGTACTCTAGTTAAAACAGGTTGGCATAAAGATGCCAAGTCTTAGCTAAACCATTGGGGAGTCGAGGAAGATGGTACTCTATAAATATCGATAATATTAAAAGTATTATTAAAACTAAATTTAAGGAAATGATGTGTTGCCATAAAGAGTTAGAGGAGGACATAAAATTAAGATATTGTAAGGAGGTGATCAACCCTAATCTAGAACATTAAATATATCTATTTATTTTAACTAGTGTAAAGAAGAAAATCAGCATTGTTAAAATAAGAACAAACTACATAGTGAAACAATGTGTTGGACAATTCTTAAAACACAATGGGATGAGATAATCTCTCATCTTTGTGACACAAAGAGAGTTGAAGACGAAAGTCAGTTTCTCATAGAATGTCCTACATACACCCACATTAAAACACAATTTTAAAACATTTGCTACAATATTGACCTCCCTAACCTTTTAGCTCATTATAACTATGATGATATAGGAATGCTCTTAAAGATTTTTTACCATAAAAATAAGTTTTTAAAGAAAACCAAGTAACTCCTTTCCTTTTTAAGGTTTGATTCAATGGATATTTTTCAGTGTGCAATCTCAACATGTCATATTTTTCATTCCAATAAATCCATCTAGATTTTGAAGAAAAATAAACCGAAAAAATCCAAAACCTTTAATCTCTAGTTGATAATATTATATTATTAAATACTTTTACTCTTTATAATTAAATTAATACAAAATAGATATTAAAAATACACCAACCTTTTTAACTCTTAACTTTGATATTATTATATAAATAATATTGTCAATACTTCCTAGCTTATTTGGTCAAGGGATGGGTATTCACCAAGGGTGACCTAGGTCTAAAATCCCTTCGGGTGAGTTAGTTGGAAGGCAACACCCAAAAATACAACACTGTTGAAGGTTGGTGTGGCCCAAGCTGACTGTGGTCCCTGGATGATTTTGGCGACTTAGATGCCAGTGGATTGCAGTTTCTCAACCAATAGTGGAAATGCACTGGCCCTGAGTAACACTGAATGACATGCATTTCTTACAAACAAAAATGTTTTCTAAATATAAGTAAAAAACAATAATCTAACTCCTTTTAACTATTCAAATTTGATATCAACATATAAATCATTCTAAAGATTATTTTTTTTAATATCCCATGGGATATGGATATGGATATGTGGATGTTTCTCTCTCTATATATATCCTTCATAACACATCATACACGTATATATATGTGTGTGGGGGTGTTATGAAACAGATGTGTGATTTTTTCTATATTAAATTTTGAAAATGTGAATATAATGAATTTTAATAAAATAAAGATTTATTATTAAAGATAAATATATGATGAACATATATTATAAAAGAAAATTACATCATGATAAATATTTATAAACTTACTTTTGATTTTCTAAGGAGTTACATATGACTACAAGTAGAGTCTAGAGTAGATTTATCTAAACATTGGATGTATCATACATAAAGAGGGATGCAATCAATTGAGGTGTAGACCTTTATATAAGATTTTATACTGTAATTTGATTGTATATATTATGAATTCGATTCCTCTCAATACATGGCACATTTAGATTTAAAATAAATCTATGTTAATTTTAGATATTACCACTAAATATTTTAAATACTTTTTAAATTTTAAAATTACATTGTAGTTCGATGTTTTTGTTATCCTTTAAAACATAACTTAGTAATTTTGTTTTGTTTTGTTTTGGGGTTCTCATTAGTCTAATAATTTCCTTGAAGCATTGGGTATGTCCAAACATCAAACATTAAAGTTTATCGTTAAGTCTTGGATTTGAAATGCCTTTCCCTTGTGACATTCTATACTTTTGGTTCAACAAGGGTGGATATAAGACCCAAACCTTTTGTGGCAAACATTAAGAACGCAAAAAACTTCTCGCATTTCTCGAGGCAAGCGCGGGAGGGATCTTGGATGAGAACATCCAATGGCACTCCCGCAGTTGCCTCGGGGAACGCATCTAAAAATAAGTTTCACCAACTTTTTGTAACCATTCTATACTTTTTGGTTCAACAAGGGTGGATATAAGACCCAAACCTTTTCATTTTCTATGCATTGGAGAGACCCATCCTTTGATTTAAAATGAGATATGTTAATATTTTATTCTTCACATGGGCCACGTTGATAAAGTATTTATGTTCCCTAGTGTTTAAATTCAAAATTTTGACTGAATTCCATTATATGACTCTTAATTCTCTCATAAGTTTTTAGCTTCACGGGGGTGGGGAGACTGAACTCCATTGGTTTCATGATATATTTTTTTCTCTATGGTGTAAGGCTCGGATATGCTATAAAATATAAGGGTGGGCGTACAAAGTTTCTCCCCAAAAGTATTGCAACGGGGCTGCACTAGCAGGGATAAAGTGAAGGCACGCATGCACCTAAGGAAGCGCGCACTTGCCATTAGGTTTTGTATCGAATGGAGGTGCATGTGCACTGTTGCACATGCACATTCTTAGCACGTACGTTCTCAAAAGTGTGCACACGTTCTTGTTAAGCAAAATAAAATAAAAAATAGGGCAAAGCGTGTTCTATTTACTTCCAATCGGTCGAGCCTCGGTCACCATTGCGTACGCGGAGGAAGAGACCACCATTTTCACCTACTACACAAAAAAATCCCTCAATCCATCCACCAAGTCGTCATCAAGTGCATTGGATAGGTAAGATCATTGTTTTTTGTCATTTTATTGATTTTTGTTTGTTTGTTAAATTTTTAATTTCCCACATTAGAAAAATAATAGAGAATTTTCAATTGCAGATTCTAACCCTATACAATGAACGAAAAAAATGTTAACATGGAGTCCGGTGGAACACAAGAAAACACAAATCTTGGAACGAATGAAAACCCTCAACAAAATCAAAATGCCCAAGAAAATCAAAACGCCCAACAAAATTTCGACCAATACGACTTGAACCATTATGTAAATGAAATGAGAGTGCACACTTGAGAACTAAGAAACACAGGGGAACCATATCGAGTGTTCCTTTCCCCCTCAATTGAGATCTCAATTGACTCCCTCATCCATGCACATCGCCAATTGACTGACATGACTGAATATAGAGCGAGGATGCATGAATGTTATTCCACAGGAATTTCCAAGGAGGAAATAAAAGCATTGAATATTACAAAGGACAAATTATAAAATATGTTCACTGATACAAGAACAAAAAAACCAACGGACAGTAGAAAGCCATGTTTTTGCATGGATTGGTGTCATTTCCAACCATGGAGAGATAATTGGATGCATAGGTGGTTCATGGTTTACGATAAAACTCCCTGCAATAATAGGGAGGTTCCGCAGTACTTCCTTTGGAAACTGTGGGTTGATTTTGTGCTCGGTTTACATGTCAACTATTTTTACATAACTGAGTTCGAGGGTGTTGGGCTTGGCTATGCCCAAGATCAACCTGCTTGCAGGAGGAACCCACTGAGAGGGCCACCAGATCCTAGGCGCAAGCCCAAACCCTCTCCCTAGCCACCTCTGTTACCCGACAAACTTGATCATATCGAGGGGGCGATGAGGAGTGTTGGATGTGGACTCCTTAGACACACCACCTTTGAAGTAGTGACTACAGTGGAGAGACAGGTTGACCCTAATAGAGACTCAGGTGTAGGGCCTTCAAGATGGACTCGGGATAGACCTATGACTAGTGGTAGCCATGTTGGGCCTTCTAGTTCGACGAGGAAAATGCCACATCTTTGTCCCCATTGCGGGCACACTTGCCTTGGCCCGATCGAGGGTTTCTATATGGAGCAAGTTAGCACTTTTCTTAATGTGTTTTCAATAATCACTTGATAATTTGTAAAGTAATTTTAAAGTATTTGCGTTTGACTTAAACTAGTATTTCAATGTACAGTTATTTAGAGCTGAGATGCCATCATAGGAGAACGTAGGATCTCCCAACCTGGACGCAACAATGGCAGTCACAACTGAAATTGCGGCACCTCACACGGAGGTATTTTCAGTACCTCACACAATGTTGTTATTACTTATGGCATTTCTATTATTTATGTATTTATATTTATGACATACTCGATGATAGTTCGTACAATATTTTTTTATTTTTTGATTGCCTAAATAATTACTTGTTTAATATGTTCATAACGTGCATGCATTTTGGTGTCCATAGGTATGCCCAAACTACGGTGATCAACCATCTCCTCCAGGGATTGGCAGATAACCATATACACAGGTACAATGTGTAGTTAAAAGCACACTTTTAATTTGAATTGTTACGACTTACTATGGTTTAATTGATTTTTGTTTACTAAACTATGATATTATGAATGTATATGCAGGGGCCACCAATAACTATAGGTGACACAGTTCCCCGTCCCCACTTTAGTCCCATGTTTCCACCCTCTCCCATGAGTTGCCCCCCTCGCTTCCATCAGACCCCTCCCTCCGTCCAACCCCTCCCTTCCATCTATCCTACCCTCTGCGTCCATACTCTCCCCTTCATCCATCCTACCCCCTTAGTCCATCCTCCCCTTTTCATTCATGCCCAGCAGTCTATACATCCTCCCCCATTCATCCGCACCCCCCTCCTATCCATCATCTCCCGTTCGTCCACACCCCCCCTTCCATCCAGCTTCCCCCCTTCATCCACAACCTCCCTTATATCCATCTTCCTCCCTCTATCCAGGACCTCCCTCCCATTCACCATCCCTCAAAATACTCCCTATCTCTTTTGGGTCAATACCCCCTATTGTATAGCCGGTAGGGGTTCGTCGTGCACAACATCCTCCTCCACCCCATACGACAATGTCCTCTTCCACCATATCCTCTCCAGTTCCCACCACTATTGTGGAAACTACTCTTCCATTATTTTTCCATGTATATACAGTTGTTGCACCCATAGTTGCTGCAACTACATATGCCCCCTCCTCCCCCCCCATGAATGCATCAGAGCAGGTTTTCCAACCAACTGCTCCACCTGCTATCCCTAAGGCCCATTCATGTCCATTGTCGGAGGTGTTCACGGTGAGAATAAAGTTAATTTATGAAAATATTTTGATGCATTAACAAAAATTAATTTAAGCAACTATTATTTTTCAATGAAATGATTGTCGTAAATGTTGTAGGTTGGAATTGTTGAGCCGCTCAGCAGATCCAGGACACCTGCCTCATGTCTCCCACTTGCATCAGCAATGAGTTATTTAAGATTTGAATTCTACATTCATTTTATAAATGCGGTAAATGTTACAAATGTTTGAAAATGATGGTATCTTATATCATTTGTTTCAGATCCAAGAGAGACGGTCTACTCCTAGATGGAAGAAGACCCGAGATACTAGTATCTCCAAGAAGAGGAACATCGATTTTGGAGATGCACCTAGGAGTGACGAGGGTGGTCACAATGATTGACACACCATGTTATGTACATTAGCCACGATGTGGCACTTTTGGGCACCAGTTTCCATGTACTTGGTATCTACAACATGATTTTCCATGTATTTTGGATCTACAACACGATTGCCAGATTTTGTATAGGGATGAGTTGCCATTGGATGTACATTGGGAACCATGTTCCGCTATTTACCATAAATTTTTTTATGTTTGGATGATTTTGTAGTCTTGATGTACATGGATTTTCAGTTATGTGATTTATATTGATGTTGTCTATATTTGTATCTTATTGTCTCATGTTGTGTGTAGTTTCCTAATAAACAACATCATGCTTTTAAAACAAATGGTTGATTTTGAATGGCTTTTGATATGATTTCCTTCGTTTAGTTTTAAGTGTGACTTTAGATTTAGAATTGACATAATGAATATGATTTCAATTGGTTTATATTATGAAATGTATTTTGATCGTAAAATTTCATTCTAATAAGATCAAATTAGTTTGTATACATCACAATGCAAGGATGAAAGTTTGATGGTAAAATTCAACACATTGAGTAGTTATTGGAGAAATTTTATGGGGCCCATGATGCACTTTCCCGCAAAAAAATTCTTTACATCAATTTGTGGCATCTATAAACCAACCCCTTCGAATGCTAAGCGATGAAAATAGTTAGCATGTCTCCCCAAAACAAATTATAGATACATTTACCTCAAGAAGCATATTGAGATTTCTCTATTGTTATGAGGTGGCACATTGAAATGCATTCATTCCATAAATTTGTTGTCTTCAATTTCCTATTTTACTAGGCATACAATAATGCAATATATTGTAAAAGGGTATAAACTATGGGAGGTCTTGAATGTAAAAATAAATGGATTGAGAGAATGTGCTATGGTTTTATCTCATGGATTTGGAAATATGGTAGAATGTACATGTCATCCTAAGCTTTACTAATTTTATGATCATATTAGGTTTTCCATCCATTGAGAAGGTTGTCACAAGTGTACATATCGATCATATAAAAAATTTCATGTGCTACAATCAATTTCAAACCATTGAGGGGATGAACATACACCATGCAACCTAAATCTCATGAGGAACCCCAAACATTTTGTAAACACTTTCAAAATAACCAAAAAGTCTACACTCCCCTTTATAATGAAATGTTTTACACCAACACTTATCAAATCCCTTTACAACTCGACCAAATCAATTATCTACATTAACTACTAGTTATGCCATCCTAGAATCAACCACGACCATTTGAAACAAAATTGTCATCCATGCCATAACAACATTTCAATCATCTAATAAATTATTAGCTTTCTAAATTAGGTTTTTGGTGCTAGGTACAATGTTTTTTTAGTTGTATGCACCCTTCCTATATAGATGAGAAACTATGCATATATGTGTATAATGATTTGGATTCAAATGTATGCACATGAATATATACATACAGTGAAAATGATTTAATTTTTATATGTATTATAATTTAGGCAAGGGATTAGGCTACATAATAGGGTTTCATTGTTATTAGAATACAAACTAGGGTTTACGCTACCAAATAGGGTTTTTAGGTTAGGCTATCGTGTTTCTAAGCTAGGATCCAAGTTCTAGGGTTACTAGCTTAATTTTTAACTCCACTATCATGAAATCATTATCACCAACACCATTCCCACTGCCACAATCACCATCAAGCCTCATCATCCTCTTGCTCATGGTGCCACCATCCTCGTCCCCATCAATCATCTGTCCTCCACCCTCAACCTAATGCACATTGTCTCATTGTCACCGTCACCATCCCTATCCTCATGCCCATTATCACCAACGTCATCATTGTGCTCATTGTCACCATTGTCACCATCATGCTCATTGGAGTCTAGGCCATTTATCCTCTTCGTTTATGTATTTTGGGTCAGATATGGATTGCACTTGATTTGTTATTAGTTGTATGCACCCTTTCTATATACATGTTAGAAACTTTGCATACAAATGTATAGTTATTTGGATTCAAAACTAGGGTTTTTATGCTAGGATCTGGGGTTTCTAGGCTAGGCTCCAGGCTCTAGGTTTACGGGATTAATGTTGAAATCCTTTATCATGACCATAACAAAAATGTAACCCTCACTTAAGAAAAAACACCTAATAGGCATGGGAAGCTTTTTATACCTTATGTTAACACTTGTGTTAGGAAGTTTCATCAAATATTAGAGGAATGACTAATGTCCTTGGAGGAACACCTTCGAGATTCAAGGTAGAGATGGGGCCTAAATCCTAGAGAAGGGGGAACATGGTGCTATTTATAAATAGGATCCCAATATAGGAAATATTTTGATATTTAATTATTTTTTATAGCTTGAAATTTTCTAGACTCTATAGGACATTTCGTTCATTTTCATCATAATGCCATCCCCATGTTCATAGTCACCATCCCCATTCTCATTGCGCCATGCCCATCATGATTCATCAACACCATGCCCATTGCCACCATCAATGTCACCACCATCCTCCTCATCCCCATGTTGTCACCATCAACACCATTCCAATTGCTACCATCAATATAACCTTCATCCTCATCATGCCCATGTTGTCACCATCGCCATTGAGAGGCATTGAAATTTTTGCACAAAGCAATGCAATTTCATAATCTTGGATATTCTTGAAGAGATTTCTCTTGTGTGATGCTATGGATTGCACCATCCAGATATGTTTTATTTTGGATGATCGTTCAAGAGTATAGATATTGGCATGTGATATGCATAATATGCTTAGATATGTGCTCATATATGACAAAATGCAATAACCTATTTGAAGAAATAAACTTTTCCACATCCCATTTTCTTCTCATTGAATTTTGCAATGTTCATTCTCTTTTTTATAATAAAACAGAGTTAGATCAAAGAACACATCATAGCAATCATTTTGAAAATTCTTCCACTTACATGTGAAAATTTTAAGACCAAATATTGAATGTCACATTTAATTCCACAAATATGTATTTTAAGTAGTTTTTCACTCGGTGGCTCCAAAAGACAAGTCTAGGAAGCAATTCAAAAGATGCGATGATAGTGGTGCATTACTTGAGTAAAATTGAGCTCTATTAGCTCTATTGAGACCAACAATAGCGGATCATCAAGTAAGGTAATTAGAATTAGGGTTTGGGTGAGGCATATTCAAATTTATAAATGCAATTGTGCTAAAAGAGGATGTGAGGACAAAGGAAACCATAGCAATAGTTGCATACATGTTCTTCTTCTTTGTAACATACCCTTTTTGCTGAAGAACATTTTATGTTGGAAACGTTATGTTAACTTTTATTGTAAAGCTTTATGTTGGACAGGTGTCCAAGGATGACTGTAATTTGCACAATATTTTATTATTTAATAAATAAAATATGAGACAAACACCTAAGGGGACTTTTGAAAGAGTTGTTACTGAACCACTAGGTGGAATGGAAACTGGGGTAGAAGGCAATGGACAAGTGGCAGCATCATGATGCAACTAACTAGCTGTTGGTATGGGACAACTCCCTTGAAATGTGGTCATAGTGCCCTGGAAGGTGGGACTGGAGCTTGAGGCTCATTTATTCCAAACTGACCACTAAAGACCTAGGCAGTCTATATAATAGCCATCAAATTATGAACTGAGGTTCATCACTTTTCCTGACAAGGAATATGACCTTGGGGTTTTCATGTGATTGCACCCAAGATATTTGATGAGGGGATATGCTAAGTTGTTGATCATGTTGTGAGTCTGCCTATTACTACTGAGTGCAGAAGCTACATTGTTGAATGCAAAAGGCATATTTTGAGTGCAGAAGTTATAATACCAAGTGTAGAAGTTATATTACTTAGTGCCTTGCTTCTACATAGATTCCATCTACTTAGTTGTTCAGTAAGCAGGCTCGGGGGTCCATAGGAAGCAAGTTGTTTGGTTGCTTATTTTGGAAAAGGTTGGGAGGAACATGCCTCCTTGGGTGTTTTTCGGCCTTATCATCATTTACAGGTTCTATTTGGCTTTCCAAATTCTAAGTAGTTAAAAATTGTTTATCTATACTTATTAATTATTGTTTACAGAATGTTATTATTATTCAGATGTATTTACGTTAGTTCCTGACCTATTTAGGATTTTTGAATATGTAAGATGAATTGAATGATTAGTCCTCTGTATTGTCCCCATGCAAAATGGTTATGTATCATACTCTAGTACAACAAAATAGATTAAGTTAGATATATAGTTAGGCAGATTTCCAAATGTTTTGAGAAGGATAATACTATTGTATTTTATTATTAATTTTATTCCTTATAGCAGATAAAAGTTTTTTTTTAGATTCATTATATTTTATTTCATAAAACTGTTCTTGACATAGTAGTTGCAAAAATATTTATTTTCTAAAGTACATACTTATGTCATCTTTTTCTACTGGTAAGTACATATAGCATGAAATTTAAGCAGAACTCTTGCTATTTACAAATAATGCATGTTTCTGGAAATACTAATGTTATATACAGTATTCTTTTTTTTGTTACACTATGTATTTATATAAACTATAGTCAACTCGTATAAGTTTTAAAAACCTAGATTTTATTCCATCATTTACTATGGTTATCACCACAGTATTTAAACAAAAAGCTATCATATTATCTAAATAGAATTATATTTACAGTTTAAAATCTATGACAGGATCGTAATCCTTCATCGAGCAAACCCTAGAAGTTTTTCTACATCGATCTCTCGGATTTTAGAGTATAGATAAGATTTAAACATTTTCAGTTATTGCTAGATACAATCTTTTTACATTTTTACAAAATCACAAGACATTGGCTCAAGGCTAACATTTATTTTCGACAGAAATGGACGCTAAAGTAACACAATCATTTTTACAACTTTCAGCTTAGACACAGTACTTTCAGATTTCTTAAGACTGAAATTTAAGAGCATCAAACGAGAGTTCATCTTCATTTTTTTTATTTTAAAATTATTCAATAGTAAACCATACGATTTACTCAAGGTAGACATCTACTTTTGAAAAGCAAAACACTTATCATCATGATAGTATATTTAAAAAAAAAAACCAAATGTTAGGGTTTATTTTTCTTTCTTCTTTTTCTTTAAATAGGGCTAAACCCTTAAACTACAATACATACAACTGGAACCCTGCTCTTAAAACCCAAACCAAACACAGTATCGTAGGAAACATAAGCTTTTGTATTATCAAAGACATAGTAGATTGAATTGATAAAATTCAATTCCTTTATACAATTTAGAGCCACGCTCACTGTATAAGTCACATAAACGCAGGACAAATAGAAACAAACACAATCCTTCTAGTTATAAAAAAAACAGTATAAGGGTGAGAAACCCCTCCTAAGTATCTTTGTTACAGGTTTACATTTGAAAATAAATACTACTGAAAGCTACAACGAAAGGGATAAGGAAATTTATCCTCCCTAAGATCTTTTTTTTATAGCTCTTAAGCTTTCGTTGTTGCTCAACCCTTAGAAGGAAACAAAGTCTCAGCAAAACACACATGAAACCCCATTAACCATCTAACTGGAGCAACGAGGTGATCCCGAGGCTTACTAGTCTTGTGGCAGGTTGCTAGCTTTCAAAGGAAACTAGAACTAGAGAACCATCATTTTAGGGTACCTGTCATTTTAAAACATGAGTGGGTTAAATTTAAGTGTTGATCGAAATCATTACAGCAGAAAATAACAACAACCAAAAAACTCTCAGTTTAAACCGAAGACATAGGGTTGAAACGAGAGCTATTCACCTTTAAAAATCATCACTGGGTAGAATGCCAGGGCAATGCAACTGTAACCGTTACGCCATTGTCAAATACGAAGAAGGTTACACCACAACTATGAAAACTACCACCTATTGAACAAGAGAAGTCGAGTATCGAGCCAACTCCCATGTGAGTTCTGATGCTCATCCTGAAACTGTTTACAGGTTAACACTTAAGAAGAATGCCATGAGAGTCTCAGCTCTAAAAACTGCCAACAGGTCATGGTTATGAACCATGGGCACTCCATCATCACCTGCTAATGAAACCCCTGAAGGCTCTCGGCCTATCAGCCTTACCACAGAGCTACCACACTGAATGACAAGGAAAAAACAATAACTTTGTAGAACATGGTAGTGATTAGGGTTAGATCCAAAATCCTAACTTTGATCAATGCTGGAGATCATCCGAAAGGGAGACACATAATTCTAGGAATTCCACTCTATTAATGATACTATTAATGACTCTTGCTACTTTGGACGACAAATCGAACAATTTCAAACTTTAAAAGCTACAGCTCGGAGTACTGTCATAGTATCTGCACAAGAGATCACGTGGGTTCAATGACCTGGATAGCCAATGGAAATTTCCACTGTCTGGGTAGTTGGGAGTATTAAAATCCCAACTGAGAAATGTTACCATCAACCATCGAAAGATTGCATAGTAGTAAAGACTTGTCAATCAATATTAATGCTCCAGTTACACATTTTCACATTGTATTATTATTTCATGTCACTAATGTTTCACAATAGTGTTTGGTATTGTTTCTAAAGTTTAAACATTACATTATTTCCATATAGTCCCCAATATATATATTTCACTAACATATAGCTAGCTATAAAATGCATAGGTCATGATCCATATGTCAATATTTAAATGGGTGCATTATATGTAATTTTTGGTAAGTGCTTTACAAGTGAAATTTCATTATAAAATGCATTATATCCATTTGATGATTCTAACTATATCCATATTAATGCATTGATACAATAACTAGTTTAGATTTTCAACTAAAGAAGTATTTAGTTCACAACTACATGATAAACAATTGTTCAATGTATATTTTTCTATTTGACCATAGATTGCATCTACATGTAGTATGGGGTATCGACATAAAGGTTGGATACATTTACGATGCACATAAGATAATAAACTATTTCATCATATGCTATAGTATAATTGCAATTCAAAGAATCATTCAAGTTCATATATTTTTCCCATTCTTGTATTTAGACCTACCATTTGTTTGATGAATGCATTATGTCGAAATCTATGACAATAGTAAAAAAATTACCTTACTTATTTAAATGTAAAAGCATGTCTAATACACACTTGGGAATTGGCATGAAGTCTAGAGTACGTAGGGTATGTATCTTCCTTATCGCCACATTTCATTTACAGTATAGAGCATATTTGAAAGTAGTGACTTTCACCAATTGTATGATTAGCTAGATTAACAACTTTATGCATAGAAGTACTTCTATTTTTTTTTATCTTAATGCCTTGCCGGATAGCTGTTATATTTATGATTGCTTGAAGTACTTGAACCATCAAATACCTTACCCGCGAATCTGCGAACAAGAAACAGGTTCCATGCTTTAGCTATCAAAGCTAGGTAAACCCCAGGGCACCTGTAGGACCCCTTCATCAACATTCAAAACATAACTGTCAGTATTTATCACAAACGGAATCACATGATAATTTAAGTACTGTTTATAATAAAACTGTCGGTTTCATTTATTTAGGAATTATGAAGTTTCATTATGGTTAAGATGTTGATAATTTAAGTCTTTTACAAACATTTTATTTTCCGCAACCAGCCTGTTTAGCATTTAATGCTACTTTAAATTTTTTTAATTTTAGTGAATTTTTTTGGGATGTTACCATGTGGTATCAAAGCGCAGTTCAAACTCTAGGCCTGAAAATAGGCTCATGCATGCAAAACAGAAAGTGAAACCAGAAAAATTATGTTACTAAATTTTATTTTAAATTTTGTTTCTGTACAAAATAGTTTGATATTCATTTGCAGGTATGGAAATACCAAAAGAATCAGCAGAGGACAGATCTCCTCGTAATGAACGTATTAATAATAATAATCCCGAAGGAATTTATGTTGAACTAAATAACCAGTCTTTTGAGCTTTTACGTACTGTACAAGATTTAAAATCTGAGTTAAGAGCTGTTAAAGAAGAGAATGAACGGATTCTGAAGGTACAGGAGCAGTTAAAACATAATTTGAGGGTAAACTGTCATAATGATGAAAGAGGAAGAAAATAAGAAATGAAGTCTGATTCTGAAATAATGTCCCACAAACATAACCGTAACAAAGTAATCAATAATAAAAGGAATAGTTACTCATCATCTGAATCTGATCAAAGTAACAGTGACTCTGATGATGACAGCAGTAACAGTGATTGTTGTTCTAAAAGAAGAAAACATAAGCATCATGAACAGATTAATGGAGAATATAAAAGATTAAGCCACCAACCTTTAATGGCGAGAGTGAGAAGGGTGAGACAACTGAAGCATGGCTGTTAGGAATGAAGAAGTACTTTAATATTTACGACTACTCTTCTCAATTAAAAGACAAGATGGCTATTTCCAATATGACCGGGAAGGCAGATATTTGGTGGCAGGATCTTAAAAGAATTAAGAGTATAAAAAAAAGAGAAGTAACTTGGAATATGTTTAAAAATTTGTTTAAGAAAAAGTTTTTGTCAGAACAATATTTTGAGGACAAGTCAAAAGAGTTTTATGATTTGAAGTTGGGTACAATGAACATGAAAGAATTGTGTAGCAAGTTCCTTAGCTTGCTGAAGTATGTACCTTATATGGTCAAAGAAAATCCTAAAGTGCAAAGGTTTCTCAGTTGTCTACCTTTCAATATAAAAGACCGGATCGAGTATGATAACCCTTCCACTTTGGAAGAGGCCATGAGAAAAGCTAATTTCTGTTTTGACCAAAATAGGAAAAGAGAAGGAACAACTGGCTGGAAAAGTAATAAGTCTATCATTTTGATCACAAAAAGAACGTTTTTAATCAAAATTCTGGAAGTTTTAAGAAAAATTTTAATAACATAAATTTTCCAAGTAATAATAACTACAAGGGTAATGCACCACAAAATTTTAATGCTGCAAGAAATGTATCTAGTAATAATAACAACAGCAGGTATGCTGAATAGAAAGGAACTTTGAAGTGTTTTGACTATGGTGGACCACATAAGAAGGATGATTGCCCACGCAATAAAAGGACAATCAACAATATTCACACTATGCAAGCAGAACCTACAGTTGGAGATATCGCAAGAGAAATGCCCAGAATAAATGCAGCGCTAGAAAATCGTCAAGCTAACCATCAAACATCTATGGTCAAAATTGAAGGTATGATACAAAACAAATCTATTTCCATTCAGATAGATCCAGGTGCAAATCTGAGTTATATTTCACCTACTTTAGTAAACAGTTGCAAGTTAAAAGTAGAGAAAATTGATAATGCATGGTTAGTTCAGCTTGCAATGGGTACTAAAAGAAAAGTTGCAGATTTTGTCAAAGGTTGTGAAGTGTTTATAAGTCAGCTAAAAATGCAAGTTAATCTGAATGTTTTACCATTAGGTTCGTATGACTTGTTGAATGGCATGGAATGGCTTGAACAACATAGAGTAATACTAAATTGTTATGAAAAATATTTTACCTGTTTAAATAATGAAGGTAACACTGAAACAGTAAAAGGAATTCACAGGAAGATTTTCGTAAGACAGATTTCTGCTCTACAAGTAAAGAGAGTTGCCAGAAAATGCTGTAAAATGTTTGCTATTAATGTTATTAATGACAAGTGTTCATCTAAAGAAGACAAGTTAAAACTGGAGGATATTCCCATCCTTAGGGAATTTTCTGATGTATTCCCGGAAGAAATTCGAGGATTACCTCCGAAAAGGGAACTTGATTTCACCATTGAGTTAGTACCAGGTGCAGTACCAAACTCAAAGGCTCCCTACAGGATGAATATTCTGGAGTTAAATGAGTTAAAATCTCAGTTGAAGGAATTAATACATAAAAACTACATAAGGCCAAGTGTGTATCCTTAGGGAGCACCAATAATTTTTGTTAAAAAGAAGGACGGTACCATGCGATTGTCCATTGATTACTGTTAGCTTAATAAAATGACAATTAAGAACTGATATCCCTTACCCCGCATAGATGATCTATTTGATCAAGTACGCGGAGCAGAGATATTCACTAAAATTGATTTAAGGTCGGGGTATCATCAGGTTAGAATAAAAGATGAAGACATATTCAAAAATGCATTCAAAACGTGTTATGGACACTATGAGTTCGTATTTATGCCTTTTGGGATAACCAATGCACCGAAAGTGTTCATGTGTTTAATGAACAATGTTCTGCATAAATATTTGGATAAGTTTGTAGTGGTATTCATTGATGATATTCTGATTTACTCAAAAACTAAAGAAGAGCATGACGAACATTTAAAAATAGTTTTGCAAGTACTAAGAGAACATCAGGTTTATGCTAAGTTCAATAAATTTGATTTTTATAAAGATAAAATACAATATTTAGGTCACATAATTTCTAAAGACGGAATTTATGTCGACCCTGATAAGATAAAATCAATTAATGAATGGCCTGTCCCCAAAGACGTGACTGATGTACGGTCATTCATGGGGATAACAGGTTATTATAGAAAGTTTATTGAAGGGTTCTCTAGAATTGCTAACCCCATCACTTCTTTGTAGAAGAAAGGGAAGAAATTCGTATGGGATTAAAAGTGCCAAGAAAGCTTTAATAAGTTAAAAGAATTACTAACTACTGCACAAATCTTAAAAATTGTTGATCCCAACAAGGATTTCGTCATATGCACTGATGCATGCAACGATGGAATTGGAGGGGTCTTAAGTCAGGAAGGTCATGCCATTGCTTTTGAGTCAAGGAAGTTAAAAATTCATGAAATAAATTATGCAACTTATGATCTTGAGTTGGTATTTGTGATACATGCACTAAAAATGTGGCGCCATCACTTGATTGGAAGAAAATTTATTCTAATGATGGATAATAAAGGCCTAAAGTATTTATTGGATCAAAAGAATCTTAACGCAAGGCAATCTAGATGGCTAGCTTTCCTTAGCGAGTATGATTTCGAGATTCAACACATTAAGGGAAACGAAAACAAAGTTGTTGATGCCTTGAGCAAAAATGGCAAATTAAACTCTATGGCAACAATCAGCATGTTTAAAACAGATCTGGAAAATCAGATCGAAGAAGGAATTAAGCAAGATGAAAATTACTGAAAATTACATGCTAAAGTGGCTAAAAATTTATCTGAAAATTTAATAACAGATTGTAACATTAATGAAAACGACTTCTTGATTTATAAAAATAGAATTTATGTGCCTAATATGTCAAAGATTAAGTTGCTGATCTTGGATGAAGTTCATAAGAGTCCTTATTCGGGACATCCAGGTTATTAGAAAATGATAACTATGTTAAGAAAAGGTTATTTTTGGCACAACATGAAGAATAAAGTGCCTAAATACATAGCTAGATGTTTTGAATGTCAGACTATTAAGGTTGAACATCAACATTTGGCAGGACTATTGCAGCCCTTACCAATTCCAGAATGGAAATGGGAGATTATAAGTATTGATTTTATTACAGGTTTTCCTATAAAACCAGAAACAGAATGATGTTAAATTTTGAGCATTAATTCACAATAGTCAAGGATCTTTACTGAGAGAATAACATGTATAGTATATCAATGCATATCAATAATAACAAGCATGTCAATCATCACAAGAAGCAAAATCATGAGAGACAAGAGACATAGAGTTTCCGTGGGGAAAACCCTAAGGTGAAAAACCCCACAACTTCCTCAGAGATAGAGAGAGCAATGGCTCAACCAAAGTACAACCAAAATACATAGAGATAGTCTCCTAGTAGCAAATGATCCTCCTCCTCACATGTGCACCACTTTTCGAGTGAAGGAAGAATGAGTTTCTGAGTGATCCAAATAGAGATCTCCCGATTTGTATTTATACTTGATCTATTTTCCTAGTGACCTTATGGGGCCGACTTGTCTAGCTAGGTACATCAACCATATATTACATATATCAGGGCCGACCCCACACATGGTGGTCTAATAACCCATCGGAAAGTTCACACACTTGCGACACTTGTCAATACACATGATGACACTTCCGTATAGAGGAATGACACATCTCTATAGGAGTACAATAATATATAAATGAAATACATGGATGAAATACATTCCAAAGTTACATATACATCAACACTCCCTCTTAACTAGGAAGGTATTTCTCGACATAGATCTTCTAGCACAAGTCTTCTTCTCTGGATCATCGTTATCGATGCATCGTCCTTGAATCATCATCATCGTCACTTCTGCTGCTATCTCAAACAATCTCTGTATCTACTCGTCATAGGAAGTTCTATAGAGCCAGTCCTTTTTCATACTGGATGTAGGCATCACTATCCATACTGTGGAATCCTCGGGACTTATTACGTGCATCACAAAACCTCGAAAGAGCATCCCAGGATGTTACGGGTACACAACTCTGACCCGTAGGATCTCTTAGGGCCATATTATATGTGACCTCACCACAAAACCTCGCAAGAGCATCCCAGGATATTACGAGCACACAAGTCTACCTATAGGATCTCCCAGGAAAATATTGCATGTGGTCATGGCAAAACCTCGCAAGAGCATCCCAGGACTTATTCCGGGCACACAGCCCAACCTATTAGATCTCCCAGGGACATATTATATGCCATAGGACAAAACCTCGAAAGAGCATCTGCCAGATATCCCAGGGATAGATTATATGCCATAGGAAAAACCTCGAAAGACTATCTGCAGATCTCCCAGGGCCAAATTATATGTCCTCCCAGAGCAAAACCTCGAAAGAGCATTTGCCAGATATCCCAGGGCCATATTACATGCCATAGGCAAAACCTCGAAAGACTATCTTCAAATCTCCTAGGGCCAAATTATATGATCATTTGCACAACCTATTCCACGGCCATAACGTATCAACCTGATACTCACCATACATCATCCTGATATACACATGATCATCCTGATCATCATCACTGCAACATCCTGCTACATGTCATCTAGAGAAACATCCTAAAGCTCATCATCCATGATCATCTTGATCATACAATGCATCTACCTGATGCATACCAAGTATCTACCTGATATATATCATCATACATGATCCACTTGATCATAGAATGTATCCACCTGATACATACATAGATACATGATCCACACAATGTATCCAATTGATATATATCAACATACATGATCTACCTGATCATACATAGTATCCACCTAATACATATACAGATACATGGTCCAAGCATCCAACATGATACATATACAAATACATATAAATGATCCAACTGATCATATCCAGCATCCAACATGATGCGTACATATATATAAATGATCCAACTGATCATATCCAACATCCAACATGATGCATACATACATATACATAGCAGTAACTGGAGCATCGTCTTGATGCTCATCATCCAGTGCTTACATCCACAACCATGTGAAGGATCCTCCTTCCAACATGCTTGGAATGGTTTCTACAAATGTGTCCATCACTTCTTCCTTGAAGTGTCATCAATATGAAGAACACCAAGCCTCTCTCTGAAGTACTCGAACTTCACTTTGGCTAATGGTTTTGTCAGTACATCTGCAATCTGATCATCCATCACAACATACAGGAGCTTCACTGCTCCTCTCTGCACCATATCCCTAATATAGTGATATTAGATCTCTATGTGTTTCAACCTATTGTGAAAGACTGGGTTCTCAGACAGCTTCACACAACTCTGGTTATCACAGAAGATACTAGTAGCATCCAACGGGAGATCAAATAACTCAGACAGTAGCTTCCAGAGCCATACTGCCTCACAACTAGACGAACAAGCTACAACATACTCTACCTTGGCTATACTCAGTGCTACATAGGATTGCTTCCTACTAAACCAAGAGATCACACCTGATCCCATACTGAAGTAGCACCTAGATGTGCTCTTCCTATCTGCAGCACTGCCTGCCCAGTCTGAATCAACATAACCCTACAGGTTAAACTTTTGATTCACTTCATACTTGAGCCCATAATCAACTGTACCCTTCAGGCACCTCAGGACATGCTTTACAGCAACCGGGTGAACACTCCTCGGATCCATCAGGAACTGGTTCAATGTGTTCACCGCAAAGAAAATATATGGTATTGTGTTCGTCAGGTACATCAAGGACCCAATCATCTGACGATACATAGAGACATCAACCAACTTAGATGAAGCATCACATAGAAGCTTCAGATTCGATGCCATAGGTGTGGCCTTGGCCTTGCAATCCATAATCCCGAACCTCTTCAGGATATCTATAGTATACTTCCCTTACCCAAGGAAGATCCCATCTATACTCTGCCGCACCTCCATACCTAGAAAATAGTGCATCATCCCCAAGTCCTTCACATCAAACTCGGCAGCAAGCTTCCTCTTTGTATCGGCAATCAATCTGTCATCTCTTGTTACAAATAGATCATCCACATACAGGAGTAGAATCACAGGATTCCCTTCCTCAACTTTGTAGTAAAGGTTGGAATTCACTTTACTCTTGGTAAAGCCCAAACTAGATAGGAAACTGTCGATCCTACCGTACCAAGTTCTAGGAGCTTGCTTCAATCCATACAAGGATTTCCTCAATCTGCACACATATGACTCCCTATCATGTGTTTCAAAACCGAGTGGCTGCTCCACATACACTTCCTCTTCAACTACACCATTCAAGAAGGAAGTCTTGACATCCATCTGGTGTATCTTCCATTTCATCGTTGCAGCTAGGGAAAGTACTGTTCTGATGGAAGTGTACCTGGCTACAGGAGCAAAAGTTTCTTCATAGTCTATTCCCTATTTCTGAGAGAAGCCACGAGCTATGAATCTTGCCTTGTATTTCTCTAAGTTGCCATCTGCAGCATGCTTGATCTTGTAGATCCATTTGGAAGTCACAATAGAATTCCTTTCAGGTCTTGCGACAACATCCCAAAAATCATTCTTCATTATTGATTGGTATTCTTCGATCATGGCATCCTTCCATTCTTTCTTTTCCACCGCTTCTTCATAACTGGAAGGTTCTTTGTTCATGATGTCACAGAGTAAAGCAACATAGCTAGTATGTGATCTGGTTCTCTTCTTTGCTATTTGTTCTTCTTCTCGAATGCCAAATCTTTCTGCATCTTGAATGATCTCTCTAGCCCATGCAGGTTTCCTTTTGTGAGAGTTGTCCTCATGCGGTGGATCGACAGGTTGTTGTGGATCTTCAATTTCACGATAAACATCTGGAATTGCTTTAGTCATAGTAGTGTCTTGAAACCTAGTTTCCTTGGTTTCTTCATAATCTTCAATAGGTGTCTTCCTTGATTTGATGAATGTTGAGTCTTCATCAAATGTTACATCCCCGCTGACATCAATCGTCTTGAACCCTGGAAAGTATATTCTGTAAGCCTTCGAGCTTTCACTATAACCCACAAAGATACCCTTCTTTCCTGAAGGATCTAGCTTGGTCCTCTTTTCCTTTGGGACATGAGTGTATACTGGACAACCAAATATTCTGAGATGGCTGACTTCAGGTTTCTTACTAGAGAAGACCTCTTCTGGTGTCTTGTTGTCCAATATCTTGTGGGGTGTTCTGTTCTGCACATATACAACTGTTCTAGCAGCTTCTGCCCATAGATGCATAGGTAGATCCTAGTCATGCAGCATTGCCCTTGTTTCTTCCATGATTGTTCTATTATTTCTTTCTGCAACTCCATTCTGTTGTGGATTGTAAGGAGCAGTCAACTACCTCTTAATCCCTGAATCACTGCATAGCTTCTTGAAGTCTCCTGAAGTGAATTCTCCACCATTGTCGGATCTAAAAATTTTGATCTTCTTATCAGTTTTGTTCTCCATCAAGGTTTTGAATTCCATGAACTTATCAAATACTTCAACTTTATTCTTCAAGAAGTAAACCCAAATCTTCCTGGAGAAGTCATCAATGAAAGAGACATAGTAAACACACCCACTCAGAGAACTGGATGACATTAGACCGCATACATCGGAGTGGATAATTTCCAAGATATCTTTTGCCTTACTTGCACTGCTTGTGAAATCCTTCTTAATGTTCTTACCTTTTGCACATCCTTTGCAAACACCTTCATGCTTGGTCTTAATTTCAGGAAGACCTTCTATATCCTTACTTACAATTGGTAATGCTCTGTAGTGCATATGTGCAAGTCTTCTATGCCAAAGTTCACTTATCTCCATGGAGTCATGCACCATGGCATGTTCAGGTTGTCCCTTCAATTTATACAATCCTCCCTCTTGCTCTCCAATCACTACTGCATCATCAATAGTTTTACCCTTTGGCCACATCAGAACTTGGCCATCTACAAATGAAACCCTCATGCCTTTTGCATCTAATGCAGAGATGGAGAGAAGATTATTCTTGAGTCCAGGTACATAAAGAACTTCTTTCATCTTCAAAGACTTTCCAGAATCTAGGTTGTAGGAGGATTCACCACTTCCTTTGATGGGGTATTGATAGTCATCCCCAAGTTTCACTTTATGGGGTGATTCATGTTCAGATAGATTTACAAAAGATGATTTAAACCTAGTCATGTGTTTGGAAGCCCCACTGTCAATTAACCAATCATTACAACCATGAGAGATAGTACATGTGAGAGCAGAGATTAGAACATACTCTTCTTCACTTGATGAGTCATCATCACTTTCTTCCCTAGCCTTCTTCTTTGGAGGTTCATCATCTTCGGCAGCATGAGCATGGAACTTTCTTTCGCTGCCATTCTTCTTCTTCCTGGAGTTGTTGTTATCCCTTTTGTTCTTGGGACATTCTGAAGCAAAGTGACCCTTCTCATTGCATGTGAAACATCTTATATCCTTCTTATTCTTTTGTTGGTTGTGATAGGATCTCTTGTAGTGAGAGTGCTCTCCCTTGGGCTTGCTTCTTTTGGTGTGAGCTGCGAGAGCTTGATCTTCACCTCCCATATTTTCTTCTCGAGCTACAAGCCTAGCTTCTTCTTGAGAGCATTCCTCCCACAGTTTACTGAAAGTGATTAATTTCTTTCTTGCACAGATTCCTTGAGTAAAGGAGTCCCATGACCTAGGTAGGCCATTCAGAGTGGTCATAACTACTTCACCATTGTCCACTACTTCATCCACAGCTGCAAGTTGTTCCTTGATCTGAGAGACTTTGGAGAAGTAAGATTGAATGGTCTCTCCATTCAACATCTTGACCCCTTTCAATTGATTCCACAGAGTCATCTTTCGATTTATGTTCTTCCCTTCAAATAACTTGGTTAGGGAGTCAAACATCTCTTTGGGTGTCTTCAGAGATGACACATGGGGGATGAGATGGTCCTTGATAGAATCAACAATGACTCTCTTTGCCTTGACCAAGTTCTTCTTATGAAATATCTTAGCCTCTTCATCCTCTGGGATAGGGATGTCTTCTTTTACATATGAGTCCAACTCATTCTCTTCCAGGATTAACCCAATCATATACTTCTAGGCTCGGAATTTATCATCCCCTTCAAGCTTATCCTCAAGCTTGGTGTGGTGAGACATCTTAAAGAGTACTTCAAATGGAAATAGAAAATATTTAGGTCTTACCACTTGACTTGCTGAAAACTGGATCTGGTCCCGGATTAGGGTTTGTCAAAAAAACCCTAAAAATTCAAAATATGAATTTCAACTTTCTGAAAGGGTAGAAAGATGCACCTTGAAGAGTTGATCATCCTGGTGTATTCAGAATTTGATATCTGCAAAGCTTCACCCTTCATATATGCCTTTTTGTCTTCCTGGGTTCATTAAGGAGGACCTTGAATTAGGGTTTGCGTTTCTCGGAGATCTACCCAGCCAAAAATCTCGATCCAAATCTCTAAACTTCAATTTTTGCAAGGATCTTCCAGCTATGTCTTAAGATTCCAGAAATTCATATTTTTGTGGAAACCCTAATTTTTAGGGCCAAATATGAAAATGCTCAGAATTGAATTCTGATTGGACAGATAGATTCTCCTTGATGAGTAGAGTCAATCTACTATACTGCTTTTCCAAAATCTGTGGAGAGAAACCCAATAAACAAGAAACCCTTGGTTTTTGTCACTGCACAATGTCTTCTTCTTAGGTTAGCTCTGATACCATGTTAAATTTTGAGCATTAATTCACAATACTCTAGGATCTTTACTGAGAGAATAACATGTATAGTATATCAATGCATATCAATCATAACAAGCATGTCAATCATCACAAGAAGCAAAAGCATGAGAGACAAGAGAAATAGAGTTTCCGTGGGGAAAACCCTAAGGTGAAAATCCCCACAACTTCCTCAGAGATAGAGAGAGCAATGGCTCAACCAAAGTACAACCAAAATACATAGAGATAGTCTCCTAGTAGCAGATGATCCTCCTCCTCACATGTGCGCCACTTTCCGAGTGAAGGAAGAATGAGTTTATGAGTGATGCAAATAGAGATCTCCCAATCTCTATTTATACTTGATCTATTTGCCCAGTGACCTTATGTGGCCGACTTGTCTAGCTAGGTACATCAACCATATATTACATAAATCAAGGCCGACCCCACACATGGTGGTCTAATAACCCATCGGCAAGTTCACACACTTATGACACTTGTCAATACACATGACGACACTTCCGTATAGAGGAATGACACATCTCTATAGAAGTACAATAATATATAAATGAAATACATGGATGAAATACATTCCGAAGTTACATATACATCAACAAATGACTCCATAATGGTGGTTGTAGACAAATTAAGTAAGGCTGCTCATTTTATTCTTGTTAAAACCACTTTTAAAGCATCTAACATTGCAGATATATTCATGAAGCAAATCTTTCGCTTGCACGAAATTCCAAAGGTAATTATTTCTGACCGGGACACTAAGTTCACTGAAAATTTTTGGACAGCACTGTTTAAAGGTTTAAACACTAAACTAAATTTCAGCACTTCTTTCCACCCACAAATTGATGGTCAAACAGAAAGGGTAAACCATATTTTAGAAAACATGTTAAGATTGTATGTTAAAGATCAACCATCTAAGTGGGAAGATTATTTACATTTAGCATAATTTGCCTACAATAATCATTATCAAGCATCTACTATGTTAAGTCAATTTGAGATTTTGTATGGAAGAAAATGTTGTACTACTATTTCTTGGGATAACCCTATAGACAGATTATAACTAGGACAATATTTATTGAAAGAGATGGAGCTAACCATGAAACAGGTTCAAGGTAACCTAAAGGTTGCGCAAGATCAGCAGAAAAGTTATGCAGATTTGAAATGCACTGGAAGAGAATTTCAGGTGGGAGATCATGTTTTTATAAAGGTAAAACCCAAGAAAAGTTCTTTGAAGCTTGGAAGTTGTGCTAAACTATCGCCAAGGTATTGTGTACCATTCAAAATCCTATCACGGATTGGAGCTCTTGCATATCAATTGGCATTACCATATAATTTAAAAATCCACAATGTTTTTCACATTTTTGTTTTAAAGAAGTATGTGCACGATGCTACTTATGTGCTGAATTGGAATGACATACAGGCGGAACCCAGAGTAGATTTTCTGGTGGAACTGGACTGTATTCTCGACCGAAGGGAAATTTGTTAAGTTTAAACCAAATAGACTACCAATATCATTGAAAGAAACATAATCACAAGATAGACACAGAATTTACCCTGGGAAACCCTCATGGGGTAGAAAACCCAGCAAAGCTTTCCTCAATAAGATGATCAACCAAAATACAAGATGTGCTCCCTCCTTCTCTACCTCCTTAGAAGACCTCCCAAACAGTGCGCTACTTTTCTTGGTTGTGCAAGTGTGTCTAATGAGGAGCTCACCTCATCTATTTATACTAGTTCCCGACTGACCAAAATCCCTAATGGGGCCGACCTCTCCTGGAGAAGTCTAATAACCCCTAAAATATAATATCAGGGCCGACCCCCACATGGTGGGTCTAATAACCCTAGTTACCACAAGCCATCGGAGGAATAATCATCTCTGGATACATAATGGGGTTACCTCTGAGGGATGAAACATCTCCAGAAGAATAATGTACAAATATAATATTCTTAGAAGTTACAATATTCAACACTCCCCCCTTAATGACAAGGATATTATAACAGCGTCTGCAGGAGTAAGGAGTCATCGACTACATCATACATGATACATCTATAACTCATCGAAAGCTTTCTTCAACTCATCATCATCAGTAACTCAACCAGTTACTGGAACATCAACATCATCATCACACGATCATCAACATCGTCATCACACGATCATCATTATCGTCAGCACTCGATCGTCAACATCATCATCACATGATCATCAGCATCGTCATCACACGATCGTCAGCATCATCATCACACGATCATCAGCATCGTCATCACATGATCATCAACATCGTCATCACACGATCATCAGCATCGTCATCATACGATCATCAGCATCGTCATCACACAATCATCAGTATCATCATCACACGATCATCAGCATTGTCATCATACGATCATCAGCATCGTCATCATATTATCATCAGCATCGTCATCACACGATCATCAGTATCGTCATCACACGATCATCAGCATCGTCATCACACAATCATCAACATTGTTAGCACATCATCAATACAAGTATCCATACCAATACAAGTATACATATCATCAATACAAGTATCCATACCAATACAAGTATACACATCATCAATACAAGTATCCATACGAATACAAGTATACACATCATTAATACAAGTATCCATACCAATACAAGTATACACATCATCAATACAAGTATCCATTCCAATACAAGTATACACATCATCAATACAAGTATCCATACCAATACAAGTATCCACATCATCATTTAAGACACCATAACATGTCTAGGGACGATACAGTCCACTCGTCAACTTAGTCAAAATCTAAGGACCACTTTCTCAGAAACATATGTCTATGGATCAATTCAGGGACCGAAGTCCGGGGATGATACAATCCCCTCTCGTCCACTAGGGACCACTTCTCAGATACATCTGTCTACGGGTCAATTTAGGGACCGAAGTCCAGGGATGATACGATCCCCATCATGCACATTTTGAACTAGTGGTTCCAAGATGATGCAATCCCCATCACGTACATTTTGAACTAGTGGTTCTAGGATGATGCAATCCCCATCACGTACATTTTGAACTAGTGGTTCCAGGATGATGCAATCCCCATCACGTACATTTTGAACTAGTGGTTCCGGGATGATGCAATCCCCATCACTTCATTCTCGAAGACCATATGTCTACGGATCAATTCAGGGGCCAAGGTCCGGGGATGATACAATCCCTATATGTCCACTAAGGACTTTATTCTTGGAGACCATATGTCTACAGATCAATTCAGGTACCAAAGTCCGGGGATGATACAATCCCCGTCTGTCGACTAAGGACTTTATTCTCGGAGACCATACGTCTACGGATCAATTCAAGGACCAAGGTCCGGGGATGATATAATCCCCATCTATCCACTAAGGACTTTATTCTCGGAGACCATACGTCTACGGATCAATTCAAGGACCAAGGTCCGAGGATGATACAATCCCCATCTGTCCACATCAAAACATGTATTTTCATCAATAAAACATGTAAAGAAAAATTAAGTAAGAGAAAATAAGTATTATAAGTATAAGAGTCCTAAGTCTAAGTATCTAAAATAGGTATCCTCATCATCAACCTTGCTGTCGATGAGGCAATCTCATCATTAGTGACTACACTACTCCCCCTTTCGAGGAGGGTCCTTTTGAACCACACCAAGTTTGTCTCAGAAGTATTCAAATTTCACTCAAGATAAAGGTTTGGTCAAAATATCAGCAATTTGATCCTCAGTGCTTACATACTCGAGCTTAATAGCTCCTCTCTGCACCATATCTCGTATATAAAAGTATTGAATCTCTATGTGTTTTGACTTATCGTGAAACACACGATTTTCTGTCATCTTGATACAACTTTGATTGTCACACATAATCACAGTGGGATCCAATTCTAAGTCAAATACTCCATATAGTAGTTTTCAAATCCATACTGCTTCACAGCTAGCAAAGCAGGCAGCTATATATTCTGCTTCAGCAGTACTGAGAGCCACACTGGATTGTTTCTTGCTGAACCAAGAGATCATGGCAAATCCAAGTCCATAGCATCCACCTGATGTACTCTTCCTGTCTGAAGCACTTCATGCCCAATCGGAATCTGAGTAACCATGTAATCTAAGTTCATGATTTCCAAGGTAGTAAAGACCAAAATCTAATGTACCTTTTATGTACCTCATTACATGCTTTGCATCTATTAGGTGAACTTTCCTTGGTTCTACAAGATATTGACTCAGGGTATTTACAGCAAAGCATATATTTGGTTTGGTATTTGTCAAATACATTAATGACCCAATGATTTGTCTATATAGAGTTACATCCACTAATTCTGATGAGTCATCAACTAATAATTTCAAGTTGGAGTTCATGGGAGTAGTCATGGCCTTACATTCCAACATATCAAATATTTTCAAAATCTCCACAACATACTTACTTTGATTTAAAACGATTCCTTTTGGTTCTTGCCATACTTCTATACCTAAGAAGTAGTGCATTAATCCTAGATCCTTCATCTCAAATTCTGAAGAAAGCTTCTTCTTACATTCGATAATTTGGTTTTCATTTCCTATTAGAAATAGATCATCTACATACAATAGTAATATAACAGGTTCATCATCCATAATTTTGAGATAAAGATTTGGATCAACTTTACTTTTAGTAAATCCCATACTTGTTAAGAAACTGTCAATCCTTCCATACCAAGCTCTGGGAGCTTGCTTCAATCCATACAAAGCCTTTTTTAGCTTGCATACATGAGTTATTCTATCTTTAATCTCAAATCCTTGTGGTTGTTCTATGTACACTTCTTCTTCAATGACACCATTCAGGAAAGCTGTTTTAACATCAATCTGGTGTAATTTCCACTTCATCATAGATGCAAGTGCCATGATAGTTCTAATTGATGTGTACCTAAAAATTGGTGCAAATGTTTCTTCATAGTCTATTCCCTCCTTTTGAGAGAATCCTCTGGCTACAAATCTTGCCTTATGATTTTCAATACTACCATCTGCAGCATGTTTTATCTTGAATATCCATTTGGAAGAAACCACACTTTTATCCTTTGGTTTGGGAACTATATCCCAAACATCATTTTTCATTATTGATTGATACTCTTCTGTCATAGCTTCTACCAACTCCTTTTCTTGAGCTGCCTCCTCATAGCTGGTGGGTTGATGATCTACAAGATCACATATTAAGGCCACATAGTTGGATACAAGCTTGGGTTTCTTTCTTTCTCTAGTGGATCTTTCAGGAGCTCCATATTTTTCAGCTCCTTGGATAATGTCTCTATCCCATGCTGGTCTTCTTTTTCTAGATAGATTTGTAATGGGGGGTTCTTGAGGTTCTATCATATCATGGTCTTCTGGTGTATCATCTTCAGGGATGGGTACAAATTTTGTAACTCTAGGAGGTGAATCTTCTTCATAGATTTCTTTAAGTTGGCACTTCCTAGATTTCTTGATAACTGTTTCTTCATCAAATGTTACATCTCTACTTATCTCCATATGATGAAAACCAGGTATGTAAATTCTAAAAGCTTTGGATGTTTCATAATATCCAACAAATATTACTTTCTTACCAGAGGGATCCAACTTGGTTCTCTTTTCTTTTGGAATGTGAATATACACAGGACATCCAAATATTTTGAGATGACTTACCTCAGGCTCCTTTCCTATGAACACTTCTTCTGGAGTCTTAAATTCAAGAGCACTATGGGAAAGTCTATTTTGAACATATACAGCTGTCCTAGCTGCTTCAACCCATAGATACATGGGAAGATCTTGGTCATGTATCATAGTCTTTACAGCTTCCATGATAGTTCTATTCTTTCTTTCAGCAACCCCATTTTCTTGGGGATTGTAGGGAGTGGTTAGTTCCCTCTTCATTCCATCTTCTCTACAAAAGTCTTCAAATTCCTTTGAAGTATATTCCCCACCATTATCTGTTCTGAGAATCTTGATTTTCTTTTCTGAGAGATTTTCTATTAAGGCCTTGGAACTCTTTGAATTTTCCAAAGACTTCATTCTTACCTTTTAGAAATGATATCCAAGTCTTCCTTGAATAGTCATCGATGAAAGTGACATAGTATTCATATCCACTCAAGGATGTGGAGGGCATTGGTCCACATACATCAGAGTGTATTAACTCCAAGGTACTTTTAGTCTTTGTTTCACTCCTAGGGAATGGGTTCTTGATATTCTTCCCTTTTGCAAATCCATTGCAAGTGCAAGCATGATCAATCTTTAATCCTGGAAAACCTATAACTACCTTGGTTACATAAGGTAGTGCCTTGTAGTTAATGTGAGCAAGTCTCCTATGCCATAGTTCATTTGGGCTAATGGTTTCATGAACAAGAGCTATTTCTGGAAGGCCCTTTAGTTTGTACAAACCTCCTTCTTCTTCACCAATGATAATTGCATCCTTGATAGATTTTCCTTTGGACCACATTAATACTTGTCCATCATTGAATGCAACCCTATATCCTTTCTTATCCAATGCTGAGATGGATAACAACTTCTTCTTCAATATTGGTACATACAATATTTCTTTCATTTTCATAGAGGTACCAGAATCAAGCTTGTAGCTTGCTTCACCAATTCCCTTGATGGGATATTGAAAGTCATCCCCAAGAGATACCTTTTGTGGAGAAGTCTTTTCTTCAAGATTTGAGAGAGTCTTTTTCTGACCTGTCATGTGTTTTGAAGCCCCACTGTCAATCAGCAATGTATCTTCACTAGGGGTTATAGATCCAGAGAGTGCGGAGAAAAGAACATATTCTTTTGCATCTTCTTTTGAAGAAGGTTCTTTTTTCTTATTCTTCTTCTCTTCTAGGTCTTTTATTGTGAGGCCTTTCTTCCTCTTCTACTTCTTCTTCACTATCATCTTCTGCAAGATGTGCTTGATGTCTTTTGTAATGAGAACCTTTTTTCTTCTATAGAGGGAAATCTCTAGCAAGGTGTCCTATTTTGTGACAAGAAAAACATTGGAAAGAGGAGTAATCTCTTCTTTGAAAATTTCCTCTTTTCTTTTGAAATCTATGTGGAGAATGAGACTCCATGTGACTATCCCTTTGGGAGTAGGATTGATTCCTTCTTCTCTTGGTGTGGGTGGCCAAGGCTTGGTCATCTTCTTTGACCAGGGCTTCTCGGTTTGCAACCCTAGCCTCTTCTTGTACACAATCCTCCCAAACTACATCAAATTTCATATTTTCTTTTCTGGCACACATAGTTTGTATGAATGACTCCCAAGGTCTACTGAGACCATTTAGAGTTGTCTTCACAAGTTCATCTTCATCAAGAGTATCACCAATTGCATCTAGTTGCTCCTTGATTTGGGATATCCTTGAGAAGTAGTCATGAATAGATTCTCCTTTGTGCATCTTGGTACTCTTTAACTGAGTTCTTAGGTTCATCTTTCTATTGATGTTCTTTCCTTCATACATCCTTCCTAGGGCATCATACATTTCCTTTGGAGTCTTTTTGGAAGCCACTTGGGGAATCAAGTGGTATTTAATAGAATCAACTATTATTCTCTTTTCCCTAATCAAATCCTTCCTATGCTTCTCTTTGGCTTCATCTCCTTCAGGTTCTGCAACTTCATCCTTGATATAATGAGCATGGTCATTTTCTTCAAGAATGAGACCAATTCTGTATTTCCATGCCCGAAAATTTTCTATACCTTCTAGCTTGTCTTCAAGCTTAGTGTTTGGAGCCATCTTCTCTTGGGGGAGTCCAAGAGATAAGAGGTAGCGTAGTACTTACCCGGAAACTTTAACTTTTCACTTTTTCGGATCTGCAACAGAAATTTCTGGTTTATCGCACTTTTGGTAAAACTAGGGTTTGACTTTCCCGGAGTTCTACCCAACCAAAAAGTTTGATCTAGGGCTCAAAATATTGGTTTTGAAAAGGGCTTTCCAGCCATGTAATCAGAATTCAATAATACCAACGTTTTGCAGAAACCCTAATTTTCACCACAGAGAGAGAGAGAGAAATATTCTTACCTTGTAAAAGATGTTCTATTCAGGCTAGCTCTAATACCATGTTAAGTTTAAACCAAATAGACTAGCAAGATCACTAAAAGAAACATAATCACAAGATATACACAGAATTTACCCTAGGAAACCCTCAGGGGGTAGAAAACCCAGCAAAGCTTTCCTCAATAAGATGATCAACCAAAATACAAGATGTGCTCCCTCCTTCTCTACCTCCTTAGCAGACCTCCCAGACAAGTGCGCTACTTTTCTTGGTTGTGCAAGTGTGTCTAATGAGGATCTCACCTCCTCTATTTATATTAGTTCCCGACTGACCAAAATCCCTAATGGGGCCGACCTCTCCTGGAGAAGTCTAATAACCCCTAAAATATAATATCAGGGCCGACCCCCACATGGTGGGTCTAATAACCCTAGTTACCACAAGCCATCGGAGGAATAATCATCTCCGGATACATAATAGGGTTACCTCGAAGGGATGAAACATCTCCGGAATAATAATGTACAAATATAATATTCTTAGAAGTTACAATATTCAACAAAATTATGCTTCGGAATCTCACCATAGGGTAGGTAAAGGTTCAATGGAAGCACCTTAGCCCTGATGAAGCTACTTGGGAACTGGAAAATAATATGCGGGCAGCATATCCAGTTCTGTTCCATGAGGAATCTGATCAAGAATAAGCAACATCGAGGACGATGTTGAGCTTAAGTGGGGGTGTTTGTAACATACCCTTTTTGTTGAAGAACATTTTATGTTGGAAACATTATGTTAAATTTTATTGTAAAGTTTTATGTTGGACAGGTGTCCAAGGATGACTGTAATTTGCACAATATTTTATTATTTAATAAATAAAATAGGAGACAAACACCTAAGGGGACTGTTGAAAGAGTGGTTACTGACCCACTACATGGAATGGAATTTGGGGTAGAAGGAAATGGAAAAGTGGCAACATCATGATGAAACTAACTAGCTATTGGTATGGGACAACTCCCTTGAAATGTGGTCATAGTACCCTGGAAGGTGGGATTGGAGCTTGAGGCTCATTTATTCCAAACTGACCACTAAAGACCTAAGCAGTCTATATAATAGCCATCAAATTATGAATTGAGGTTCATCACTTTTTCTGACGAGGAAAATTACCTTGGGGTTTTGCTGTGCTTGCACCCAAGAGATTTGTTGAGGGGATATGCTAAGTTGTTGATCGTGTTGTCAGTCTGCCTATTACTACTGAGTGCAAAAGCTACATTGCTGAATGCAGAAGGCATATTTTGAGTGCAGAAGTTATAATACCGAGTGCAGAAGTTATATTATATAGTGCCTTGCTTCTACACAAATTCCATCTACTTAGTGGTTCAGTAAGCAGGCTCGAGGGTCCAAAGGAAGCAAGTTGTTTGGATGCTTATTCTGGAAAAGGTTGGGAGGAACAGGCCTCCTTGGGTTTTTGTTGGCCTTATCATCATTTACAGGTTCTATTTGGCTTTCCAAATTCTAAGTAGTTAAAAATTGTTTATCTGTACTTATTAATTACTGTTTACAGAATTTTACTATTATTCAGATGCATTTACATTAGTTCCTGACCTATTTAGGATTTTTGAATATGTAAGATGAATTGAATTGATTAGTCCTCAGTATTTTTCCACATGTAAAATGGTTCTCCATCGTACTCTAGTACAAAGGAATAGATTAATGTAGATAAATAGTTAGGCAGATTTCTAAATGTTTTGAGAAGGATAATACTACTGTATTTTATCATTAATTTTATTCCTTACAACAGATAAAAGTGTTTTTTAGATTCATTATATTTTATTTCATAAAATGGTTCTTGACATAGTAGCTGCAAAAATAATTATTTTCTAATGTACATAGTTCTGTCATCTTTTTCTATTGGTAAGTACATATAGCATGAAATTTAAGCAGAACTCTTGCTATTTACAAATAATGCATGTTTCTGGAAATACTAATGTTATATACAATATTCTTTTTTTTGTTACACTATGTATTTATATAAACTATAGTCAACTCGTATAAGATTTAAAAACCTAGATTTTATTCCATCATTTTCTATGGTTATCACCACAATATTTAAACAAAAAGCTATCATATTATCTAAATAGACTTATATTTACAGTTTAAAATCTATGATAGGATCGTAATCCTTCATTGAGCAAACCCTAGAATTTTTTCTACATCGATCTCTCAAATTTTAGAGTGTAGATAAGATTTAAACATTTTCAGTTATTGCTAGATACAATCTTTTTACATTTTTACAAAAACACAAGACATTGGATCAAGGCTAACATTTATTTTCGACAGACATGGATGCTAAAATAAAACAGACATTTTTACAACTTTAAGCTTAGACACAGTACGTTTATCTTTCAAATTTCTTAAGACTGAAATTTAAGAGCATCAAACGAGACTTCATCTTCATTTTTTTTATTTTTTTTTAGACTATTCAATAGTAAACCATACGATTTACTCAAGGTAGACATCTACTTTCGAAAAGCAAAACACTTATCATCACGACAACATTTTTTTTTTTAAAACCAAACGTTAGGGTTTATTTTTCTTTCTTCTTTTCTTTTTCACAGGGCAAAAACCTTAAACTACAATACATACAACTGAAGCCCTGCTCTTGAAACCCAAACCAAACACGATATCGTAGGAAACATAAGCTTTCGTATTATCAAAGACACAATAGATTGAATTGATAAAATTTAATTCCTTCATACAATTTAGAGCCACACTCACTGTATAAGTCACATAAATGTACGACGAATAGAAATAAACACAATCCTTCTAGTTATAAAAAAAAACAGTATAAGGGTGAAAAACCCCTCCTAAGTATCTTTGTTATAGGTTTACATTTGAAAACAAATACTACTGAAAGCTACAACGAAAGGGATAAGGAAATTTATCCTCCCTAAGATCTTTTTTTTATAGCTCTTAAGCTTTCGTTGTTGCTCAACCCTTAGAAGGAAATGAAGTCTTGGAAAAACACACATGAAACCCCATTAACCATCTAACTGGAGTAACGAGGTGACCTCGAGGCTTACCAGTCTTGTTGCAGGTTTCCATCTTTCAAAGGAAATCAGAACTAGAGAACCATCATTTTAGGGTACCTGCCATTTTAAAACATGAGTGGGTTAAATTTAAGTGTTGACCGAAATCATTATAGTAGAAAATAAAAACAATAGAAAAACTCTCAGTTTAAACCGAAGACATAGGGTTGAAACGAGAGTTATTTACCTTTAAAAATCATCACTGGGCAGAATGCCAAGGCAATGCAACTGTAACCGTTACCCCATTGTCAAGTACGAAGAAGGTTACACCACAACCGTGAAAAATACCACCTATTGAACAAGAGAAGCTGAGTATCGATCCAACTCTGATGTGAGTTCTGACACTCATCCTGAAACTATTTACATGTTAAAACTTAAGAAGAACACCATGAGAGTATCGGCTCTAAAAACTGTCAACAAGTCATGGTTTCGAAACCCCTAAAGGCTCTCGGCCTGTCGGCCTTACCTCGGAGCTACTACACCGAATGCCAAGGAAAAAATAATAACTTCGTAGAATAGGGTAGTGATTAGGGTTAGATCCAAAAGCCTAACTTTGATCAATGGTGGAGATCATACAAAAAGGAGACACGTAATTCCAGGCATTCCACTCTATTAATTATACCATTAATGACTCTTGCCACTTTGGAGGACAGATCAAACAATTTTAAACTTTAAAAGCTACAGCTCGGAGTACTGTCATAGTATCTGCACAAGAGATCACGTGGGCTCAATGACGTGGACAGCCAATGGGACTTTCCACTGTTTGGGTAGTTGGGAGTATTAAAATCCCAGCTGAGAAAGATTACCATCAACCATCGTAAGAATGTAGAGCAGTAAAGACCCGTCAATCAATATTAATGCTGTAGTTACACATTTTCACATTGTGTCATCATTTCATGTCACTAATGTTTCACAATAGTGTTTGGTATTGTTTCTAAAGTTTAAACATTACATTATTTCCATATAGTCCCCAATATATATATTTCACTAACATATAGTTATCTATAAAATGCATAGGTCGTGATCCATACGTCAATATTTAAATGGGTGCATTATATGTAATTTTTGGTAAGTGCTTTACAAGTTCAATTTCATTATAAAATGCATTATATCCATTTGATGATTCTAACTATATCCATATTAATGCATTGATATAAGGACTAGTTTATATTTTTAACTAAAGAAGTGTTTAGTTCACAACTACATGATAAACAATTGTTCAATGTATTATTTTCTATTTGACCATAGATTGCATCTACATGTAGTATGGGGTATCGACATAAAGGTTGGATACATTTACGATAAACATAAGATAATAAACTATTTCATCATATGCTATAGTATAATTGCAATTCAAAGAATCATTCAAGTTCATATATTTTTCCCATTCTTGTATTTAGACATACCATTTGTTTGATGAATGCATTATGTCGAAATCTATGACAACAGTAAAAAAATTACCTTACTTATTGAAATGTAAAAGCATGTCTAATACACACTTGGGAAATAGCATGAAGTCTAGAGTACGTAGGGCATGTATCTTCCTTATCGCCGCATTTCATTTGCAGTATAGAGTAGATTTGAAAGTAGTGACTTCCACCAATTGTATGATTAGCTAGATTAACAATTTCATGCATAGAAGTACTTCTATTTTTTTTATCTTAATTCCTTGCCGACTAGCTGTTATATTTCTTATTGCTTGAAGTACTTGAACCATCGAATACCTTACCTGTGAATCTGCGAACAAGAAACAGGTTCCATGCTTTAGCTATCAAAGCTAAGTAAACCTCAGGGCACCCGTAGGACCCCTTCATCAACATTCAAAACATAACTGTAAGTATTTATTACAAACGGAATCACATGATAATTTAAGTATTGTTTATAATAAAACTGTCAGTTTCATTTCTTTAGGAATTAAAAAGTTTAATTATGGTTAAGATGTTGATCATTTAAGTCTTTTACAAACATTTTATTTTTCGCAACCAGTCTGTTTAGCATTTAATGCTACTTTAAAAATTTTAAATTTTAGTGGATTTTTTGGGGATGTTACATTCTTGAAGGTAATCTAGTTGCATACATGTTCTCCTAATGAAGTGTGTATCAACACTTGGGAGCCAAATAACCCTAAGACATGTCCTATTTTGTATTTTGAAAGCTCCTTTATTTCCCTTGATCAATAAGTTTGTGCATTTCGGGAATAACTCCTAGGTCTCTAAATCACCTTAATTCCCATTGGTTAACCTAATCCTCTTATATTCCCACATAGAGAAAAATGCACCTAGTAGATGCCAAGTGTTATGGTCCAAGACCTTGCACATAGTCGTCAAGCCCTAGAATCTCTAATACAAATTTTCTAATGTTTTTTACAATTGCCTCTTCGTGTTTTGTTGAGTTCTTATTGCATTGGGTCCTTCTAAAGATGGGTAATTGACGCAATCAAGCACTAAAGTTTGATCGCTTCAATTTGTACATAAACAACATGCACATATACAAATATATACACATACATACACACATAAGATCATGCACATACACAATAAATAAACCCTAGCTTGCAGAAAGCCATGCCAATTTTGCTCAAGGGGGTCATTTATGATCAGAAGGCTCTCGGGTGAGCATGGCCATCCTAAACACATCCACAATGTCCATATGCACGTGTGGGAGCTGACAGAACCCCATTCCGCTCATCGGTTTGGGTTTCGTGCCCCCGGAGCAAAACCTCAAAGTGTCCCTGAATGGCCACGGGGTTCCTGCAAAAAATTCCTATAGCAAACCAACCATGACTCCACTCGTGAATCCATCAATTCTGGTTGATTCAGAACCCTGAGTTTCAACTAGGCCCCCCCCACATTGTCCCTCAAAGGCTCTAAAATGATGCTATTGTTCAATCTCAGTAACTAGGGTTTTGCTCAGTGAAGGCCATGCCAATCTTTCTCAAGGGGGTCATTTATGATGCAAGGGATCCCGAATGAGCGTGGCCATCGTGAACACATCCAAAATGTCCACATGCATGTGTGGGAGCTAACGAAACCCAATTTCACTCGCCGGTTTGGGTTATGTACCCCCGGAGCAAATCCTCACAGTGTACCTGAATGACCACGAGGTTCCTGACAAAAATGCCCATAGTACCAAAACCGTGACTCCGATAACGAATCTATCGAGTCAGATGGATTCAAGACCCCAGGTTTCAGCTAGGCCCCCCACCACACTATGCCTCAAATGCTCGAAAATGGTGCTATTGTGCCATCTCAGGAACTAGGGTTTTGCTTAGTGAAGGCCATGCCAATCTTGCTGAAGAGGGTCATTTATGATCTAAAGGCTCTCGAGAGAGCATGGTCATCCTGAATACATCCAAAATGGCCATATACACATGTGGGAGATGACGAAAACCAAGTCTGCTCGTCGGTTTGGGTTCCATGCCCCCAGAGCAAATCCTCAAAGTGTCGTTGAATGGCCATGGGGTTCGTGACCAAAATTTCCGTAGCTCTAAAATTGTGACTCCGATCCTGAATCCGTCGATTCCAATGGATTCGAGATGTAGGGTTTCATCTCGGGGACCCCCCACACCATGCCTCCAACACCCGAAAATGATTCTATTTTTCCATCTCCGTAACTAGGGTTTTCCTTAGTGAAGGCCATGCCAATCTTGCTCAAGGGGGTCAATTCTCATAAGAAGGCTCCCGAGCGTGCGTGGCCATCGTTAACACATCCACAATGGCCATATGAATGTGTGGGAGCTGAAAGAATCCAATTCCACTCGTCGGTTTGGGTTCCATGCCCTTGGAGCAAATCCTCAAAGTGTCCCTGAATGGCCACGGGGTGCCTGAAAAAAATGCCCGTAGCACCAAAATCGTGACTCCGGTCGCGAATCCATCGATTTCGATGGATTTGGGACACCGGGTTTTAGCTACAGGATTTCACGCAACTCAATTATGCTTCCTGGTTCGAATTCTATGCCCCAACAAGGATTTCCCATGTTTCCCTTATATTTTCTCGGAGGCTAGTTTAGATGGGCCATGAAATATTCACTTTGGCTTGGATTGATTAACCATCAACTCCGTTGGAATCAGGACATCAGATTAATGTTAGGAGTTCCTATCTCCTCTAATCCTATTGCTTGAATCTCGTCTTGTTTGACATTTTGAAAACTAGGGTTCCCCTTAGTAAGAGACATTCAATTTTTTGCACAGAGTAATTTCTTGCATAATTTTTGTAGATTGATGATGATGGTGGTGGTGTTGGTGGTGGTGGTGGCAGTGGTGATGATGATGGAGGCAATGTTGATGATGATGATGACACTAGTGGCCACCATGGAGTAGTGATGATGATGGTAATGTAGACAATAATGGGAATTGTGGAGATGACAAACAAACATTAAACTTTTCTTGCCAAGATATGAACATCATTATGATGTTTTGTACACAACATATGGGTCTTAATACCTGGATCATAGTTGATGAGGAGCACCGACATATCAAGGCACAAATGATGTTGGCATGGCTCCTGGGACATGTGTAGGATATTAATTCACCACACAGGCCCTATAAAAGAAATATTTGACTCATGAATCTAATATGGGAAACATTATGAGTTTTCTCATACCAAGGACATGTGTCATTTCTAATACCATGTTTTGGTGATGAAAAAAAATGCCTCGGGTCCCAAAATAGTCTTTTAGGGTTCATTAGCCATGCACACGGTTTATAAAGGGAATATTTGGATGATGAATGTAATATTGACATCATTATGAGGATTTAGGCACCATATATGGGTATTGGGGCCACCTATATAGGGTAAGGTGGAACACCAACATATTAAGTCCCTAAAATGTTATTTTATGGTTCATGAACCATGCATTGGGACCCAAAACACCACACATACCCTATATATAGAATCTTTGTTCCATGGGTTTAATATTGGTGTCAATACAAGGTTTTCCCCATAATTTATGGGTCTTAGGGACCACTAGTTTCATGGGGTCTAAATCATGCTTTTAGGCCTCATGGGTCATGCACATGGTTCCAAGCCAATACATATGCCTTGCAAATAAAAAGTTTGTTCTATGTGTGTAATATGAGTTCCAACTACACATGACATTTTAGGGCACTATTACGAAATTTATCATATAAGGGATGGGAATGTGTGTAAGATGGGCACCATTATGAAATTTATCATATAAGGGATGGGCCCTAGCTACAATATAATGATGAAAATGATTGACTTATCCTTTAGGGCCTAACATAAGATTTTAGGTTCATGAGGCACACATAAGGTCCAAAAAATCAATGCAAGCCCTATATAAGATTTTTTTTTGCATATGAGTATAATATCAACATCTTTATAACGTTTTTTGCACCAAAAATGTGTCATAGGGACTTGAATGTGGTTTCATGTTAACATTATCATTTAAAGTCCTAGAAGATGATTTTAGGGCCCATGGACAATGCAAAGATTCCTAAAAAAACATCGATGCCCTATAAAGGGAGTATTTTTTCCACCAATGAATATGGATTCCATTATGAGGTTTTTTGTACCAAGGATGATTCCAAGGCCCTAGCCATGTTCTAAATATGAAAATAAATGTATTTTGACCTAGCATATATTAGTGCACCACAAATATATCTTGAGAACTTAACTATTCCGTAAGGAGAATAGTAGTGTCTTAGGAGACTCAAGATTGTATTTGGAGACATCCTCGTAGTCATGCATGAGACTCGAGATTGTATTTGGAGACACTGTGTATTTTGGTTTTCTAATAATGTTACGAGACTATTAATTATGTATTTTAACTTGCTTCCATTTGTGATTTTGATCATGGAATCATTTTGCATTTGACTACTTTATTTTTTGCATACAAATATTAATTGTGTTATGTTGTATATTATCATAGTTTTTGAGATGATGCTATGAATTTTTGCATAGAATGTGGTTCAGTCCTAGTATGAACAATATTTTATTTACTTATTAGCAATAATATCCAATTATATATGTATGACCAACCATCATCAAGATAATCATATTCATCATAATCATAATCATCATCATCATCACCATTGATCAAAACAAATAAAAAAACACTTCGATCCATAAAGGACATGCAATGGAATTTGCACACACACACACATGCCAATCTTCCTCAAGGGGGTCATTTATCATCCCAATGATCCTGGGTATGCATGGCCATCGTGAACATGTACATGATGGCCATATGCATGTGTGGGAGCTAAAAGAATCCAAGTCCGCTCGTCAGTTTGGGTTCCGTGTCGCCGGAGAAAATCCTCAAAGTGTCCCTGAATGGCCACGTGGTGCCTGCAAAAAATGCCCGTAGCACCAAAACCATGACTCCGATCACGAATCCATCGATTCCGATGGATTCAAGATCCCTTTTTTCAACTAGGGGACCCCTCACACCATGCCTCCAACACCCACAAATGGTGCTATTGTGCCATCTCCGGAATTAGAGTTTTGCTCAATGAAGGGCATTACAATCTTGTTCAAGGGGTTCATTTCTCATCCCAACACTCTCAGACATGCGTGGACATCGTGAATGAGTCCACTATGGCCATATGCATGTCTAGGAGCTCACGTAGCCCGGTTTCGCTCATCAGTTTGGGTTCTGTGCCCCCAGAGCAAATCCTTAAAGTGTCCCTGAATGGCCATTGGGTTCCTGGAAAAAATTCCCATGGAACCAAAACCATACGTTCGATTGCGAAGCCATAGATTCTAATGGATTTGGGACCCCAAGTTTTAGCTAGGGGACACCCCACACCATGCATCAAATGGTCGAAAACAGTGCTATTGTTCCATCTCAGGAACTAGGGTTTTTCTTAGTGAAGGCCATGACAATATTGCTAAAGATGGTCATTTACGATACGATGTCTCCTGGACATGTGTGGCCATCGTGAACATGTCCACAATGTCCATATGCACATGTGGGAGCTAAAAGAATCCAATTCTGCTTGCTGGTTTGGGTTCCATGCCCCGGAGCATGTTGACACAGGGTCTTTCGACAGGGGTTCACTATGTCGTAAACAACACCAACAACCCCTTATTCACTTGCCCGGAAAGGAGTTACCCTTCCCAACAACACCTGCAAAGCAGGTGAGGTCTCAACCGAGGCAGATAAGGGTGCTGCAGGAACCAAGCTTTCGTACTTGCGAAGAAGATATGTGCACGTTAACTAGAGATTACAATATTTACGATAGTTTATTTAACCAAACATTCGCATATTTATCTCAAAGTATATTCAACAACATATTTGCATTGACAAACAACATGTATCAACACAAATCAACAGAAAGCATTTAAATAACCCATCATCGCATAACAACAGAATTCATAACCGAACATCTTCATTCATTAACATTTGCGGAATAAACCTCGCAGGGAATAGTCAACAAAATCCAAAAGATCGCATTAGTTTTCAAAACTTAGATGCCCTTAGGCTTACACTCTTGTTCTATTTATATGTATTTATCTTATTACAATTTGGTCCACCTGACCGACTCAACTAATCTAACAACTCTTATATTTCCACAAAACATGGCGAAAGCTACTTCTTCCGCAACATGACCCTTTCACACCTGTCGGCTTGCGCACTTCCTGTGGATCTATCCTATGCCAATAGGCCCCCAAAACAAACTTGTGGCTCGTCCCGAGCCACTTTAGCTAGACACTATTGGTTTGTTGTACTGCTGCTGAAAGTCATCGTAGGTAGTATGGATCTGTTCGACTATTTCTTTGACTGAATCACAGAGCTGTGTACTTTCTGTTACCTGCTACTGCGTTGGATCGTCACACACCTTATGTTGGGCCTCCTGCAACTATTACTATACCTGCTTCATCTCTGGAACTATTCTGGCAATGAGGGCTTCAGCCTTTGCTTGAAGTTCATTCAAATGTGTCGCTTGGCATTGCTTTCTTTCATCATCTTTTTTTGCTCGTTGCTTCATAATCTGGAGTTCTGTAGTCTTCGTCATCCATATCATTGTGGGAATCGTTTTAAACGATCCTTTAAATGTCTCCAAATGTTCTTCGGCTTCACAAAGCGCATTCTTTAGTGCAGCTAGTTGGTCATCATCAACCAATCTATCCTAGATTTCTATAAGGCTTACTGCCACCTATTGGGTTGCATGTTCCATATCCTGAATCTCCGCCATTGCTTCCTCTATCACTGTTTGATGACTCTGAACTTGTGTGGGTGGAGTGCTGTGTAACTTGAGTTTGCAGCTTCGCATTTTCCTTCCAGAGTTCAGTGACAACGACTCCTAACATCAAAGCTTGGGCTTCTAGGGTAGCATTCGTATCTATCTCGGCCTTTTAACATTCCCGCGCAAGTGCTTGTTCTAGCCGGATCCTTTACTTGACAACCTTTCTCTGCTCAGTGAGTGCGATAGCTTGCCCCTGGATAACCTTCCCTTTTTATGCCAGGGTTGCTTCCAACCGATATTTTTCTACAACCGCTTGTGCTTTTGTTGCGATAGCGGCATCATGTTTGGCTTGAATGTGTTCTACTTTGATCTCACTATGTTGTAGTTGCTTCATATATTCAACCATTTTGTTATGTATGGTAACCTTGCGGTCACGGATCTCTACGCTTGCTGCTACTTGGATGCGGTGTAGGGTTAACATTGGGAGCTGGTTGAAATCAACCATTTCTATGTTATCCTTCCAAATCTCAATATCCAAGGTGTCATCTCCTCTTAGGAATGCATGGGTTTCGACCTGGATGATGCGTTGCTGGGTGCCTATGGCTACCTCAACTCTGGGGTTCGGTTGGTTCTGGTCGACGTCTCTGTGCGGTACCCTGATGTTGATTATTGTATTTGCAACCATGTTTAGTAATTCCCCAATGTATTGGAAATTGTCGTCGGAATGCTTTGTGACCTTCTGGTTATTGTGCTCTATGATCTGCATGATACTAACGATCAGGCTATTAGCCTGCTGCGGAGTGAGCCCCATGACTGTACCACTGTCATTGTGGTCAATTCTGTTCTTTGTTCATCCTTCTTCTTGCCGGAGGTCAAGCTCTGGGTCTGTTGGGGTGTTAGCCGTTGAGGCCCCGTCATGACTAGAGTTGACTATTTGATCCTTCGCATCGGTCTCCTGTTCCTCCTTCTACTTGGCGAAAGCCACTTCATTCTGGGCCGGTTCCTCTTGTTCTGTTGTTTGGGCCGCTTTGATGTCCTTCGGGTCGATAGGGACTTTCCATTCCACCAGCCAGTGGGCGATGATTTTATCAAGATCGGCTTCACTAAGCTTGTACTGTGTTCTTACCCATTGCTTGGTTGGATCTGCGTGTGCTCGGAGGTAAATTGTGTGCATCTCAACAGATAACTGGGAAATGGACTGATACTTTGTCGCAACCTACAGTGTGATCTGTGGTATCATCATTGCGTCCATCTGCATCCTCTCGAGCCAAATGTGGAACTGGATAACATTCTCCTGTTGGCGCTCCTTATCAGTCATTGCCCATAAGTTCTGGTACCTTGCACCATCGCATACTTGGGGTTCCGTGAGGTCCACCCCTTGGTAGTCATTTGGTACCTCCATGCTTTTAAGGAAATCAGGAGGAGCAACCATGAATACATGAAAGGATGTCCATTTTCCTGGGCATCATATGCGTCCTCGGTGAGTTCATGTAGCATGAATTGAGCCCAGTTCAACCTTTCTCCTATGGCGTATTGTTCTGCTGCTGCGATGACCCCTGAATTGCATTGCATTGGTTAGTTTTTCCTTGTTACTTTGACTGCCAGTATTTTTGCTATGACTCGGATGGCCCGATTGTTAATGGTGTGGATCAGGTAACCCCGGGAATCCTTCTGTACCTCATAGTTGATAGCCAACTGCTCGGATAATTTCTTATCATTATCCTTTCCCTGGAAATTTTTTGAAAAGTCGGCTCTGTCTTGTGATAGGCTGGTGATTCTGGCGACGAGGTCGACGGTAACTGGGATTCACTCGTATAGCCACAGGGATCGGTCATGGAAGAATGCAAGGATTTACTTGATGCATGTGTTGACTTGTGCCAGGCACCCAAAATGTGGTAGAAAGGTGATGCCAAGCAACCCTGATCGTGCCAATCCCTGTGTCCATTCCCTCAGTTCCTTTATGGTTGGGATGCCCGCATGGGGGATGTCCTCGTAAGCTTCTGCATACTCTTTGAACTTAGCTAGGTCGTGGTCAGTGTATTATAGTCTCTGCAACTTGGTGGTAATGTCCCTAATTATCTTAACCCCTGGAGGTAACGGTGTGACTGCAATGGTGTATCTATAATTTTTGTTAATCCGTAGCACGGGTGCCCCAACCCGATGAGGCGGAACGTATTTTGAAAGCATGGGACCGTCGTATCCCTCCTGCACCTCTTCAACAGTGGGGGATCCTGCAGTGCCATTCTTGTTTAGGGTGGATGCCCGGGTGGCTTTCTTTTTCTCCCGACCACTATCGAGAGGTCATGTCACACTTCTCTTCTTCTTGTGTGGAATTGACGACATGACTTCGGGCTACTCCTGAGAAATTGGTGTGGCCTGTGGTTGTTCGGTAGTAGTGCTAGATACATACACTTCCATTCGCCTCCTGGGATACTATAATGGCTGAACCTGTTTACCTGTTGTCTTCTATATAGCAGTTGGTAATGTCCATCCGTTTGAGGTCATCATTGTCGATTCTTGTTGGGATTCACCGAATCCGTTGCTTGTGCTGAGTATTAACTCCCAATGTCTTGGGGTTGATGCTGTTTGGTATGGTATAAATGTCGCTTCTAGCGTCTTTAATGCCAGAGTGGATTATTACTCATCGTGGAAGCTTCCGTCTTAGGCCTATCATGTTGACCTCTTTTTGTTATTTATTATGATTCGTGTGATACCTACCTTTCCTTATTATATATATATATTAGCACTGCAGTGATAAGTGGTGCCGTACTGTCGACACTGTATCACAGGGTTTAGTCTTCATGCTAGAGGATGCCATTTGTGGTTGCAGATTTTTTGCGATCGCATATTCATCTATCTCGACCTCATCCTCCGAGGTGTGAATGTCTTGTCTCTCTAAGGACCTTGTCAGAAATAAGTTCTGAAATTCATACAGCGGGTCTGCTATTTTCAAAGTAATTGATTCATTCCAATGCTTTTCAAGATTCGCAACATTCAGCATTTTTGTCGATCCAATGGTTACATTCATAATCTTAAGTGGCTGATTGTACTGGTCGATGAGTAGCTTAGGTGCCATCCCATCGTTGTTATCATTCGGTTTTCCTGCAACGTTGTAGTAGTTCCTCCTTATTTTGGGTGTCATGGTCCATCAGAGTTCTGATAGCTACCTTGTCGGTTCGAAAATCTTCTTCTTACTTATCTGAAGTGCATTATGGATGAAGGGATTCTTATTTGAGAGGTAGAACATTTGGCTAAAGCCAATTTTTAGCCGATCCCAAGAAAGTGTACCAAGTCGCAGCTCCGCTGTGACATACCAACTCTGCGGTACTTCACCCAACGTATGCACAAATGCATGCACCCACTCCTGCTCCGGTCGCACTACCCATTGGTGCTGACAAGCCTTTACATGTTCGTTTGGGTTACCCTGGCCATCGTATTTTTGTCTGTTCCATGTTGTGGTGTTGTCAAAATGTACCTCCAGGAAGCATCGGCATAGTGGCCAATTTGATATCCTCGATTTATGCACTGCCCACTAGCGTGCAGGAATAGCCTTCGAGGCTTCCTCCATGGCCAAGAGTCTTTGTGGTTCTGCTACCTTTCCTTCGAATTCTGTTAAGAAGGTGCTAAAATTTGGTAACCCTTCATACGTTGGTAATGCACACTTCTTAGTAGACACCCAACGTACGGACTCTGTACATCTGTGAAACGATACTTCGTGAAGTCGGTTTTGCTAATTTTTCAATGCCTCGTCTGGGTCCAAAGAAGTTGAGCTAGCGCTGCGCCATTCCAACTCCCCTTCATCAGTTGGATTGATGTATTCTTCATAAATATTATATAGGTTATCCCATTCTTCCCTATCTTCGTCTTTGGTGGGCTCTACGTATTGTTGTCCTTCCGTAAGGTCTAGTGGTGTGACAACCCTTATTTCCCGATCTTCAAATGACATGATCCGCTTCTTGAAATTGATGATTGCCTAATTTTCCATTTCCCAGTCGATTGCCAATAGTGTTTGATATGGACATGTGTTATCTTCTATCTCTATAACATCAAAATCGGAATATGTTTGAAGTCCTTCGATTTCGACTGGAAGTTGACACACTTGGCTTAGAGAGGTGACCTTGCTCTGGTTTGCCAATTGCAGTTGTACTAGTGACCAAGTAATCTGTGGTTTTCCCATTGTTTCCCATGTTTGTTTTGTCAGAATGTTCACATATGACCCTAAATCCAAAATGATGGAGTCGACATCGAACGCTCCGATTTGTGCAGACATCCTCATTTCTCTACATGTCTTCCTTTTCTTATGTATGCGATTAACCCTGGGTTCCTAACGTCCACCCTCCTATTGACTCAATAGCTTGGATATCTCCTCCAGTGCCTCCTCATCTCGTGCCAATGCTAAAAATCTCTCTAGGAAGGCTCTTAAGGTAGTGGCCTTTCTCTGCAACTTTGTCCAGTAGAGCGTCGGCGGCATATCATAGATTTCTTCTTGAAGAGGTATGTTCCTCATCAGTCGCAACACCTTTTACTGTGCCTTGAGGAAGTTGTATTTTTATTCCCCTACGTCAAACATAACGTTTTTCTTTCCTGCTGGTCGAATAATAGGTTGTGGTTTGTCAACTCCCATTACTACTCCTCCTCGCATTACTATTCCTACTGCCATAGAGTGTCTCTTGTCTTCTATTGATATTTTTTGTACCGTTGGTTGGTTTTGATTCTGGTTTTGGTTTGGCGGGGTCAGCAAGTTCTTCGTTTTCCATTTGGCGATAAGATGTGGGCAATCTTCTACCGCATGGTCTATTCCGCTACAATATGTGCATTGCGAGGCCTGATTTGAGCAATCCCTTGCGAAATGTCCTTGTTTCCCACAATTATAACATGTAGGAGGTCCTAGGCTCCATCCAGTAGCCCCTCCGCTTCCATCACCACCACCACGTCCTCCCCAGAATCCTCCACCAAATCCTCCGCGTGGCGGTCCATACTGCACATGCTAGTACTATGGCTGCTGATACTGCAGTTGTGGGTATTGTTGATATAGCATCTATTGGTACTGTGGTTGTGGATACTGCAGTGCGCCATATGGTAGTTTCCCATACTGTCCTTAGTCAAATTGTGGGGTCTACATAAACTGCAGTTGTTGCTAGGCATACTGCGGCTACTGTAGTCCCATTTGTTTCTCTTCTCCCTTTACCAAGTATACATCCATGTTTCGTTCTTGCAACAAATCATGTGCTCTGCGATCCTTTTTGTCATGCCCCACTGATCAACAGAATTTACAATATAGACTCACCAGTTTTGACACTATCTTCTATAAGTATATGTAGTCCTCTGGTCGATGCCCCCTGGCCTGGAAAATGGGAAACCATGGTAGACCTTCCTAGCAAAGGGGGTTCGGCACCCCTGAATTCAAATAATACTGAAACATTAAACAGTTATCCTTATGATGGCCTTCCGTCCTGCATCTGGTGCACCATACATCTGTGTGGTTATTTTTCCCTTGCTTCATGTCCTCCAATTGGAGAGTCAACATAGCCAGTTGTGCCTTAATCTTATCCATTCCAGCCCCAGTCTCTCCGATCGGTAAAGCCTCTAGTTTCATAGCGATTTCTAATGCTTCGTCTTGGTCCGCAACCTTCTACTGCATCAATGGTCCTCTAATATGTGGTACCAGCCTAGCGATAAACCACTCTTTATGTTGCAGGTCGTTTATTGGAAAACTGACTTTTGTTATCAATGTCTTGTATCTCTGATCAAACTCCCATACTGGTTCATTCGGGTATTTCCTAATCTCTTTGAGATCAGTAATGTACCGTGCTTCTGACTTGGGTTTTTTAAATTCCCGAATCATTGTTGCTTTGATTTCTGCCAACATTTTCCCTGGAACCTTAGTATATTTTATGAACTGGTCCAGCGTACAACCCCGAAAGGTTGTCGCCAACTGCCCCTTTTTGATGTCTTCATTTTGGACTTGCTTCACGGTCCACACTGCTTTGCATAAAAACCAAAACTATTTGGGATCCTCCATTCTGCTTCCTATGAATCTCGGCATCTTTGTATTGTCCGCCATCGCGGTGTTCCTACAATTGTTACTTACTGATGTGCTACTTTTCCCACTACACATGGGGCAGCTCTGTGAATACTTGTGGTGTTTCCTTTAAATTGATAGGTGGCATGCGAGGTCGAAGGTATGTGGTAGATTACGATCCGCCCTTCTTCTGGGATATCCTGTTCAATGCCTTCCTCCTCGTAATAAGGGAGCTCTGTCCTTTGTGACCCTATTGCGTAGTCTTCCCTTCCGGTCCTCTCGAGGGACTCTTCCTTAGTCCTCCTTCTCTTATCAGGACATCGGAATATCGTTCCACTTCTCAAGGTGCCACAGTATTCCTCAACTTCCCTTAGAAATTGGTCATCGCTCCTGTCCATCTACCCTGCATCTTTCCTAGTAGATTAGTAACCATGCGATACCTACAACCCCTGCACACCAATCTATCTACTCATCGAAGGTCATTTTCATCATGCCCTTTTTGCACAACAACATCTTAATCCACAGGTTTAGCGACAGGACAAACCTACCCCTTGGTCCCCTAAAAAATCGTCTCTCTGCGTCGCTGTAAGAACTATTGGTATCTGCCACAAACTCAGTGATGTACCCCTCCAGAAATCAATAGCCCTTAATATTGTATTATTGGCTTGCTTTAGCTGTCGAATTAGTTCTGGAGTCCACTGGTCTGATCTGATACTCTGGTTGGTATGTCCTATGAATTTCAACTGTGCGAGCCACTCCTGTAGTATTATTGGGAATTCCACGAAGAATATCTCATGGATATCCGAGTATATGTGCTTTTGTAACCAATTTTCTACTGTATCTACCCAGTTCCTCCTTTCTTCTTTCGCAAACTCTTCTGCTTTATGACTAAACCACTCTTGGATCTCTAGTTTCGTCGGATGCCACAGCATATCCCCTTCTTTCTTCTCAAGGTCCTGACAATGGAACCATTTGCTAACATAGGGTCTTCGACAGGGGTTCACTCTGTCGTTAAGAACACCAACAACCCCTTATTCACCAGCCCGGAAAGGAGTTACCCTTCCCAGCAACACCTGCAAAGTAGGTGAGGTATCACTCAAGGCAGATAAGGGTGCTGCAGGAACAAAGCTTTTGCAGTTGCGAAGAAGATATGTGCACGTTAACCAGAGATTACAATATTTATGATAGTTTATTTAACCAAACATTCGCATATTTATCTAAAAGTATATTCAACAGCATATTTGCGTTAACAAACAACATGTATCAACACAAATCAACAGAAAACATTTAAATAACTCATCATCGCATAACAATAGAATTCATAACCGAACATCTTCATTCATTAACATCTACAGAACAAACCTCGCAGGGAATAGTCAACAAAATCCAAAAGATTGCATTAGTTTTCAAAACTTAGATGCCCTTAGGCTTACAATATTTTTTTATTTATATGTTTTTATCTTATTACAATTTGGTCCACCTAACCGACTCAACTAATCTAACAATTCTTATATTTCCACAAAACGTGGTCAAAGGTCCTTCTTCTGCGACATGACCCTTTCGCACCTGTTGGTTTCCGCAGTTCCTGCGGATCTATCCTGTGCCAATAGAGCAAATCCTAAAAGTGTCCTTGAATGGCCACATGGTGCCTAATGAAAATGCCTGTAGAACCAAAACCATGACTCTAATCACGAAGCCATCAATTCTGATGTATTTGGGACACCAGGTTTTGTTAGAAAAACAGGATCACAGAGCAATAACAATAAACAGAAATGCAAATATAATCACACATACACATTACAAGAGAGACACAGATATATCGTGGTTCACCCAACTTGGGCTACGTCCACACTGAATTTTCCAGTCCTTATTATTATTACTGTCCAGCAAGGTGAAGGGATACAACCTACAACACAACCGCTACACTTCCTCTTCTCTGTTTCACAGTCTCTCTCCTGATCTCAAAGATATTTACAATGCATAAAACCTAATACATCATCCACCCTAGCCGTATTACAATGTATTTATTTTATAAGGGAAATACAATGGGAAAATACCACGGGATACCCAAAACCATGGGCCCGCAAAACAGCTGGCGAAAATAGCCCCAAAAATTTTCTTCGGGGCCGTTGCCCCCGAACCCCCGCCGGGGGACTGCTGGCCCCTGGACCCCCCAGCCAAGGGGGATGGTCCCCCCTGGAACCCCATGGGGGGCCGAATCCCCCCCCGCTGGGGTGACTATACAGTCCAGCTACATATCATATAAAACTGGGGTAAAAACACAGCTGATACAATATCATCTATGAGACTAGAAGATCTGGCTCCACAACCAACAATCTCCCACTTGGAGACTGATCACAACAACTCCACCGCTGCTGCACTTGCTGGAATTGGACTTGGCAAATTTCTCCTCTTCACCTTCATGCTAGAAGGCCAACTAAAACCGAGCACGAACTCAGTTTCTCTCTGGTCACTACCTTTGTGAACATGTCTGCAGGATTCTTGCTAGTATGTATCTTTTCCAGCTTCAACAGTTCATCTTCCAGAACAGAGTGTATGAAATGGTACTTGAGCGGTATATGTTTAGTCCTCGAATGGAATGCTGAGTTCTTTGCAAGATGAATGGCACTCTGGCTGTCACTATACAATCTGCTATCCTTCTTCTGCCATTGCTCCCACTCGAACCAGAAACCCTAGCTTCCTGTTGGTTTAACTACCAATTAGACCTTTGGCTCTGATACCAATTGTTAGGGTACACAAGCATACACATAATAACTTGTAAGAGAAATTAACAATAAACAAGAAATCACATAATAGACACATAATTACACTGGAAACCCCATGTGGGGAAAACCAGCACCCAATGAAGATCTTCATTACATGGACAAACCAACCATCCGGGCCAAGTGAGCTCACCTTCTCACCTCCAGGCCACTTTATAATGGAGCCTCCTCAAGCCTTATAAAGGATTCCTTACATGCAATAACATGTGGAAATACCATGGGATACAACAAACCATGTGCCCAAAAACATGTGTTAGACCTAACCAACTTTGACTCAATCACGAGTCAAGGTTAACCTTAACAATTGTGATTTTATTTGCATTTATGTTTATTGTTATTGCTCTGCGAACCTGTTTTTCTAACAATTGGTATCAGATCCATGGTGTTTGGAGTCTCATCCGACGAACATAAGGGGGGTCCGGGGGTTTCTTGGAGGCCCCTGAACTAAAGGTCCATGGGGGTTCAGGGGCGAGAGCCCTTGAGAAAATATTTTTGGCCCATTTTTTTAAATCTGGGCAGTGAGAAGATGAAGAAGAGATCGCCGTCCATTTGGTCGTAGAGATAAACCCTAGCCTATTCATGGAGGTCTGTTGAGGAGAATTTGTTGCATCAGAGCCCAAGATGAAGAGTCATGCTAAACAGAAGGCGCTCTTGTGGAAGCCTCTGTGCAATGTCCCATGATGCAATGGTAGGGCGTCCCAATCTAGACCAAAACAACTGTCATGAAGAAAGATGTGTTGCTATGAGGTGAGGGCAATTTTTTTTCTTTGTTTTAGGACCGAAGGGCCGTAGAGATGGCAGCATTGAGGAATACCATAAGTGATTTGAAGAAGACCAACTATGAGTTGTGGATGCTGCATTGCTGGGGAGGAAGAAGAAAGATTGAAGTTCAAACGAGTTTCCTTAGAGCTTGTGCACCCATATGAAGAGAACCGTGCCATGATTTGTTGAAGAGGTATAATGCAGAGGGATGTGTGCAACCGATAAACCGAGGTTGTGCCCTAGCTCAATGCATGGGAAGAATCCAGCATGAGAGCTGCAAGCTAACGAGGAGAGCGAGAGGCTGTCTACGCATGAAGTGAGACCTGTGTGGAGGAGCCATCACTCAGAGTGAGAGCAGCCAGAAGAGCCCACGTTTCCGGTGGTGCCATCTTTCTACCCAGACATCAAGGAAGAACCCCGGTTGTGCCATCATGGAGACTCGCCATTCCAATGTTGAGCAAAGAAAGTAGGCCATGTGAAGCCCCTCGAGATCCCTGTAGTGTTGCATAAGAGATGCAATCATCAACAAAAAGAGGATGTGCCTAGATCTTCTCGACTATAGAATTCTGCATTAATACAATTTGAGACAAAGTAGTGGAGAAAGAGTTGGCAGAAATCCTCCATGTGAAAATAAGGACCCGTGAGCTCACAAGAAGGGGTTGTTGATCTAGCTATGGAAAGATAAATCTGTGAAAGAAGAGCTCACACCCATCTCAAAGATCAACGGAATGAAGGAAGAATGCTACCTTGGAGACCAGATTCGGGTGTAGTGCCACAGTGCCGAGCTAGCGTTCCCAAATCTATACTCTGCGCATGTGAGGCTATGAGATCGAGGTGTGGAGTAAGCAAAGGCAACATTGCACTTAAGCAATGGTGAGATAACTATTGGCAGCAGGAAATTTTTGAAGCATGTGCATGTGAAGCCATGATGAATGTTAGCTGTCGGAGTAACCACTCACGAGCACAAGTGGACGAGCAAGGAAGTGAGCATGGAAAGCGAGAGGATGAAGCAATGGATGGTGATGGTGTAGTCACCATGAAGACAGATGAAAAAAAAAATTAATGGAGTAGTTTGCATGTAAAAGGGCATATGGCTGTAAGACCTAGTAAGGCATGCATACCCCCGGAAACTCATTGGTAAAGTTGGGAGAAAGACCTAAGTGATAGGGGGTGTATGTGATATTCCTCGGTTAAAACTTTGAGGGGGATTGGTGATTACTCCAAGTCAAGTTTGAAGGGGGAATTGTTAGGGTTAACCTTGACTCGTGATTGAGTCAAAGTTGGTTAGGTATAACACATGTTTTTGGGCACATGGTTTGTTGTAGCCCATGGTATTTCCACATGGTATTGCATGTAAGGAATCCTTTATAAGGCCTTAGGAGGCTCCATTATAAAGTGGCCTGGAGGTGAGAAGATGAGCTCACTTGGCTCGGATGGTCGGTTTGTCCATGTAATGAAGATCTTCATTGGGTGCTGGTTTTCCCCGCATGGGGTTTCCAAGGTAATTATGTGTCTATTATGTGATTTCTTGTTTATTGTTAATTTCTCTTGCAAGTTATTATGTGTATGCTTGTGTAACCTAACAGGTTTCAGTTGGGGGACCCCCCACACCATGCCTCAAATGCTTGGAAATGGTGCTATTGTGCCATCTCAAGAAATAGGGTTTTGATCAGCTAAGGCCATGCCAATCTCTGTCAAGATGGTAATTTATGACACAAAGGCTCTCGATCATGCATGGACATCATGAAAATGTCCACAGTGGCCATATGCATGTGTGGGAGCTGAAAGAACCCAAGTTTGCTTGCCAGTTTGGGTTCTATGCCCCCAGAGAAAATCCTCAAAGTGTCCCTGAATGAACACAGGGTAACTGACCAGACTGATTGTAGCACCAAAAAAGTGACTCCAATAGCGAATCCGTTGATTCCGATGGATTTGGGATGTTGGATTTAAGCTAGGGGACCCCCCACACTGTGACTACAATGCTCGGAAACGATGCTATTGTGCCATCTCAGGAATTAGGGTTTTGTTAACTAAAGGCGATTCCAATTTTTCTCAAGAGGGTCATTTATGATCCGAAGGCACCCGGGCGTGCATGGCCATCGTGAACACGTCCACAATGGCCATATGCACATATGGGAGCTGAAATAACCCAAGTCCGCTTGTCGGTTTGGGTTCCATGCCCCTGGAGCAAATCCTCAAAGTGTCCCTGAATGACCACGGGGTGCCTAAACAAAATTCTCGTAGCACCAAAACCGTGAATCCTATTGTGAATCCGTCGATTCCGATGGATTCATGATGCCTATTATTAGTTAGGGGACCCCCCTTACCATGCCTCCAATGCCCAAAAATGGTGCTATTGTGCCATCTCTGTAACTAGGGTTTTTCTCAGTGAAGGCCATTCCAATTTTCAATGGGGTCAATTCTCATCTGAAGGCTCCCGGGCATGCGTCTCCATCTTGAACACATCAAAAATGGCCATGTGCAGATGTGGGATTTGATGTAACCCAACTCCACTCTCTTGTTTGGGTTCCGTTCCCTAGGAGCAAATCCTCAAAGTGTCCCTGAATGGCCACGAGGTGCCTGACCAAAATTCCTGTAGCACCAAAACCATGAATCCCATCGTGAATCCTTCAATTATGATGGATTCAAGATGCCATTTTTCAGCTAGGGGACCCCTCACACCAAGCCTCCAACACTCAAAAATGGTTCTATTGTGCCATCTCAGGAACTAGTGTTTTGTTGAGTGAAGTCCATTCCATTTTTTCTCAAGGGGTTCAATTCTCATCTAAAGGATCCTGGGCATGCATGGCCATCATGAACACATTCACAATGGCCATGTGCACATGTGGGATCTGATTGAACCCAAATACACTCTTCGATTTGGGTTCTCTGCCCCTAGAGCAAATCGTTAAAGAGTCCCTGAATGGCCACGGGATGCCTGACCAAAATGCTCGTAGAACCAAAACTGTGACTCTAATAACGAATCTGTCTATTCCGATGGATTTGGGATGTCAAGTTTCATCTAACGGACCCTCCACACCATGCCTCCAATGCCCGTAAATTGTGCTATTGTGCCATCTTCGGAACTAGGGTTTTTTTAAGTGAAGGCCATTCCAATTTTGGTCAAGGGGTCAATTCTGATGCGAGGGCTCCTGGGAATGCATGGCCATCGTGAACATGTATACAATGGACATGTGCATGTGTGCGATCTGATGGAACCCAACTCTGCTCTTCGGTTTGGGTTCTGTGCCCTAGGAGAAAATCCTCAAAGTGTCCCTGAATGGCCACGAGGTGTCTAACCAAAATGCCCATAGTACCAAAATTGTGACTCCGATCATGAATCCGTCAATTCTATTGGATTAAGATGCCAGGTTATAGAGGGGGAACCCCCCACACCCTGCATCCAATTCCCAAAAACGATGCTATTGTGCCATCTCCAGAACTAGGGTTTTTCTCAGTGAAGGCCATTCCAATTTTACTAAAGGGGGTCAATTATCATCCGAAGTCTCCTGGGCATGCATGGCCATTGTGAAAATGTCCCAAATGGCCATGTGCATATGTGATATCTAACAGAAACCAAATACGCTCGTCGGTTTGGTTTTCGTGCCCTTGGAGCAAATCCTCAAAGTGTTTATGAATGGCCACGGGGTGGCTGACCAAAATGCCCGTAGCACCAAAACCGTGACTCCGATCGCGAATTCGTAGATTTCGATGGGTTTGGGATGCCAATTTATAGCTAGGGGACCCCCAAAAACATGCCTCCAATGACCATAAATGGTGCTATTGCGTCATCTCCGGAACTAGGGTTTTGCTCGGAGGAGGCCATTCCAATTTTTCTCAAGGTGGTCAATTCTCATACAAAGGCTCCCAGGCATGCATGGCCATCATGAACACGTCCAAAATGACCATGTGCATGTGTGGGATATGAGGGAACCCAACTTCTCTCATCGGTTTGGGTTATGTGCCCCCGTAGCAAATTCTCAAAGTGTCCCTGAATGGCCATGTGGTGCCTGACCAAAATGCCTGTAGCACCAAACCGTGACTCTGATCGTGAAGCCGTTGATTCTGATGGATTCAAGACGTCGGGTTCTAGTTGGGGGAACCCCACACCGTGCCTCCAATGCCCAAAAAGGGTGCTATTGTGCCATCTCCGAAAATATGGTTTTGCTTAGTGAAGGCCATGCTAATCTTGCGAAAGGGGGTTAATTATTATCCAAAGGGTCCCAGGCGTGCATGGCCATCCTTAACACGTCCACAATGCCCATGTCTAAGTGTGGGATCTCATGAATCTTATTGTGAAGCCATTGATTCTGGTGGATTCAGGACGTCGGGTTCTAGTTGGGGGAACCCCACACCGTGCCTCCAACACCCAGACATGGTGCTATTGTGCCATCTTCGGAACTATGGTTTTGCTTAGTGAAGCCCATGCTAATCTTGCAAAAGGGGGTCAATTATTATCCAAAGAGTCCTAGGCGTGTTTGGCCATCCTTAACACATCCACAATGGCCATGTCTATGTGTGGGATCTAATAGAACCCAGCTCCGCTTGTCAGTTTGGGTTCCGTGCTCCTAGAGAAAATACTCAAATTGTCCCTGAATGACCATTAGGTTCCTGCAGCACCAAAAACGTGACTCCAATCGTGAAGCTCTCGATTCCACTGCATTCATGATCCCAGTTTCTAGATAGGGGAACCCCCACACCATGCCTCTAACACTTGAAAATAGTGCTATTGTGCCCTCTATGGAACTAGGGTTTTGCTTAGTGAAGGCCATTTCAATTTTGCTCAAGGGGGTCAATTCTCATCCGAAGTCTCCCAGGCATGATTTTCCATCATTAACACATCCACAATGTCCATGTGCACATGTGGGATCTGATAGAACCCAACTCCGCTCACCGGTTTGGTTTCATGCCCTCGGAGCAAATCCTCAAAGTGTCCCTGAATGGCCACGGAGCGCCTGACTAAAATTTTTGTAGCACCAAAACCGTGACTCTGATCGCGAAGTTGTCCATTCCGATGGATTTAGGATGTTGGGTTCTAGCCGGGGGACTGCCCACACCATGTCCCCAATGCTCGAAAATGGTACTATTGTTCCATATCCAGAACTAGGGTTTTTCTCAGTGAAGACCATTCCAATTTTGATCAAGGGGGAATTCATGATCCAAAGGATCCTGGCTGTGCATGGACATCATGAAAATTCCCACAATGACCATCTGCACGTGTGGGATTTGACGGGAACCAACTACACTCGCTATTTTTGGTTCCATTCCCCTAGAGCAAATCCTCACAGTGTCTCTGAATGGCCATGGGGTTCCTGACCAAAATGCCCGTAGCACCAAAAATCCAAATCTAATTGTGAAGCCGTCAATTCCAGTGGATTCAGGACATCCATTTCTAGCTACCCCCCCCCACCATGCCTCCAATGCCTAGACACATTGCTATTGTTCAATCTCTAGAATTAGGGTTTTGCTCAGTGAAGGCCATGCTAATCTTGCAAAAGGGGGTCAATAAGCTAGATTAGGTTCTATAGGGATAGATTGGGTCTTCGGGGCTAGGTTACGTCTCTAGGGAAAGATAAGTATTCTAGATTAGGTCTCCATGGTTGTAGGTTCACATTAGGATTTCGAGGCATACATTTGTTTTTGTCTGGTTTCTAGGGCTAGATCAGGGTCTTTAAGCTATATTAGGTTCTATAGGGCTAGATTAAGTCTCCAAGGCTAGGTTACATCTCTAGGGATAGATAAGTATTCTAAATTAGGTATCCAGGGTTGTAGCTCCACATTAGGTTTTTCAGGGCTACATTCTTTTTTGTTTGGTTTCTAGGGCCAGATCAGGGTCTTTAAGCTATATTAGGTTCTATTTCTTAGAAGGGACCTGTAGATCTAGCTTCCAAGCCATATAGTGTGATTCTAATATATTTCAGTTTGTTAGTATTTCCTTTTGTGATCAGGGTGAATGTCAACAATATTGATCTAGTGGCTTAGGATCATGTAGGGGAGATTGTACAACTGAAGATATTTATATCATTTGTTTCTTTCATCCATGAGACTTCCAATTATATAGCGGAGGAGAGGTGTGATGATGAGATTGACTTCATCCATGTACGTTCTACTTATTCATTAGAGAGGTTTGATTCCTTAATGGAGGAAATTTTTGAGGATGATTCAAGAGCCGTAGATAATGTGAGTATTCCGAAATATAGAGCCATGGATTATCTTGCGAATGGTTGGAGATTGATTGTATAAACCATTGAAGAAGTAGGTGTTGATTCTTGTGTACAAATCATCACGGACAATGCACCTATTTGCAAGGCTGCTTGCATGATTGTGGAAGCTAAATATCCACAAGTATGTTCATTTTGGACACGATTTAGTTGATTTGTTAGTGTTGTAGAGTCATTTATACATGCTTTTATTGCTCTTACAAGTTATTTGGACACCTTGCATTGTTCATTCCTTGAATTTACACTGAAATTCATTTCTTCATATGTGACATGGATTCGTAACCTTATTGAGCATCCACGCCATATCCGTAACTTTGTACAAAACCACACAAATTATCTCACCATATACAAAGAGTACACACATCTTTCATTGCTAAAGATTGTAGATACTTGATTTTCTTCCTCATTCATCATGCTCACGAGGTCCATTGTCATGGAGAATGAGTGTCCATCATGGAGAATGAGTGTGACATCGACAGAGAAATTATGGTCCATCATTCATGATATTCTTATCTCCAGGTGGGATAAGAATTGCACACCTTTGCATTGCTTGGCCCACTCATTGAACTCCAAGTTCTACAATAAGAATTGGCTCATTGGTGGACCAGGGACCTCACACAGAGTCCCTCCTCACATGGATGGAGACATTTCACATGGGAGGAAGATAGCACTTAGACGACTATTTCAGGATAGAGACTTAATTTATGAAGTGGAGGAGGGATTTGTAGAGTTTTCCACTTACATTGGGATATTTGGAGGCTATGATGATGGTGATCATATGGAGGGGTCATCATCCACACCAGTAGATGCATATTGTCATATGGGCATAGAGGAGGAGGAGGAGGCAGAGGATGATGATCAGGGCAGTGATGATTTTGTTGATTCAGGCATGGAGGAGGACTATTGACATATGAGATTCTTCCATCTTGATCCACCCCTTTTTGTATTTAATATTAGTCTATTTGGAATTTTCCAATGCCCAGTGGCATTTCGACATCTACGTAATACCTTTTGATTTTGATGACTTAATGAGAAATATGGTTCTGACATCTTGAGCTATTTCCCAATGCCTATCAAATTTCAATGCATCTATGTGTCTCATTGTGATTTGTTAATGACAAATGTGTACTCATTAATTTGTATTGATTCTAATTTCTATTGAATATTTGTAAATGTTCTAATATAAGATGAGTTTTCAATCTTATTTATGCATGTGAAGTTTTCCTAAAGGGATGGAAACTTGAATTGGCGTGATTGGTGTAAAACATAAATGTATTGTAATAGTAACTTAAACATCAAATAAACGATATAAGATAACGATATCAAATAAACTAGATAACATGAATAACATTAGACATGGATGAATAAACAATCACATGACTATATTATGTACCTCAATCAATTAGGCCTTCTCGATCCTCTTTGTTTTTTTTGTCTCAAACAACCTCTCGTGCTCTGCATGGGGTAGTAAGTAGCGTATCTTGTTTGATGAATTCATTGACATTATTTGTAGTTGGATGCTTGTACCAATGATCAAGTGCGTAAAGTGATACACCTGTGAACCCGGTATATAATCCATGTATGTGTATCCATTTCTCTTTGGTCCCTTTCCATCAATTGTAATATATTCTCCCTCAACAACCATCGAGCCAGTTGAAAAGGTAATTCCTTTACTATCGGTTAATGATGCGAGGAGGGTTTGATTCCCATGGATGCATCGTGCCAACCAATAATTTGTGCCAATTGCACTTCCTGTAGGGGCGACAATTGCATAGATCAGTTCTACAAAAATGCATTTTACGGTCATATTCCAACAAGTAGTGGTTTGATAACTTGGATAATTAAAAAAACAAGGAGAGAACCATGATATGAATGCATAAATGTTTATGTGGATGTAAAAGATCATATTCATTCGAAATAGAATAATGGCCTTCCTCTAATTGGATTGTTTCAACAACTGCATGTGGGTCCACTGCAAGTGATACATGATCTCATTCATCAACCCAATCCATTGATTCACACTCGTCCCACTCACAACTGCTGCAAGGCCCACAAGAGAAAGCAAGTTCCCGCGTCGATATTTCAAATAAGGGTTTGTTTGAGATTCGAACCAAATGAAATCCACAAGTGCCTTGTACAGTACTATAACTATAACAACATGATCGATCTATATCAACCACATGCCAGAAACTTCTGACAACATGTTCTCTACCTGTTGGTCTTTGCTGCTCCGTGGTTTGATCTAACATTTTTGTAGAGCACCATTGAACTATGGATTCTGCATCCCAAATATGAGGGTTTTTCATGCACCTCATCTCATCCCTTCATAGGGCAGTTTTGAGACATGCTTTAGCCCCATCATGCTATCCCTTTCCATGCCCGGTCTCAAAATAGTTCCATAAATGCAACACATCATAAGTCTTGTGCAAAATACTCAAACACTGGAGTACACGTGCATTTTTGAACTGGCCTACACAACCATTTGACCATATCCAATGTTGATCCATCTGTATACCTCTCTCCTTCAACTGATCATAGAAAATTATGAAGCAATGCTGCATATAATGCATAAGATTCACAATGTGAACAACGCCATGTTGACCATATCCAATGTTGATCCATCTATATACCTCTCTCCATACAATCAATGACGCCATTCTTTTTTTTCAATGAGATAAGATTCATGGATCATAGAATAGTACTTCTTCACCAGATCGCTCTGCTCTACTGGCCTTTGAAATACTAGTTACATATGTACGTATTGTTAAAACTGGTTAGACCGCCCATAACGGCTCGTGAATGGGGTTCCATAGTCACAAAGGAGGAGAGTGGATGCATGCAGGAGAACATGGTTTCATAGTCACATAAGAGAAGAGTGGTGGCATGCAGGCAAATGAGGTTTCATAGTTGCAAAGGAGGAGAGTGAACGGTTAAGATAAGGACGAGGTTTCATATTTGCAAAGGAGGAGAGTGAATGGTTATGATAAGGAAGAGGTTTCATAGTTTTAAAAAATGCAGTTACTGAACGGTTAAGATAAGGACCACGTGTGGCAGGAAACTAATGTGATGTTGTTGGCTTCCACGATTCCTTGTTATGCACCCACCATTGCGAAGATCAAACACCTATATACTTGTAGCCACGCAATCGCCTCGTGCAACCACCACTACAAATGAACTCGTTAACAACGGTTACCACATATGAAAACCCTACATTCGTTAATACATTTGTTAAGGCTGAGTAAACATACTTAGTCGACGACCAACAAAACGATCTTGTTCATACAACTGTCAGGGCAGATCTCCTTCCATAGGAGAAAAGTGGAGATAATAACGCCTATCCATGTAATGATATATTGGGTACATACCCAATCTCCATGCTATCATTCTTCATTTTTTCACACAATTTTATATAAAGAAGTAATAAGTTTGTAACTAAACAAACTCCACATTTTACTTCTATTAATATGTGTTTTTTAACACTTTTCACTACTACATAGGGGGTTTTAAGATAATGTTTAAGACATTTTTTTTACTAAATTGTCTTAACTTGAGACAAAAAGAAAGTGTGCATTGTCTTAAATATTTTCTTTAAGGAGTATATCAAATTATTGTCTTAAAAAATTGTCTATATAAAAACATTATAGAACAGATGTATTATTGTCTTTCTAGAGACAACTTCATTTTTTCTCTCCATAGATAGTAGCTAATATTAAAAACATATTGACTCTATAGAGACTGTATATCTTTAATTCCAACTATTGTCTCTCTAAAGACAATATGAAAAAATTTATTAAAAAAAATAAACATTTTTTTTAAATGTTCTTCTGATACTCCAAGGATCATCCATGGCATTCTGATCATGTATAAAGAAAAGAAATTGATGCAGGGCTACTCAGAAAAAACAAATAACCCTGCTAGCTTTATCTTCTCACTATTCAGATGTGAAAAGGGTGTGTGCAAGAAGATGAGGGTCACTTTAGATGCAATCCTACTTTTTCAAAACTCATTTCTGATACATAAAAACATAACGCGTTTCTGATACTTAGCACTTGGTATGGTAAAACCCCAGCCTGACATGTCACTAGACATGTAGGATAGGTAACCACAATGCGTACACGTTATAGAACTACAAAACGTGTACGCGTTATGTAGTTACAAAACGTGTACGCGTTATGCAAATCTAAAATCAATTTAAAAACATAGTCCTGACCACCCCCAACCACCTGTGGCGCTCTTCACTCATCAGAAACGCGAATTCGAGGTTGGAAGAGGACGTTTTGTGTGCCCTGGAGTATCGGTAGAGCACGATTTAGTTGGAGGGGAGGTAAATTCACTGGTGGATTGTCATCTAATCAAGTAATTCATTCACCCATACCATTTTTTTGTCATTTCTTAACCTAAATTACCTTTTTTTATTGTTTAAAACAACCTAGTTTTGTAATATTTATAAAATTGGGAATAACCCAATCTCTAATTAAATTCACATCTCCCTCAACCAATATGAGTGAATAATTAAAATGAATCCCTTTTCAAAAACTCAAAAATTCCTTATCCAACCAAAAATTGAAAAATATAGAACTCCTCCCTTTCTACAATGTTTCCATCCACATGAAACCCAAATTTCCAACCCTCAAAGGCCATTTCCCATGATACTAATTAAATAATTTTCCTTGGAAATTGCCATAACAAGATGAAATTCATGCACAAGAGTAAATATAAAAAATGCATAAAAAATTAGTAACTTGGTTTCTCAAAATCTCATCACAATCATTTGTCCATGAACATAATCAAAATTTAATCACAAGTGTATGTAGCTATACAATGCCTCTTAGTTAAGCACCCTTGACTAAATGCCAAAACACATTAACAAAGTGCCTCTCGGGCCTTCCCTATCAACACCCTCGATCAATCTACTCAATGCTCAGGGACCATCGATTCAACTCAAAGACTTCACATAGAAAATCACTATGTTTTTTATTTAATTTTCTGAACTTGCCATACAATGTAGAGATCGATTTTGCAGAGAGAAATTGTCTCTGTTTTGAGAAGTTGACATTGTTGTTATTGTCATTCTAGTCACAACCTCTAGTTGATTATTCAACATCTTAATCATTGATAGTCATCTCAAGTCCATATGTAATCATATTGGCAAGACAAACTCATACATATCCATTTCATTCCATGCCACTTTGTCCTCCCCTCCAACCACAAGGCGTAATATGTTGAAATCAATAAATTTAATGTTAGGTTATGAAGTTGATGGAAATATTGTTTTCTGCAAGGGACGTAAAGGCCAAAACATGTCAAAATAACACTCCTAAATTCTAAGAATTTTAAACCCAAGTTTGCATGGAAAAGTCACCAATGAGGGTTAAGAAGTGCCTTAACGTCTAGAAAGAAGTTGATCGAAACTTACTTTTTAATTGTTAAATGTTTAATTTTAAGTTTTAAATGTATGTAAGTAAATTCCATTAAATTGCTTACTTGAGTTTGATTTAATACATTTTCAATTTTGAAGAGACGTCATTATATACCATGTATATGTTTCTAATGATATTCGTATTGATGTTTTTATTGCAGTTGCGGCTATGGACACAAATGCCGAGATATTGATTGAGCTTGCCCACTTGAGGGGCATTAGTGCAACTTTTAGTGGTGGTGACAGGATTCGCCACTCGCTTGCATCAACCTTGAATGCAATTGTTTATACCATTTCAAAGTCTAGCAATGTACTATATGATATTACATCATATAGAGAAAGAAAAAGACAAGAATATGCTGATGGGCTAGATTACAATGCAATAAAAAAGTTGAAAATATCCAAAGAGCTCATATTTGCGTTCTTTAGGGACCCTCGCACGCCGGAAATCCCAAATGCAAACAAGACTCATATCTCCATTGAGTGGTGCACGTTTCAACCATTTGTTGATAACTGGATGGACATATGGTACATGTTTTTTGATATGCCACCACATAACAATAGAGAAATTCCCTTGTATTTCCTTCGAAAGATGTACGTAGAGTTCGTGTTACATAAACATGTAAACTATTTTGACATCTTGCAATTTTAGGGGATCAGTGGGGGGATGCCCCAAAACTGACCCAATGTGAGGCTTCGAGACCAGGATCGCCCTATCCCTGCACCTCGCAGGCAGTTTCCTGGGCCAGATGTCCCACCTGCACATCGTGTTATTCCATAGACATGTGATGCATTTTTGAGTTTGGCACAGGTGGTTGTTCGCCATGGCACTATGGTTCAGCATATGGGTGAGGAAGGGACATTTGTCCCTGATGTGGTACATACACCAGGTCGTCACCATGCAGGACCATCGTCTAGTGCAGGACCATCCACTAGTGCAGGACCATCGGGACATCCACAGCCTAGTATTGAGCCTCACGAGTGCACATCGTGTGGTCGTCCCTGCTATGGTCTTTCCTTAGATGTTTCCTTCGGTGGGTTTTTGACTGAGGTATGTAGATGGTTAATTGTAATAAATTCTTCATTTATTTTCATCTTTGTACACATATATATACTTTGAGCTAATATATTAATTTTGTGAACTTGCAGGTGATGCTTTATGCCAGCAACGATGCCCCAGAGTCAGATGTTCCAGACTCTACAGGGGGTCATGATGCTACCCATTTGGCAGGCCCATCTTATATACCACCCATTGCCATATCTCACACCGAGGTAAACATTTTAAAATTTTAGTTTTTTAATACTTGTTAATTTGTTAATTTCCAAATACTTTACATTTTAGTTCACTAATGCTATCTTTTGTCTAATATTTGCAATTATTAAACTTGCAGATAACAGATCCTTCACGGGGGCAAGCTAATGTGGAGGTAGCACTCATGGTCGTACCATCCGAGGAAACATTTGGGCTCCAGGTAAATAATTAAAAATGTCATTTTTAAAATACATGTTTGTTTGTTGAATCATGCATGTCTAACTACATGAACACTTGCTGATTGTAGGCACCATCCAAGACATATGGACCATTTCCTGGATTTGTATCTCCCGCTAGGCCATTCGTGAACAAGGGTCATGTGTATGTGAGGCGGCCTAATCCTAGCAAGAATCCATCTTCCCATGACCATGGGCTTACTCATACCATGGTAATGTATATCCTTTGATTATATTTGTTGTTTAACTTGAAATCCAGTGCATAAATCGTTTTTGTTAATGTTTGAATTACATGTTTACTGCATCAGCAACCCAATTTGTCTAGTCAAAACCTCACATCGATGGTTGATGCAGCAGTCAGTGCTGCATCTGCAATGGCAACTGATCACACACAGGTATGTAACTATTTCAACGTGATCTTTACATAGTTTATTATTGTTGACTATTGTTTATTCATGCATGTCTAACTATTTCAACATTTTGTGATTTTAGCCACCACCAGCAGGAGCAGTTCCTGGCCCCCCTAGTTCGACCATCCTGGATGTTCAACCAACGGCTCCATCTGCTACACAAGAAATGCAATCCCCTTTGTCAGTTGAGGTGAGATGTCCTTCAGTGACCAAGTTTTTAATTCACTTTCCATGCACAAGTTGATAATTGTTGAGTTAATTGTTAGTTGAATTTAACAATTGATATTTAATTTGCAGGATCCAAAGACGCACACTGATCCTAGAGATGTGCCTAGAGGATCAATGTCAGGAAAGAACAAGAGGAAGCTTGAGTTTTGATGTGTCTTATGGGATATATGTACATGTGGCTTGGATAGTTTTGGATAGTTTTGGACACATGTGCTTTTGGATACTTTTGGATATATATGTGCTTTTCGATACATTCACTTTTGGAGACATGTACATTGACTTCATTGTGCATGTACTTTTGGAGACATGTACATTGAATTCATTGGATACATGTACTTTTGGAGACATGTACATTTACTTCATTGGATACATGTACTTTTGGATATATATGTACTTTTGGAGACATGTACATTGACATTTCACTTATAAATGAATGATACATTTCACTTTGTATTTGTTCTTCGGTTTCCACGTGTTCTTGTGTCAATCTAATGTGTTGATTTGTGTGTATTATCTATTACTCATGAATGCGCCATGTCAAAAGAACAAAGTATTATATTTAAAGGTTTCAATGAACTCACTACATGCATGCAATAATTGGTATCTAATTAAAATTTGTGATTTTGGATGATCATTACAAGTTAAGTCAAAGTTCTTGCTCGTGTAATTTAATCAAACTAAGTGCAATACAATGTTTTCCAAGGTTTCAACGAACTCACTCATGCACACTAATTGGATAGGTCTAATTAAAATTTGTGAGTTTGGATTATTAAATTACAAGTTAAGTCAATGTTCAAGTATAGTTTAATAAAACTAAGTGCAATACATGCTACACATTTCATCAACGCCCAATATTTGATTGTACAATTAGATTCAACACTACATATGAGTAACTACATACAAGTGCTCAAAGCAACATTGGTGAAAGGAACAAACGTTACCTAGGGATTCGAGAAATAAAGTGCCTTCTATTGTTGGTTGGGAAGGATATGCTTGGATATCCTTATGGCTTGGAGGTCATCTTCATGTAGATAAGTACTCTTGTTGTCATGTGTCATTAAGGTTTTATCATGTGGTAAAACCCTTCAGGGTTAGGGCTTGTTCATGGTTTCATTGTACTTGATTTCTAAACATATAATTATTCTAAGAAAGGTTGCTAGTTTTCTTCCCCATGACGGTTTCCCGGGATAAAATGTTGTGTCTCTTATGCAATGTTATTCTTAACTAGATCCTACATGTTGAATTCTTTATGTAAATGTTTACATGGTTAACTTTATGCATTGAAATAATGGTTATAATTGGTATAAAGCATTTATCTAGATCAAGTATAAAAAATTTAACATGGTATAAGAGGTGAGCTATCAAGAAGGAAATTATACAAGCCTTCAAAAACATAAACCCTAGGAGGACTGAAAGTCACCAAGTGTCTCGGACAGAAAGTCACCAAGTGTCCCTGAACGACATTATCATGCGACTTGCAGCTCGACATAGCTTGGAAACCAGAAGTCGGACCAACGAACCATTGAATCCGTCGATCTCCTAGCATGTGATTACCTCCAGGGGGCCCTCTCCCTCGTCATCTCATGGCCTAGTGGCTTCATTGTGCATTCATTTCGTAAAATAGGGTTTTTCTCAGTTTCATTGCATGCAATCTCACAATGGTGGGTCAACTCTGCAAAACCCTCCCCCGAGCTAGTGCTGGCAGTCTTCCCACATCGGCATTTCCCACACACACTTGCAGGAGCCAATGACACTCAATCTTGTTGCTCCGTTTTCCTTTTGGATCCCAGATCGAAAGTCACCAAGTGTCCCTGAACGACATTTTCATGCGACTTGCAACTTGACATAACTCAAAAACTGAAGGTCGGATCGATGAACCGTTTACTCCGTTGGTCTCCTTGTGTGTGATTACCTATAGGGGGTCCTCTCCCTCGTCTTTTCATGACCCAATGGATTCATTGTGAATTCATTTCATAAACTAAGGTTTTTCTCAGTTTCATTGCATCCAATCTCACACTGGTGAATCAACTCTGCAAAACCCTCCCTCAAGACAGTATTGGTAGTCTTCCCATGTCGGAATTTCCCATGCACACTTGCAGGAGCCAACGACATCCAATCTTGTTGCTCCGTTTTCTTTTTGGCTCCCAGACCGAAAGTCACCAAGTGTTCCTGAATGACATTTTCATGCGACTTGCACCTCTACATAACTCAGAAACCGGAGGTTAGATTGACGAACCGTTGACTCCGTTGGTCTCCTGGCATGTGATTACCTATAGGGGGCCCTCTTCCTCGTCTTCTCATGGCCCAGTGGATTCATTGTGAATTCATTTCGTAAACTAGGGTTTTGCTCAGTTTCATTGCATGCAATCTCGCATTGGTGGGTCAACTCTACAAAACCCTCCCCCGATCTAGTGTTGGTAGTGTTCCCACGTCGGCATTACCCACACACACTTGTAGGAGCCAACAGCACGCAATCTTGATGCTCCATTATAGTTTTGGCTCTCGGACCGAAAGTCACCAAGTGTCCTTGAACGACATTTTCATGCAACTTGCAACTCAATATAACTCGGAAACTGGAGGTCGAATCGATGAACCGTCAACTTCGTTGGTCTCTTGGGGTGTGATTACCTCTGTGGGGCCCTCTCCCTCGTCTTCTCATGGCCCAGTGGCTTCATTGTGAATTCATTTCATAAACTAGGGTTTTGCTCAGTTTCATTGCATGCAATCTTGCACTGGTGGGTCAAATCTGCAAAACCCTCCCCTGAGCCAGTGTTGGCAGTGTTCCCACATCGACATTGCCCATACACACTTGCAGGAGCCAATGGCATGCAATCTTGCTACTCCGTTTTCTTTTTGGCTCCCGGACCGAAAATCACCAAGTGTCCCTGAACGACATTTTCATGCGACTTGCAACTCGACATAACTCGGAAACCGGACGTCGGATCAATGAACCATCGACTCCATTGGTCTCCTAGAATGCGATTACCTCTAGGGGGCCCTCTCCCTCGTCTTCTCATGGCCGAGTGGCTTCATTGTGAATTAATTTTGTAAACTAGGGTTTTGCTCAATTTCATTGCATGCAATCTTGCATTGGTGGGTCAACTCTGCAAAACCCTCCCCCGAGCTAGTGTTGGTAGTGTTCCCACGCCGGCATTACCGATACACACTTGTAGGAGCCAACGACACACAATCTTGCTGCTCCGTTTTATTTTTGTCTCTCGGACCGAAAGTCACCAAGTGTCCTAGAACGACATTTTCATGCAACTTGCAACTCGACATAACTTGGAAACCGGAGGTCGGATCGACAAACCATTGACTCCGTCGGTCTCTTGGCATGGGATTACCTCTAAGGGGCCCTCTCCCTCATCTTCTCATGGCCCAGTGGCTTCATTATGCATTCATGTCGTAAACTAGGGCTTTTGCCTCTTTTTCAAATATTGGATCCACTACAGCAGAAGAAATGCATTCTCCTTTGTCAAAGCATGGGAAACAGCAGAAAGATTGGCATTTAGAGGAAATAGCTCTGGAATATCTACTACATTAAGGTGTCTTCGAAATAATGAAACTAAATCATTAACTGAATACATCAAAGCTCCTACACAAGATGGTAGTGTAAGGTAATATTCAGAAAGGGTTGAAAAGCCCATGGTAGTCCAGGGATTCCTCGTGGATGCAGGTTGGAGAAACTTTAGCGAGCCTCCTATCCTAATGATTTTCCCACCTTCATCTACTAGGGGAATATTCTTGCAAATACTGGTAAGCTCTTTGGGTTATGGAAGCATTTGATACACTAGCCAAATCTATTTTGTTGGAAGAACTTACATACTTCAACAAAGGAGCATTTTGCAGGTGACTTGAAAATCCCTTCCAATTTTCAGCAATAAAACAAAGAAGTTCAACGTACAGATTTTTAGGCAAGATTATCAACCAATTACAAAACCGAATACAGAGAGATAACCACGCCCAAAAAACTTGAGCTATCATAAAACTCTTGTTTATCAAGATAAGGATGGACTATGTGTACATTACAAGAATATAGATGAATGAAGTTGCTTTGATGAACTTGTCCTCTCGCTTTGAGGCTGCCAATATGATCTCAATTTACGAGAATCTTGCACGTAGCAATAATTTATATTATGTATAAAGTGAATATTATTACTTGTTTTAAAATTTGTTTCCCTCCCTTATCCCCATTTTGTAGATTTGTTCTGGCCATTGTTTAGAGGGAGTTATCCCACCCAATTTCGTGGCCATTTTCCGTTAGATTGTGTGAAAAAATACAACATATATTGTCCTCAACCTAGCTCACCTCTTCCTAGTTCAAAGGTTTTTCTCTACGCTAGCGTTCCTGGCTGGAATTTTAATCATTCATGTCACGTCCAATTGAATTCTAATGGGTCCAATTGAATTTTAATGGTGTTTGGGTTCCCATGCTCCCATCAAATTAGTCCCATCATTGAATGAAATGAATCCAGCTAAGGTTTTGAATTTAAAGCATTCATGTCATGTCCAATTGAATTTTAATGGAGTACGGAATCCCATGCTCCCATCAAATTAGTCCCATCATTGAATGAAATGAAGCTAGCTAAGGTTCTTAATTTAAATCATTCATGTCATGTCCAATTGAATTTAAATGGAAGCAGTGAAGCTATCTAATGCAATAGTTACCGATTAATCTACGAAACTAGGGTTTTGCTCAGTGAGGGAGTGTGCAATTTTTGCACATGGGGTCAACTTTGAAAAATCCTCCACTAGGAACTTACGGCTAGTTTTCCCAGTCTGAGCCTCCCTAGATACACTTGCACGACTCCCGAGAACCAGGTTTTGGTGCATGACTAGAATTCTATGCCCCCGGCAGGTATCCAATAGGTGTCCCTGAAGGCCTTTTGGATGCGAGAGGGAACGAGCCATAGAAAGAAGACCGTGGCTCTGATTGATGAACCATCTACTCCATTAGATTTAGGACATCCGTATAGTTCTAGGGGTGTCCCTCTCCTCCGGTCTCGTGGCCCAGGTGTCACATTGCAAGTCCATCTTGTAAACTAGTGTTTTGCTCAGTGAGTGAGTGTGCAATTTTTGCACACGAGGGTCAACTTTGTAAAATCCTCCACCGGGAACTTACGGCTAGTGTTCCCATCCAAAGCCTCCCTAGACACACTTGCAGGACTCCCCAAAACTAGGTTTTGCGGCACGGTTGGAATTCTATGCCCCCAATAGGTATCCAGCAGGTGTCCCTGAAGGCCTTTTGGATGCGAGATGGAACGAGCCATAGAATGACGACCGTGGCTCTGATCCATGAACCGTCTACTCCATTAGATTCAGGACGTCCCAATAGTTCTAGGGATGTCATTCTCCTCTGGTCCCGTGGCCCAGGTGTCACATTGTAGGTCAATCTTGGAAACTAGGGTTTTGCTTAGTGAGGGAGTGTGCAATTTTTGCACACGGGGGTCAACTTTGCAAATCCTCCACCGGGCACTTACGGCTAGCGTTCCTAGCTGAAACCTCCATAAAAACACTTGGAGGACTCCTCGAAACTAGGTTTTGCTACATGGTTGGAATTCTATGCCCCCGGTAGGTATCCAGCAGGTGTCCCTAAAGGCCTTCTGGATGCGAGACGGAACGAGCCATAGAATGACGACCGTGGCTTCGATCTATGAACCGTCAACTCCATTGGATTCAGGACGTCTGGATAGTGCTAGGGGTGCCCCTCTCCTCTAGTCCCATGACCCAGGTGTCACCTTGCAGGTCCATCTTGGAAACTAGGGTTTTGCTTAGTGAGGGAGTGTGAAATTTTTGCACATGGGGGTCAACTTTGCAAAATCCTCCACTAGGCACTTACGGTTAGTGTTCCCAAATGGAACCTCCCTAGACACACTTGTATGACTCCCCGAAACTAGGTTTTGCTGCACGGTTGGAATTCTATGCCCCCGAAAGGTATCTAGCAGGTGTCCCTGAAGGCCTTTTGGATGCGAGACGGAACGAGCCATAGAAAGATGACCATGGCTCTGATCGACGAACTGTCAACTTCATTGGATTCAAGACATCTGGATAGTGCTAGGGGTTCCCCTCTCCTCCAGTCTCGTGACATAGGTGTCGCATTGCAGATCCATCTTGGAAACTAGGGTTTTTCTCAGTGAGGGAGTGTGGAATTCTTGCACACGGGGGTCAACTTTGCAAAATCCTCCACCGGTGATCCGGATTTTATGAGCAGAACGAAATGAATACAGATTATTATCAGATGCTTAACACAAAATAACAGAGATACAGTAAAACTGGTTTTCTATTCAATAAGGAAATAAGCTAGAACTGTAAAATGCAGCGGAAAACAAGCTTGCTGGAATGGTGGCGGCTTATCTCTGAGAAGAGATGTGACGACTGCGCTCATTTCGCAAGAAGATGGTTACAATGAGGCTCTCAAGGCCTTTTACAATAAACAGGAATGTCAAAAACCCTCGACATCCAAAAACCTAACCCTAGGAGATGAAGCGCCAAAAGTCATGTGGGCCCCGTTTGGGTAAGTTAGTACATCAACTTCCCGGGGTCGTAACTTTTGCATACGATCTCCGTTTGGGGCGCTCGGTAGCCCGTTGGAAAGGTCTATACGAGATATACAACTTTCAATTGGGGCCAAACGTATGCCGACGGCAACCATTTGGCCCCCCAAATTGCCAAAAAAGGTCGTTTAGGGCCTCAAAACGGCCCCGGAAGTTCAGGACCCGAAAAACTGCTAAAAATAGTACAATACCAAAATTGCCATAAAACTGTTTTGAGCCAGTTGGAAAGGTGGGTGGCCACCAATATCCACCTGGATCAATCCTCCCTCCTTAGGAAGCAATGGTCTCCATTGCGTTGAGTTCCCCCATCAGATGAGGAAATTTCTGCTGAATTTGGCCTCGGGTGAGCCACTTGCCTTGGTGCAGGAGCTGCCCTGCTTTGAAAACTCGATAAAGCTGGATCCTTTGATGTCGAGTGCCCTTGATCTGTGTGTCTGCAATATGATCACTGGATGCTTGTTGTAGGCAGTCAGGGTTGAGCTCTGTTGGTGTCAACTTCTCTGCTATCTCTGAGGTGTCTAATAATGGTGGGAAATATGGCCGAAGGAGAGCCACGTTGAAGACTGGATGCAGACCAAGGAAGGGGGGAATGTTGAGCTCAAAAGCATTGTCACCCACTGCCTTGGTGATGGTGTACGGCCCATAACGGAGTGGGCGAAGCTTTCGATGGGTCCCTGTAAAGCGTTCTTTCTGCAAATGCAACCAAACTTTGTCGCCCACCTGAAACTTATGTGGCACCCGATGTTGATCATGGCGCTGCTTGTACTTGGCATTAGACTTCTGTAGAATATCCTGAACCTGTTGGCGGATATGCTGGATCCGTTCAATGAACCGGGCGGCTTTGTCAGCTTCTGGGGACGAGTCGGCCGAGGTGGTCGCAAGGGGAAGTGCAACATCCATGGGGCCCAATGGTTGGAATCCCAACCCCACCTGGAAGGGGCTGTGGCCAGTTGAGCTATGCAGGGCTCCATTGTAGCTATGTTGGACATAGGGGAGACTCTCATCCCATGTGCGGGGGTGTGTTGAATTGTACATGCGCAGGATATGTACGACCATCCGGTTGATGACCTCCGTTTGTCCATCGGTCTGGGGGTGGAAGGCAGTGGATTTGGTGAGCTTGGTATCCAGCAGTGACCAGAGGCTTGACCAGAATGAGCTGAGGAACCGACTGTCACGGTCTGAGATAATGGTCTGTGGGATCCCAAAATGTACCCATACTCGTTCAAAGAAGAGCTTGGCAGTGGCTTCTGCTGTGATGTTCTTCTTGCAAGCGGCTAGAATCGCCATCTCTGAAAAGCGATCAACAACCACGAAAACACAGTTATTTCCCCTCTTGGTGGACGGGAGGCCCAACATGTATTCCATTGAGATGGATTCCCACGGCCTGTCAGGAGTAGGCAGAGGGGTGTATAGGCCCTGTTTCTTAGTGGTCGGTTTGGCAATAGCGCAAGCGGTGCAGGACCTGATATACTTGCCGACATCCTATCGAAGTTTCGGCCAGTAGAAATGTTTCTGCAACACTGCCAATGTCTTTTCGATGCCAAAGTGTCCTGCCACTCGACTGTAGTGAGATTCCCAAATCAGCTTCGCGCGCTCGCTTGATGGAACGCAGAGATGGCCCAGACGACACAACAACCTGTCCTGAAGATGGAAATTAGCAACCACTGAGTTGGTGCCCAACATTTGATAGGTGGCGGAGAAGTCAGGGTCTGTCTCATAGAGGTGGGGCCATCCGGAGGTCTCGTGGCCACAAGAGTCTAGCACCGTGGTAAGTGCCGCGACTGGAGGTCGACTGAGGCAGTCAGCAACTCGGTTGGTACTTCCTGTTTTATATTTGATGTTGAGGTGGAACTGCTGTAAATATGTTGACCACTTCTGATGGCGTTCATTCTGCAACTTTCCTTGGGTCTGCATGAACTGTAGTGGCTTGTGATCAGTGTGGATGACTGTCTCCTTCCCAAGAATGTAATGTCTCCACTGGCGGCAGGCTTGTACAATGGAGTACATTTCTTTGTCATAGGTAGGGTACTTGCGGACAGCATCTGAGAGTGTCTCAATATGATATGCCACGGGGTGGCCGTGTTGAGTGAGAACGGTGCCCACAGCATAATCTGAAGCATCTGTCTCGATCTCAAAGGGATGTTGCAGGTTCGGTAATGAGAGTACCAGCGATGAGCACAAACGCTTCTTCAAGTCATCGAAGGCTTGTTGTTGGGACAGGCCCCACACAAATTTTTCCTTACCACCACCCCTGGTCACTTGGCTGAGGGCCCATGCGATATGAGAGAATCCCAGCACGAACCGGCGATAGAAATTGGCGAGGCCCAAGAAGCTCCGAAGTTCAGTGAGTGTGGTTGGGGCTGGCCAGTCACGGATGACCTGGATCTTGGCTGGAGCCACATGCACACCATGTCGATCAACGATGTAGCCTAAGTAATGGACCCTGTCCATGCTGAAGGAGCATTTTTCCAAGTTTGCGTATAGTTTGTGCTTCCGTAGGGTGTGGAGAACCTGCTGAATATGCTGCAAGTGTTCCTCCCAAGTCTTGCTGTAGATGAGGATGTCATCCAGATACACCACTACAAAATTATTGGTGAAAGGTCGTAGGATATCGTCCATCATCCTCATAAAAGTTGCTGGAGCATTTTTCAAACCAAAAGGCATGACGAGCCATTCAAAAAGACCTTCTTTTGACTTGAAGGCAGTCTTCCATACATCTGTCTGTTCTATTGGGACCTGGTGGTAGCTAGACTTTAGATCAATCTTACTGAAGTATTTGGCCCCCGTGAGCTGATCAAGGAGGTCGTCAATTCGGGGAATCGGGTACCGGTTGCAGACTGTGATTTTATTCAGGGCCCGGTAATCAACGCAGAGTCGCCAGGTCCCATATTTCTTCTGCACCAGCACGATTGGGCTCCCACAAGGTGATGAACTGGGACGGATGTGCCCCTTGTGGAGCAATTCTTGGATCTGGCTCTTGATCTCCTCGTTTTCCAATACATAGCAGCGATAGACTGGCCCATTGGGTAGGGGTGCACCTGGGGTCAGATCGATGGGATGCTTGACCTGGCAGTGCAGAGGTACCCCGGTCGGAGAGGAGAAGATATCTGAGTATCCTTCCACCACCTTATCCACTTGCTTTTGTTGTGCGGATAGATCGGTCATGGAGGCCCGGGATGTGGCTGCGATCTTTCTTTCACTCTGAGAGCAAATCACGAAGAAGACAAATTTCCCAGTCTGGGAGATGACCTTCCTGCATTGCTTGGCAGAGATCAAGGAAATCGCACTAGGAGGGACTGCCTCGGGTATCCGGTGCAATTTCCTATTCAAAGAAATAATAACACTACGAGGCCTAGACTCATATACAACATGACGTTTCCATAAATAAGGTTGGCCCAAAAGAACATCTGAAACTTCGAGAGGAGCAACATCACACAATACCTCGTCCTTGAAGGGCTTGATGCCGTATGGCAGTCGGCACTGTTGGATGATGCAGAGATCACTTCCCTTGCGGAGCCATCCAATGGTGTAGGGTTGCGGGTGCGGCGTTGTCGGCAGGGCCAGGCGCTTCACGACCTCTGCTGAGATGAGATTCTTCTAGCTACCGCTATCAACAATGAAGTGCAGCGGGGTGCCTTTTACCCACATCTGTGAATGGAAGAGGCGTTCTCCTTCTTCTGGCTCGTCTGGTTCATCAGACTGGAGCTTGGTGGTAGCAATGGTGGCACTGGGTTCCGCGTCAATGATCCGTTTTCCCCTTTCTGGTTCGGACTCAGAGTCAGAACCCGCATTTGATTCAGAAGCTTTCACTTCGGCCACCAGCGACTGCTTTGAGCGGCAATCAGCAGTGTTATGCCAAGGGCTCTTATGGAAGTCGCACCACTTCCCGGTATCTTTCTTTGTTTTTCCGGTGTCCTTCTTTGCTTGCGGCTTGGACTGGTTGTCCTGATACTGTCCATCTTTGCTCTGTCCTTTATTCTGTGGGTTGGGGCCGCCCTTTCCTGTCTTTTGCTGTGAAGGGTTCCCAGGCCCAAATTGCCGCGTCTTTTGTTTGAGCTTCTGCTCGATTTTGACGGCATATCGGTAGGCCGCGCCCAAGGAAGAGATGTCTAGAAATTCCATTTCGGTCTGGATGTATCGATGCAAACCACCACTATACTTGAGCACCAGATGTCGCTCTGAATCTTTGATACCCAGCTTGGTGCGCAAGGTATGGAAGATATTTGTGAACTCTGGCACTGCTTGGTCTCTTTCTTGTCGCAGTGTGGTCCATTTGGTATACAAGTCGTCATAACTTCCAACAGGGTAGTATTGTTCCTTAATAGCATCCCTGAAGGATTCCCAGGTGGCCGTGACTAAAAATACTGAGGCTTCTTCTGCGTCCTTTTGCTCGCAGAATGTTTCCCACCAATCTTTGACATGGGGAACGGCTTTGAGGAGCGCAAAAGTAATCTTTTCTTTATTCGAAAAGTTATGGACAGAAAAATACCCTTCTAGTAGATTCAACCACTTATCTACAGCATCTGCGTCTATCTGTCCTTCAAATATAGGGATATCAAAGTTGATTTGTACCTTGAAGGGGGCGGTGCCTCCGCTCGAGGAAGATGCGTCGCTAGTTGGTAGTCGCCAAAGGATTTGGGCGAAATTATCCATCATCTCGTTCCTCTGCTGCGTGAGGGCTTCCTCAAGCAACATTTTGATAGGATCTCCTGTCCCGTCATCTTTCTTTTCTCCTGCCATGAGAGGTCGCTTGGGCGTGCGAGAGCTTTTGTCCTCAAGAGAAACAAGCTCGAGACCCAATTCTTTGTACCCTGACCTCGTTGGGGACATGCATTAAGACGACAAGGAGCAGACTGCTCTGATACCAATGATCCGGATTTTATGAGCAGAACGAAATGAATACAGATTATTATCAGATGCTTAACACAAAATAACAGAGATACAGTAAAACTGGTTTTCTATTCAATAAGGAAATAAGCTAGAACTGTAAAATGCAGCGGAAAACAAGCTTGCTGGAATGGTGGCGGCTTATCTCTGAGAAGAGATGTGACGGCTGCGCTCATTTCGCAAGAAGATGGTTACAATGAGGATCTCAAGGCCTTTTACAATAAACAGGAATGTCAAAAACCCTCGACATCCAAAAACCTAACCCTAGGAGATGAAGCGCCAAAAGTCATGTGGGCCTCGTTTGGGTAAGTTAGTACATCAACTTCCCGGGGTCGTAACTTTTGCATACGATCTTCGTTTGGGGTGCTCGGTACCCCGTTGGAAAGGTCTATCCGATATTTACAACTTTCAATTGGGGCCAAATGTATGTCGATGGAAACCATTTGGCCCCCCAAATTGCCAAAAAAGGTCGTTTAGGGCCTCAAAACGGCCCCGGAAGTTCAGGACCCGAAAAACTGCTAAAAATAGTACAATACCAAAATTGCCATAAAACTGTTTTGAGCCAGTTGGAAAGGTGGGTGGCCACCAATATCCACCTGGATCAACTGGGCACTTACGGCTAGCATTGATGAGGAGATGTTGACGAGGAAGGGGAGATGACAATGATGATGAAGATTTTGATGATGATGATGATGGTGATGATGAAGATGCTGATGATGATGGTGATGGTGATGAAGATGATGATGAAGAGGATGAGGATGAAGAAGATGATGATGATGGAGATGTTGATGAGGGAGGGGGAGATGACAATGATGATGAAGATGTTGATGATGATGATGATGGAGATGATGATGGAGATGATGATGAAGATGATGTTGATGATGATGAGGGTTAGGGTTAGAGTTATAGAAGGAAACCAAATAGCTAATTCATTATGAAATATTTAACAAGACATGAATTAAATTTAATATAAGTGTATTGTTAAATATAGTGAGCATTGAGCATGGGAAACCAAATCTATGAATATGTGTATTGTTAAATATAAATTTTGTTGGGTGAAGCCAATAACCAACATAATCAACATAATATAATCTTAGGGTTTATTGATCACATGTAAAAAATGGCATATTCATAAACTTGACATACAAGAGAACTTTTGGCATATTTATAAACAACGTAAACATAAATTTGGCATATCAAGAACACAAAATTGACATATTCATAAACAACATACATGAGAAAATTGAGCATATATCAATATTCAATTACAAATAGTATAAATAGTATAGTATTAAAAGTATGTAACATACCTCATAATGCTAGATCCCACCTATTATCATACAACCAAGCCCTCCGAATCATCTCTTATACTAATGGTCTCCATTAGTCTCTCGTGCTCTGTATCCGATAAGAAGTAGCGTACCTTCGATGTATTTCGGCTGGGCATTGTTCGTACCTGGAGGTTTGTACCAATGATTAAGTTGGTAAAGTGATACACACTTGCACTTGGTTTGTAATCCCTGTAAATATATCCACCCTTCTTTCTTGCATTGTTTTCCTTTGTCAAGTATTCACCTTAACAACCATAGACCCAGTTGGGTAGTGGTTGTTTCAACATCAGTCATGGACATAATGAGGGTTTGCTTTCCATCTATACAGCATGCCAACCAGTAATCACCAGCCCATTCACTATCTTTTGAGGCAACCACTGCGTATATGTGCCCTGCATAATATGATTGTAGGTATATGATCAAAATATTTTTCGTACGATATAAATCCATTAATGTGCATTTGAAGACTATGTAAATAAACAAAAAAATGTTAAGGAAATGCATCATACCAGGTTGTACAAGGTATGAGACATGATCAAAATCTGCAAAAATAGATGATTGGTCTTCTTCCAATGGATTTAACTCAAAAATTGCACGCTGATCAAGTGGAATTGATATGCGATCCCATCCATCAACCCAATCCGATGATTCACACCCATCCTAGTCACCATCACAACAAGGCGGGCAAAAAAAAGCAAGTTTTCTGGTCCAAATTTCAAATACTGGGTTATCAGAGCTTCGAACCGAATGAAAGCCATGAGTTCTAGGCATAGTCTTGCATTCCCATGCATGTGAACGATCTATGTCTACCACCTCCCAAAAAAATCTCTCCACGTGTCTCTTTCTTGTGGATTCTACTCGCATAGTTGATTCCTCTCCCATTACTGACGTGCACCACCTGACTATAGATTGACCATTTTGAATAATAGATTCTGTAGATACTTTCAATTCCTCTCTTCGTAGGGCTATTTTGACACATGCTCCGGCTCCATCATGCTCTCCTTTACCATGCCCAGTCTCAAAATAGTTCCACATATGTGGCACTTTGTAAGTTTTATGCAATGAACACAACCATTGAAATATGCGTGCATTTTTTAACTGACCAGCACATCCATCATACCAAATCCAGTGTCGATCCATCTGTATGTTCCTTCCATTCAAGTGATCATAGAACATGATGAAGCAATGTAGTACATAGTGGAAGTCATGGAACCTATCATCACTTATGTAGAAGTGATATTACTTCATAATTTCTCTTTGCTCTTCAGTGCTATTTGGGCCATGCCTATATTTGATATGGACCATCAAGGAAACCTGCTCAGAGTGATAATACTGACTTTGGATCTCATTTTGAGGTTGCAGAGTGTAGTTCTCAACAAAATCAACAACAAAAAGTATAGTACCACGGGGAAATGTATCTCTGCATATTCTAAACTATTCAACCTGCCATCGTGCCAAGTGGACATGATGAACATAATCATGTGTCTTTTCAATAAATTCCTTGACGAAGTCACTAACTGGTACCTGGTGACACAAAATGATCTCAATGTGAGTTTTTTTGTAAGCAAGGATTGAAATGTAACTATACAAACATAATTTTATAGATATAAATGCATACCTGAGATGTCACCAATTGTATTTTTTCACTTTCTTTCCTTGGGACTATTTCATAGATGATATATTTGAAACTTTTCATGTTTACAACCATTTTCCCAAATTCACTGTCTCCACTCTCGTGCATAGATTGGCTCGATAATTCGATTCCAGCACAATTGGGGCATGTTCCATCCAAACAAGATTTTGCATAGTATGTTTTCCCCTCAGGCCTATTGCACATGATGCCATGAATGAATTCTCTTGATGAAGTCGGTGGTATTGTCAGGGAGCAATCCTGCACATGGTTAGTATGCAACACACGACAAATGTACAAAAATGTTTCATAGTAATATTCATATTCTACATTGTATCTACAAAAGTAAGTGTTACGAGGAGTATTTATTCTAACATACCATGGCTTACATTTCTCAAAGGATCTTTGCCCCAAGTTCAATTGTCTATGTTCATTCCTAAATTTCTCGTATAGTTCTGTCTGTGTTATATCAAGAAGATGCTTAGTATGTGGTTCACGATCCTTTGAACCCCTTCTTAGTCTTAGTACATCCTTTCGGTTTGAAGAAGGCCTTGTGTGATCATGCCAAAAACTCTTCACTAGTCCCTTTACTGCATCAACTAGCTTCATGTCACGACGTGGCAACCGACCAATAAAGGCCCAAAAATTTGTCTGATCAGTTGTGTCAAGATGTTGTCTTCTAATAGAATACCTATGGAGGGTTTTTACATTCAAATTAACTAGTTCAGATGTAGGCCTGAGAATACGAAGGACCCTAGTGTTCTTATTTGCAATTACTTGTGACAACACATGACGAGCCGCATTGCGGTCCTTTGAACGTGTGTTCTTACCAATTTTACCAAATGCAACTACTAATATTTTAACTATATGTGAAATTGGTTCATAATTCTTTATCATCTTTATCCCTAACTTTTTCCTAACAACATTCATGCTCCTAGATTTTAACAATGATAAAAATAATCTACACTTATCTCCATCACATTTAGAAACAAAATATTTATCAAGTATCTATTGAGTTTGATAACCAATACTACATTTAGATAGCGTACCTTCAATGGAATTGATGAGACTTTCATCAACTTGTATACACTTCGGAGTTCTTCGATGTGTGCTTGCTAATGGAGGTAAGGGGGTTGGAATTCTACCATGTAGCGCATCACGAAGACGCTCTGGCATTTCAGTAGTAGCTTGGTGTCCTTCATTCTCATCCTGGTAGTTGGATGGTGGAAGTCCAACATCCTCATCGATGGTCCGTGGAAGTTCAACATCCTCATCGATGGTTTGGATAACACTTTCTTCTTCAACAGTAGGCAACATGTCCAACGCCTCTCTGACTTCATCAATTGTATAACCACATCCGGATAACAAATTTTGTGTTTCTTCATGAGCTTCTTGATTACTTCCATGGGGTGCTTGTTCAACAACCATTGTGGAAATTGAAGGTCCCTCTTTTCGTGGATTAATAGGATGAACCATGGTATCCTCTACAATTGGATTTGTAATAGTTTCCAAAGAAAGCCTCTGATTCATCATGTGTATTCTTTTCTTTTCTTTCTCTTCTTCAATGACTTCTTGAGGTCTCTTCTTCCTTGCTGATTTTTTTCCTCGGTTACGTGGCTTCCCCATCACCACAATGATCAATTCAATATAGTTTGTTTTTGTTGCTCCTCAATTACAAGCTTTCAAACCTTTAGTGCTTTCTAGAACTATAGATCCTTCAAGGTGCTTCAATCTTTCTTCTCAAATGTTCATCTTTCCCATCAAAACAATTATGAATGAGAAAATTTATCTTTGGTGCTCTTCAATACTAAGCAAATGAAAGTTAAATCATAAATTGTTTGGGCTCTTTGATTCTCTTGTACAATTGTGTATATCCACCACCACCATGAAATGGTCTTCAAACTTGATATCTTATCTTGTGTGCTCCTCAAATGTAGGCAGAACGAATCTTTCAAAGACCTTATCTTTGGTGTTATTCAATTGGAGATTCTTCAAGCTTGATGATTCTCTTCTTCAAATATGGCCATATAACCCAACACCACACTGAGTAACCATGAAAAATGTCCTCAATGCTGCACCTGCATAACAAAAATAATGATGGAGATGGTGTAGAGTGTGAGTATTTCCAATGGCGGGCTCATACTGTTCGAAAAAATTGTGGGATTTGTTGTTTTCGCTTAGAGAGAGTTAGGTTGCTCTCCGACAAGGACAGTCCACTGTTTATAGAGTTACAAAACGTGCACGTGTTATGTAAAGATAAAATGCGCACCTGATATGAAGAATCAAAACGCGTACATGATATGGTTAAGCACAATAAATAGGTTAGGTGCATGGCTAGGGAAATGAATAAAATCAAAAGAAATCACATGTTTTGTATGGTTACATACAAAATAAATGTTTTTAGTGTGGGACAAAAGTTTTGTATGGTTTACTACCCCCCTAGCTCTCTCCCAATAATCCCTAGATACCCCCTATCTCTTTCTAAATATCTATCCCTCATTCTCTCTACATCCCTCCCTACATGTTTCTTTCATGTTTTTTTCTCTCCCTTACTCCAGCCATGTACCTACCACCCCACTCTCCATCTCTCCACCTTCTCTTTATCTTCATCATTATCCGTCCCTAATGACAATGAAGATGATCATGGTGTAGATGAAGATGATAGAGATGATGATGAGTGATGAAGATAATGGTGATGACGATGAAGATGTTAAATATGATGATGAGGGTGATGAGGGTGATGAGGATGATGATGATGGTGATGAAGAAGATGACGATGATGGAGATGTTAATGGGGAAGGGGGAGTTGTCAATGATGATGGAGAGGAGGATATAAGATGATGATGATGATGGTGGTGGTGGTGGAGATGTTGATGGTGATGAAGTTGTTGTTGATGATGACGATGATGAAGAAGATGATGATGATGAAGAAGATGACGATGATGGATATGTTGATCTAATGATGATGAAGATGATGATGATGGTGATGATGATGAAGATATTGTTGTTGTTGTTGATGATGATGATGATGACAATAATTTTGATGATGGTGGAGATGTTGATGATGATGATGAAGATGATGATGACGATGAAGAAGATGATGATGATGGAGATGTTGACGAGGAACCTAGAGATGACAATGATGATGAAGATGTTGATGGTGATGGTGATGGTGATGGTGATGGTGATGATGATAGTGATGGTGATGATGATGGTGATGGTGATGTTCAGATGATGACGATGACGATGAGGAATATGATGATGATGATGGAGATGTTGATCTGATGAGGAAGATGATGATGATGATGGTGATGATGATGAAGATGCTGACGATGATGAAGATGTTGATCTGATGATGATGACGAAGATGATGATGATGTTGATGATGATGATGAAGATGATGATGACATTGATGATGATGAAGATGATGATGACGATGGAGATGGAGATGTTGATCTGATGATGATGAAGATGATGATGATGGTGATGATGACAAAGATGTTGATGATGGAGATGACAATGATGATGGAGATGTTGATGATGATGGTTAGGGTGATGACGATGAAGATGGTGATGATGATGGTGATGGTGATAGTGATGGTGATGAAGATGATGATGATGATGATGACAATGAAGATGATGATGATGGAGATGTTGATTTGATGATGATGAAGATGATGATTGTTAACACCCAAAAAGTGCTCACTACCTACATGACTCATTTGTCCATATTTGCCTCCAAAACCTTAAAAACCCATTAAAAAGCCTCCAAAAGGCCAAAAAACCATCAAAAAGGCCTCCAAAAGGCCCAAACCCCCCCTTTTCCCCCAAAATAATGTAAATTCCTCTAAAAATAGCAAAAACCCTCTAAAATGGGAATAAAAAATTACAAAAAAGAGGAAAAAGAGGAAAAGAAGGAAGCAAAAACCCTATACAGTTGACCTAAACCATATGGTGCCCAAAACCATGGGTCAACACTCCACCACTAAAAACCTATAAATAGGTGATGGAGGCTCTCCATTTGACATCCGCAATCTTCCCCATCCTTATGCTACCAAAATCACTCCTGAAACCCTAGCTCACCCTTTTGAGCTAATTTCACATTTGAGTGCCCCTTTGGCCCATTCCAAAACACTTTGGAGAAGGAGAAGGAACCCATTGGAGCTTGGAAGCAGCCCTCCTGGACTACTACAAGAGCTTCACCAACCTCACATTAGAGGTATAATCAATACAAAAACCATTTTTATTATCTTTCTGTTATTTTATGCACATGCTTAGAGTAGTTACTGTTTTATTTATTGTCTCATTTTACCATTGTTATTGAACTGCTACTAAGGCATCCCTTCTCATTAGTAGGTGCTCATTTGCACCAGCTAGGGTGAAAACCCTAGCTACAATTTTGGCGACTCCCCTAGTGTTCCTTTGAATTTCTGGTTATAGTTTTTAGAAGTTTTTAATTTTCTGCAATATTTTTCTGTTTTCCCCTTTCAGCAGTTGGGTTTGCTGCCGTAAATCGCATCCTTTTTCTCCATAGTTGCGCTCCGACCACGACTTCTATACTGTTACCTGTGATCCGACTACGGCTCTAAGACTGTTTCCTGCGATCTCCCCGCGGCTTTCAGTCTATCTCCTACGATCTGACCACGACTCTCAGCCTGTCTCCTGTGATCTGACCGTGGCTCTTAACCTGTTCCCTGTGATCCGCCCGCGGCTTTCAACAATTTTACTGCAATCCGCCCGTGGCTTTCATCCATTTTCCTGCGATCCACCCATGGCCATTAGCCATTTTCCTACGGTCTTCCTGCGGCATTCAACCATTTTCCTGCGATTCGCCTGCCTGCATTTTTCATCCATTTTCCTGTGATGCACCCGCACCCTTTATCCTTTTTCCTGCGATTCACCCATGACTGTCAGTTTGTTTCCTGCAATCCTACCGCGTAGTTTCATCGCAGAACCGCGATCTGTTTTCTGCACTTTTTCCGTATTTGAACCCCAAACTTTGTTGCAGTATTTTCTGCACTTGCACAACCACCTGTCCTATCTGTAGCCATACTTACCTACAACCTTTTTTTTGCAGTTTGCTTTCTATTCCATTTACAGATTTTTTTAAAAAAATTGAAGCATTTCAATTGAAAAAGAGAAAATTTTGCATTTCAAAGTTTAATTTCTGCATTATTATTGTTAGTTAGAAAGTTGCCCACCTCGTGACACTTTTACTTGGGTTCATTATCTCACACGCACACACTCTGTCACCTAATTCAAGTGAGCCCTAAAATACTACTTAACACAACCAACATTATAACGCCACTTAGGGAACACATAAGAATATTGTAGTTCGGTAGGGTTGGGGCGATAGGCATCCAAATAACACCCCTCGGTCGCTTACATTTGTGACATAGTTGTTTTCCATTAGGGAACCAAAATCCTCTAGTATTTTTTGGCATGGTAACAACCAGTTTATCAGAGGGCCTCTCCCCTAAGAGGGTTGAAGTAGCTAGACTGGTTCTTGAGGCCTGAGTGGAATACCGCAATCCATTCAGTAACCGAAGGATACCTTTCATAGTTCTCGGTGTACCACCCATATGGGGGTACAACAGCGATAGAACCAAACTGCAGATTCACCTTTTCTGGACGTGTCATGAACGGGGTATCTTAGTTTCCTTTATTCTAGGATTGACTACCCGGTCTCCCTCTCGATAGGGGGATATCTTTAGATACTTGGCTCTAGTATCCATATTGTCTGACTTGGATTTCATCACCTTACAGAGGATATGTCTGGTTGAGTCAGAATACTATTTAGCCAGGTGTTTGCATGCTCCCTTACCTCCCTTTGGTCTAGCGAGTCCACTATTTTTATTTTTTAGGAAACCTGCTGCTTGTTGGTATTCTGACCATTGTTGTTGATGCTCCACTTATTGTATCACAGCTCTTACAGTAAGTGTTTTGAGTTGGTTGTTGGCCTAAGTGCCATATTTTTTGCGCTCTCCTTCTGCACACTTGGTTGCATTAGGGTTTTTGAGCTGTTTTTCACTCAACACAACTCCCATATACTTAACACCATCTGTCACCATTGATTCCCTGAGACATTCTCGGTGTCTCTGGGGCGAGCCCCCGTAGCACGGTTCACTTGACCTCACTCGTCATAGACGTAGATCTTCATCACTTGATACCACTCACCATAGATATCGAGCTTTGTCACTTGACTCCACTTGTCGACGACATAGAGCTCTGTCCCCCAGCTCTGATGCCCCCTATTTTACCTCTGATTCTGAGGTAGAGTCCGAGAACCCCACTTATACTACACCAAACAGCCCCATGGCTGGCATGAATTCCAACCCTTTCTTTGTAGGGACCATTGGTGGAGCATCCACCACCACCCCAGCTACCACACCCACTTTGGGTTTGCCCTCGATAGGGCCCACATCCACCATTCCGATCACTGTACCTATTCTAGTGGCTAGCATACACATCCCAACTTCACCAGTTACTCACACTACCCTTGGTGGTATAGGACTGTCGCATACCACCTTCGTTCCTCCACTTGGGGGCAACATCCCCAACTCGAACCCAGTCCCTCCACTTGGGGGCATTGGCCCCAATGTGGTCACAACCACCAATATGTCACATCCTTCTACTAGTTTTCCATTCATGGTTAGTCTCAACCTTCCTGACCTGGCCAGAATGACTAACGATCTCATCAGACACGACCCTATGTGGCCTCACATGCCCACCAAGCTCCCCTCAGACATCCTGAAGTTTGAGGGCAAGGCAGGTGAAGACCCCCATAACCATATTACATCCTTCCATCTATGGTGTTCCTTCAACTCCATAGTGGAAGACTCTGTCCGTCTCCGTCTGTTATAGTGTACCCTCACTGGCTCCGCAGCTAACTGGTACATTAAGCAGCCCCATGGGACCCATGCCACCCTTACTTCCCTTGCATCGACCTTCCTACAGTTCTTTCAGTTACCTGTCCGCTATGACGTGGGAGTTGAGATCCTACTGTCTTGCAGACAAAATACGACCACCCACATCACTGACCATATTCATGAGTGGCATCGACACCGAAGCATCTGCAAAATCAAGTTAGATGACCGTATCATCTTAGATTGGTTTCTAAAATCTCTCCTTCTTGTCATTGTCAAGGATGTGGCATCCAAGTGACCCCAGTCCGAAGAATAGGCCATCCTCAAATCCCAGCAATTTGACCTTATTTATGCCCAGTCTGGTTATCTCTATTACATCATACTTGATGCCCCCCGCGGTGATTCCTCCTAACACAATGTGTCGGGGCATCCCATGCCACAGATGGCATCAGTGGCTGCATTGCCTCGCATAATCATCCCTTTTCCATAGCACGTCCTAGCTCTGGTCCTGACCTTTGGTGGGCTACATCCCATTTTGGAGAAACCAATTCGTATGCTCCCATGGCACATCATCACCATTGCCATGGACCCTCATGTCCACCTCAGTTCTTTGGTCATGCATCCCCCGCTTACACCCCCCTAGTTTCACCACAACCATATTACCACCCGTAGGTTGCACTAGCTCCTGTATCCTCTCAAGCCCCCGCTGCTTATTATCCACCACAGGCAGCACCTGTGGAAAACCCCCAACCCATTGCATAGACGTATCAGAAACCCCCACAAGGTTCAACACCTGCACCACCTCCACCTACTTATTATCCACCACAGCTTTCTCCCACACCTACACAACCCCAGAACCCACCTGTTGCCCAAGGGCAAGTGTATGCCCAACAAAATCCGCAACCCAACCAAAATAACCAACGCCAACAAGGCCAACAAAACCGTGGCAAAGGCCGTAACCATGGGAACAACCCCCCTCCAGACCAAGGCGGTCAACCTCCCAATCCTACGAACAATAATAACACGACACCTGCCAACCAGAACCCCGACTGGTCACCCAAGCAAGCAAAAAATCCTAATTTGCGAACAAACCATCCTTGTTCTATTTGGAGGGTCTATGGCCATTATACACATGCTTTCCCACATTTGGAGAGGGATCAGTAACTCTGGAATGATGATGCCCACCTCCAAGGGCATACGGCTCCTCAGACGTCTCCCAACCCCCCACCACCCCAGAATCAACCCTTGGTGTTACAAAACCCTTTTCCCACCCAAGGTGTAGTGAACAGTCAGCCGTTGGCTCCCCCTCAGGGATACGCGCCACCACAACATCCAATCACTTATGCCGCTCCTGATCAACCCATGATAGACTCAGGTACCCATCAATTGTTAATGATGTCGTCCGCCGATGTCAACCTTCAAACCCTTTGGAACCAATATGGATCCACCCCCGAAGGCCCCTCCCGTCGACAAAAACACTAACGCTCATCCCACCGATTTGTCATTACAGATACCACTGGCTCCACTAGATGGCACCGCCAAAGTCCCTCGCTTCCCACTCCGCAGCATCAACAATAACCCCAATGCTCACGCTGCGTCTAATTACAACATTCTAGATGATGTAGCCCAGTCCCCTGCAGCCATGTCTGCGTTAGAGGTCTTAAAAAATTGTCCTTCACAACGCAATACTTTTCTCTCAGCCATTAGTGCTATTGACCCAAATGATTCACGAATGATGGCCTTCGATTTGGACCAATCCGAGCCACTCCTGTCTTCCACTTTAGCATACCAAGTTTCTGTATCCGTTCGGAATCTTGTCATCCATCGGTGCATCATCGATGAAGTTGCCTCTACATGCGTGATGTCCACATTCATTTGGAAGAAGTTGGGATCCCCTACTCTCCAGCAGTCGACCACTGTGTTGTGATCCTACGACGATCGTTCGGCTCAACCCCAAGGTCTCTTAGCTAATGTCCCCATCCAGTTGGCTGGTAAAATAGTACTCATTGACATAGAGGTCATCAACACCCAACTTGATTATAACCTCTTACTTGGCCGTAGTTACATGTATGCCATGTGGGCGGTTGCCTCATCCATTTTTTGTACCATGATGTTCCCCCATGATGGACGCATGGTCAAGGTAATTGATCAACTCACCTATTATGATCCCAATGCCCCCGCTACACCCGAAAATATTCTCCCCATGGTTGAACAACCTGCTTGTGGCACAGCTACCTCATTGGTTTCCTCAATGGGACCTAGAGTCTACTCAGATACGACCATGACTTCAACATTCCAAGCCATTCCACCCATGTCACCCGCGACTGAAGTATCTGACTTATGTACTCTTTCCCACAATACACCAACACCCAACCATCAACCGCCCTTGCTACCTCAACCACCATTGGTACCTAGTCATGTTGGTGTTACACCCATCCATACAATTCCCTTCCTGTTCCCCCCTTCAGGAGTAGTAATCGCCCCAGTTATGGCTACCCTCAGCCTCCCCGGTTTAGCCTTAGGATTACCTGTATGGTACATTACACCTCCCGTTACCCCTCCAACACCAAACGTCATCCTACAACCGATGCAACCCATCACCACTACTAGTCAACCACCTCCCGGTGTCACTACTCATTCCTCATCGGCCAATCCATCCCCTCTTATCAGGCACACTGGGGGCAGAGGCCCACAACCATACACTACTTTACCCCCCCATGTTCCGTGCTCCTCCCAAATGCTCGTTGTGTGATGAGTTAGGCCATCCTACCCATCAATGTCCAAAATTACCTACATTACAAGAGCACATGCAAATGCTTGACGACGACCCCAACATCCCAGTTGTCCAGCTCGGCCCAGCCCCTAAGCCTTGTGATAAATCACTACGTACCAATCACCCTTGTTCAATATTTGGTATTTACGGCCATTACTCACATCACTGTCTTGATCTCCTAGATTATAGAGCAGCTCTCTATGAGATGAATAATTTGTACCTTGAGATGGCGTCCCCCACCATTGAGGAGATCCACCCCCTAGTATCCCCCTCATCCGGAGAGATTAATACGATTTATATGATCTCTTCTACTACCACTCCCTCGTCAACCAATTTGACAACTCAGAGTTTCCACAATGATGAGGAGATTCTAGAGGCTCTTACTGCTCGTGATTACCCCTGGGAGGATATGCACCATCGTTCCTATTTCCTCCCGTAAGACTCCTCCTCCACCACAGCCGCCCAATTTGCGGTTGAGTCCAAAGATTTCCTCCCCACCAAAGTCGACTGGTTTAAAGATCTCATTCCTGCCCCCGACGCCTTTGAGGAAGGTAACATGGCTAATATCTCACCCACAATCCACATTGATATCTCTGCCCTAGCTGGTGCACCTAAAATCATTATATTAGGAGCCTCCTGTAGTGAGTATGATATCAGAGAGTACAAAAAACTTTTCCAAGAATTTCGTGATGTCTTTTCCTGGTCCTATACCAAAATTCCTGGTCTTGACCCCGCTATTATAGAACACCACATTGACACATGGCCAAATGTACCCCTTGTTCGCCAGAAATAGCACCCCATTCATCCATCAAAGCTCCCCATTGTTAAAGCAGAGATCGAGAAACTGCGCACAACAGGATTCATTTATCCTATTTCATACACCACTTGGGTTTCTAACCCCATCGCTGTCAACAAGAAACAAGGCACCATTAGAGTATGTATTGACTTCCGTGATTTAAACCAAGCCTGTCCCAAAGACAACTTCCCCACACCATTTATTGACCAACTCATTGATGCGTGTACAGGGCATGAAGTCCTATATTTCATGGTTGGTTTTTCTGGATACAACCAGATTCAGATCCGCAAGGAATATTAATACAAGACTTTCTTTACCACCCCATGGGGCACCTTTGCCTATCGCGTCATGCCATTCGGCCTTAAAAATGCTGGTGCCACCTTCCAGCGGGCCATGACCTATTGTTTTCATGACTTGGTCCATATCCCGCTAGTCTATCTTAACGATCTTACAGCTCGTTCCCGGAAATTATGAGACGACCTTAACGACCTCCGGAAAGTCTTTCTGCGTTGTCACAAATATCAAATCTCTTGAACCCACTCAAGTGTTTCTTTTGCGTTTCGGCAGGAAAGTTGTTGGGTTTCATTGTTTCCCATAAAGGAATCGCTGTTGATCCCCTCAAAGTCCAAGCCATCATAGACCTTCCTGCACTTCGCACGCTCTGGCAGCTCTAGATTTTGCAGGGGAAATTTAATTTCCTCCATCTCTTTGTTCCTGATTATGCCACCACAGTTCACAGTTTCTTACGCCTGCTTTGTACTCACATACCCTTTGTTTGGGGTGACCAGGTGCAAGATGCATTCGAAGCCCTTAAAAAGGCTGTCATGCAAGCCCCTTTAATAACCCCTCCGGATTTCTCTCAAGACTTCATCCTTTACGTCTCGACATCTGATCATCCTGTGTCCGGCATCCTTGTCCAAGAAGATGCTGCTCGCGAGGAGCATGTCATTTATTATGTTAGCCAGACCTTTTCTGGACCACCCCTACGTTACCCGTATGAGGAAATACTAGCCCTTGCCGTGGTATTTTCCATCCAAAAATTGTGACATTACATTTTACTTAGTCATACCACATTCGTCGCCGACTTCAACCCCATGGTCTATCTCTTGAACTGGTGACTTCTGCAAGGTCGCGTTGCTAAATGCGTCATTATCCTCCAAGAATATGACCTAACGTTCACAACCCCTAAGAGCACTAAAGCCCTCGTGCTTTCCCAACTCATCACCGACCTCCCATCCCTTTTGCCATCCCCACAAACCTCCGATGAGTTACTCGACAATCACTTGTTCATCATCTCGTCCAATGACCCATGGTACGGTGATATTTTGTTATACCTTCGCACATAGAAGTTTTGACCCAACATAAATCGTGATGCACGCCGTCGCATCCGTCACCAGGCCTCTCGATATCTCCTCTTGGGCGATGTCCTCTACCGGTGAGGGGTTTATACTATTCTCTGTCGTTGTCTTACACACGAGGAAGCTGAACAAGTCCTCAATGACTATCATAGCGATGCCTACGACGGACATTTCTCTGGAATGGCCACCGCCCAAAAGGTCATCTGCGCCGGATACTTCTGGCCCACACTCTTTACCAACTGCATCAAAGCAGTCAAACATTGCCATAATTGCCAACCTTTTGCCCCTAAGGATCATACAATACCCGCTCAATTACACCCAGCCGTCACCATTGGTCCCTTTTGTAAATGGGCTATCGACTTCGTGGAATATAAACCCTCATTTACCAATGGCCATAAGTACATCATTGTCGCTGTCGACTACTTCACCAAATGGGCTGAAGCCATGCCCACCTTCAATTGTAAAGTTGACACAGCTTCCCTTTTCTTTTTTAAGCATTTTATCACACGATTCGGGGTCCCCAAACAGCTGGTCTCAGACCATGGTTCACATTTTGAATATTCCATTTGGCATGAGTTGTCCACTCTACTGATGTTCAAACATCAGTACTCCTCTGCTTACTACCCCCAAGGGAATGGCCGAGTAGAGGCCATTAATAAAATTTTAAAAACCATCCTCCAGTGCACTGTTGACCGGCATAAGTCCAACTGGAATCACATGCTTTTCCTTGCATTATGGGCTTACCGTACATCAACTAAGACCTCCACCGGTTTTACCCCGTTTCATTTAGTTCACGATGTAGATTCTGTCCTACCCATCTGTTAAATTTTGAGCATTAATTCACAATACTCTAGGATCTTTACTGAGAGAATAACATGTGCAGTATATCAATGCATAACAATCATAATAAGCATGACAAGCATCACAAGAATCAAAAGCATGAGAGAAAAGAGACATAGAGTTTCCATGGGGAAAATCCTAAGGTGAAAAACCCCACAACTTCCTCAGAGATAGAGAGAGCAATGGCTCAACCAAAGTACAACCAAAATGCACAGAGATAGTCTCCTTGTAGCAGATGATCCTCCTCCTCACCAGTGCACCACTTTCTGAGTGAGAGAAGTGTGAGTTTCCGAGTGATCAAATAGAGATCTCCCGATCTCTATTTATACTTAACCTGTTTTCCCAGTTACACTATGGGGCCGACTTGTCTAGCTAGGTACATCCAAAATATAATATATATTTCAGGGCCGACCCCAAACATGGTGGTCTAATAACCCATCGGCAAGTACACACACTTGCGACACTTTTCAATACACATGACGACACTTCCTTATAGAGGAATAACACATCTCTTATAAGGGTACAATAAATATATATGAAATACATAGATGAGATACATTCCGAAGTTACATATACATCAACACTCCCTCTTAACTAGGAAGGTATTTCTCAACATAGATCTGCTAGACAAGTCTTCTTCTCGGGATCATTGCCATCGATGCATCGTCATCATCATCATCACGGATGCTGCTATCTCAACCAATCTTTGACTCTACTCCTCATAGGAAGTTCTACAGAGCCAGTTCTTTTTCATACTGGATGTAGGCCCACCACCTGCAGGTCTTCATCATAACTGGACATACTGTGGAATCCTCAGGACTTATTACGTGCATCACAAAACCTTTAAAGAGTCTCTTGCCTAGCAAGAACCCTAAAGAGCATATGAGGATTTTTTCATCTTGTCCAGATCTCCAAGACTTATTACATGTGACCCCACCACAAAACCTAGCAAGAGAATTTCAGGATGTTACGGGTACACAACTCTAACCTGAAATCTCCCCATGCCACAAATTACATGTGGTGACCACAAAACCTAGCAAGAGCATCTCAGGATGTTACGGGTACACAACTCAGACCTGAAATCTCCCCAGGGCACAAATTACATGTGGTCATGGCAAAACCTCGAAAGAGCATCTCAGGATGTTACGGGTATAGAACTCCGACCTGAAATATCTCGGGGCACAAATTACATGCCATAAGACAAAACATCGCAAGAGCATCTCAGGATGTTATGGGTACACAACTCTGACTTGAAATCTCCCAGGGGGCACAAATTACATGTCCTCCCATAGCAATGTCTTGAAAGAGCATCCCAGGAAATTACGGGTACACAACTCCGACCTATAGGATCTCCCAGACATGCTCATCTATACAACTTGATCCACGACCATAAAGTATCATCCTCATACTCACCATACATCATATTGATGTACACATGATCATCTTGATCATCATCACTGCAACATCCTACTACATGTCATCTAGAGCAATATCTTGAAGCTCGTCATCTATGATCATCCTGATCATACACTGCATCCACGTGATCCATACCAAGTATCTACCTGATACATATCATCATACATGATCCACCTGATACAAACAAATACATGATCCATCTGATCATACCTGATACATATCAACATACATGATCTACCTGATCATACAATGTATCCACCTGATACAAATACAGATACATGGTCCAAGCATCCAACATGATGCATATACAAAATACATACAAATGATCCAGCTAATCATATCCAGCATCCAACATGATGCATACATACATATACATATAAATGATCCAACTGATCATATCCAGCATCATCTTGATTTATATATACACAAATGTAAATGATCCAACTGATCATACATAGCAGAAGCTAGAACATCATCCTGATGCTCATCATCCAGCGCTTACATCCACAGCCATGTGAAGGATCCTCCTTCCAACATGCTTGGAATGGCTTCAGCAAATGTCTCCATCACTTCTTCCTCGAAGTGTCATCGATTTGAAGAACACCAAGCCTCTCTCTGAAGTACTCGAACTTCACTTTGGCTAATTGCTTCGTCAATACATCTGCAATCTGCTTGTCCATCACAACATACAGGAGCTTCACTGCTCCTCTCTGCACCATATCCCTGATATAGTGATAGTTGATCTCTATGTGTTTCGACCTATTGTGAAACACTGGGTTCTCAGACAGCTTCACACAACTCTGGTTATCACAGAAGATACCAGTAGCATCCAACGGGAGATCAAATAACTCAGAGAGTAGCTTCTGAAGCCATACTGCCTCACAGCTAGCTGAATAGGATGCAACATACTCTGTCTCAACTGTACTCAGTGCTACGCAGGATTGCTTCCTGCTAAACCAAGAGATCACACCTAATCCCATATTGAAGCAACACCCAGATGTGCTCTTCCTAACTGCAGCACTGCCTGCCCAATCCGAATCAACATAACCTTGCAGGTTAAACTTTTGATTTGCTTCATACCTGAGTCCATAATCAACTGTACCCTTTAGGTACCTCAGAATATGCTTTATAGCAACTAGGTGAACACTCCTCGGATCTGTCAGGAACTGGCTCAATGTGTTAACCGTAAAGCAAATATTTGGTCTCGTGTTCATCAGGTACATCAAGGACCCAATCATCTGAAAATACACAGAGACATCAACTGGCTCAAACGAAGCATCACATAGAAGCTTCAAGTTCGATGCCATAGGTGTGGCCATAGCCTTGCAATCCATCATTATGAAACTCTTCAGGATATCTACAGTATACTTCCCTTGTCCTAGGAAGATCCGATCTATACTCTGCCACACCTCCATACCTAGGAAATAGTGCATCATCCCCAAGTCCTTCATTTCAAACTCAGCAGGAAGCTTCCTCTTTGTATCTGCAATCAATCTGTCATGTCCTGTTACAAATAAGTCATCCACATACAGGAGTAGAATCATAGGATTCCCTTCCTCAACCTTGTAGTAAAGGTTGGAATCCGCTTTACTCTTGGTAAAGCCCAGGCTAGATAGAAAATTGTCCATCCTACCATACCATGTTCTGGGAGCTTGCTTCAAGCCATACAAGGCTTTCTTCAATCTGCACACATATGACTCCATGTCATGTGTTTCGAAACCAAGTGGTTGCTCCACATATACTTCCTCTTCAACTACACCATTCAAGAAAAAAGTCTTGAAATCCATCTGGTCTATTTTCCATTTCATTGCTGCAGCCAGGGAAAGTACTGTTCTGATGGAAGTATACCTTGCTACAGGTGGAAAAGTTTCTTCATAATCTATTCCCTCTTTTTGAGATAAGCCACGAGCTACAAATCTTGCCTTGTATTTCTATACACTGCCATCTACAGCAGGCTTGATTTTGTGGATCCATTTAGAAGTCACAAAAGACTTCTCTTTAGGTCTTGGGACAACATCCCAAACATCATTCTTCATTATTGATTGGTATTCATCAACCATGGCATCCTTCCATTCTTTCTTTTACACTGCTTCTTCATAACTGGAAGGTTCTTTGTTCATAATGTCACAGAGTAAAGAAACATAGCTGGTATGTGATCTGGTTCTTTTCTTTGCTCTGTGTTCTTCCTCTAGAATGCCAAATCTTTCTGCATCTTGAATGAGCTCTCTAGCCCATGCAGGTTTCCTCTTGTGAGATTTATCCTCATGGGGTGGATCTACAGGTTGTTGTGGATCTTCATTTTCACGATCAACATCTGGAATTGCTTCAGTCATGGTAGTGTCTTGAAATCTAGTTTCCTTAGGTTCTTCATAAACTTCAACAGGTGTCTTTCTAGATTTGATGAATGCTGAGTTTTCATCAAATGTCACATCCCTACTGACATCAATCTTCTTGAACCCTGGAAAGTATATTCTGTAAGTCTTTGAACTTTCACTGTAATCCACAAAGATACCCTTCTTTCCTAAAGGATCTAGCTTGTTCCTCTTTTCCTTTGGGACATGAGTGTATACTGGACAACCAAATATTCTGAGATGGCTGACTTCAGGTTTCTTACCAGAGAAGACCTCTTCTGGTGTCTTGTTGTCCAATATCTTGTGGGGTGTTCTGTTCTGCACATATACAACTGTTCTAGCTGCTTCTTCCCATAGATGCATAGGTAGATCCTGGTCATGCAGCATTGCCCTTGCTGCTTCCATGATTGTTCTATTCTTTCTTTATGCAACTCCATTTTGTTGTGGATTGTAGGGAGCAGTGAACGTCCTCTTAATCCCTGAGTCACTGCAAAGCTTCTTGAAGTCACCTGAGGTGAATTCTCCACCATTGTAGAATCTGAATGTTTTGATCTTCTTGTCGGTTTGATTCTCCATCAAGGTTTTGAATTCCTTGAACTTATCAAACACCTCATCTTTGTTCTTCAAGAAGTATACCCAAGTCTTCCTGGAGAAGTCATCAATAAACGAGACATAGTAAACATACCCACTCAGAGGACTGGATGACATAGGACCACATACATCTAAGTGGATGATTTCCAGGATACCTTTTGCCTTGCTTTTACTGCTTGAGAAAGCCTTCTTAATGTTCTTACCTTTTGTACATCCTTTGCAAACACCTTCATGTTTGGTCTTGATTTCAGGAAGACCTTCTACAGCCTTGCTTGCAATTGGAAGTTCCCTATAATGCATATGAGCAAGTCTTCTATGCCAAATTTCACATGGCTCCATGGAGTCATGTACCATGGCATGTTCAGGTTGACCCTTCAATTTATACAATCCTCCCTCTTGCTCTCCAATCATTACTGCATCATCGATTGTTTTACCTTTTGGCCACATTAGGACTTGGCCATCTACAAATGTAACCCTCATGCCTTTTGCATCCAATGCAGAGATGGAGAGAAGATTCTTCTTGAGCCCAGGTACATAAAGGACTTCTTTCATCTTCAAAGACTTTCCAGAATCTAGGTTGTAGGAGGCTTCACCACTTTCTTTGATTGGGTATTGATAATCATCCCCAAGTTTCACCTTATGGGGTGATTCATGTTCAGATAGGTTTACAAAAGATTCCTTAAACCCAGTCATGTGTTTGGAATCCCCACTATCAATTAACCAATCATTACAACCATGGAAGATAGTACCTGTGAGAGCACATATTAGAACATACTCTTCTTCACTTGATGAGTCATCATCACTATCATCGCTTTCTGCCCTAGCCTTCTTCTTTGGAGGTTCATCATCTTCGGCAGCATGAGCATAGAACTTTCTTTTGCTGCCCTTACTCTTCTTGTTGGAGATGTTGTTGTTATCCCTTTTGTTCTTGGGACAATCTAAAGGAAAGTGACCCTTCTCATTGCATGTGAAGCACCTTAGATCCTTCTTATTCTTTTGGTGATAGTGAGTGGACTTCTTGTAGTGAGAGTGCTCCTTCTTGGGCTTGCTTCTTTTGGTGTGAGCTGCGAGAGCTTGATCTTCACCTCCCATCTTTTCTTCACGAGCTACAAGTCTATCTTCTTCTTGAGAGCGTTCCTCCCACAGTTTACTGAAAGATATCAATTTATTTCTTGCACAGATTCCTTGAATAAAGGAGTCCCATGACCTAGATAGGCCATTCAAAGTGGTCATAACAACTTCACCATTGTCCACTACTTCATCCATGGATTCAAGTTGTTCCTTGATCTGAGAGACCTTGGAGAAGTAAGATTGAATGGTTTCTCCATTCAACATCTTGACCCCTTTCAATTGATTTTGTAGAGTCATCTTCTGATTTGTGTTCTTCCCTTCAAATAACTTGGTCAAGGAGTCAAACATCTCTTTGGGTGTCTTCAGAGATGACACATGGGGGATGAGATGGTCTTTGATAGAGTCAGTAATGATTCTCTTTGCCTTGACCAAGTTCTTCTTATGCAATATCTTAGCCTCTTCATCCTTTGGGATAGGGATGTCTTCTTTTATATATGAGTCCAACTCATTCTCTTCCAGGATTAACCCAATCCTATACTTCCAGGCTCGGAAGTTATTATCCCCTTCAAGCTTATCCTCAAGCTTGGTGTGGTGAGACATCTTAAAGAGTACTTCAAATGTAAATAGAAAAGTTTTAGGTCTTACCACTTGAATTAGTGAAAACTAGATCTGGTCCTGGATTAGGGTTTGTCAGAAAAACCCTAAAAATTCAAAATGTGAATTTAAACTTTCTGAAAGGATAGAAAGATGCACCTTGATGAGCTGATCAACCTCGTGTATTCATAATTTGAGATCTGCAAATCTACACCCTTCAAAACTACCTTTCTGTCTTCTCGAATTCACTGAGGAGAGCCCTGAATTAGGGTTTGAGTTTCCCGGAGATCTACCCAGCCAAAAAACTCGATCCAAAGCTCTAAACTTCGATTTTTGCAAGGAGGTTCCAACTATGTCTTCAGATTCCAGAAATTCCTATTTTTGAGGAAACCTTAATTTTTAGGGCCAAATCTAAAAATGCTCAGAATTGAATTCTGATTGGACATATAGATTCGCCTTGATGAGTAGAGTCAATCTACTATACTGCTTTTCCAAAATCTGTGGAGAGAAACCCAATAAACAAGAAACCCTAGTTTCTGTCACTCCACAATGTCTTCATCTCAGGTTAGCTCTGATACCATGTTAAATTTTGAGCATTAATTCACAATACTCTAGGATCTTTACTGAGAGAATAACATGTGCAGTATATCAATGCATAACAATCATAATAAGCATCACAAGAATCACAAGCATGAGAGACAAGAGACACAGAGTTTCCATGGGGAAAACCCTAAGGTGAAAAACCCCACAACTTCCTCAGAGATAGAGAGAGTAATGGCTCAACCAAAGTACAACGAAAATACACAGAGATAGTCTCCTAGTAGCGGATGATCCTCCTCCTCACTAGTGCGCCACTTTTTGAATGAGAGAAGTGTGATTTTTCGAGTGATCAAATAGAGATCTCCTGATCTCTATTTATACTTAACCTGTTTTCCCAGTTACACTATGGGGCCGACTTGTATAGCTAGGTACATCCACAATATAATATATATTTCAGGGCCGACCCCACACATGGTGGTCTAATAACCCATCGGCAAGTACACACACTTGCGACACTTGTCAATACACATGACGACACTTCCTTATAGAGGAATAACACATCTCTTATAAGGGTACAATAAATATATATGAAATAGATAGATGAAATACATTCTGAAGTTACATATACATGAACACCATCGAGTGTCAGACACCTATATTACACATCGCCATCGAGCTTCTCCTAGACACCTCCCCACTTGAGCAACGTCTGCTATCACTAGAGCAATCTGATGAAGACCATCACGCCACCCTCCAAACCATTGAAGTTGCCAAGAACCGCTCTGAAGTTGGTTACGACAAACATGTCCTCCCTCGAACTTTCCGCGAAGGGGACCTCGTCCTTGCCTATGACCAAGTCCATGACAAGACCGATAAAGGAAAGTTTGAATCCATGTGGCAAGGCCTTTACATCATGCAGACCTACCTCGTAAATGGGGTATACATTTTAACTGACTCAGAAGGCCACCCTTTGCGCAACCCCTGCAATGGGTTGTATCTTAAATGCTTTTATCCTTAAACAAACCCACGGCCCCATTCGGCCGTATTGTACAGTTTGCTTTCTTTTTGTTTTTCACCTTTTTTACCGCAACCTTACATTCATCATTTTTGCATGATCATAGATGGACCATCTTCCACCTCATTACATTGGCTTCGCCAATGGAGCAAACCGCTAGTCTCCAAATTTGGCCTCTGCAGCCTAGGTCTTATATTCCCCTTCACATGAGTTGATCCACCTTGACGGAATGTGCATAGGTGCTGCTACCAATAACCAGGAAGAGTATGATGCTGTGATCGGTCTCCTGACTGCTGCCCTTCAGATGGGAATATGTCACCTTCATGTGTTCATTGACTCCCAGCTACTTGTCTCCCAGCTCAACAACTGCTACCAGGTGCGTGATCCTTGCCTCTTTAGAAAGTTTCTGCACACAAAACAACTTAGCGGACAATTTGAATCCATAACATTCACCCATGTCCCAAGAGCTCAGAATAGTGTCACAGATCAAATTGCTAACAACATCCTAGATTGGCATATCGATCACACCATGTAAACCATCATCATGCATCATCATACCATATCATCCCATCAAAAAACATATAAAAATTCCAAAAAGATTGCATTTACAACAAGGGGCATCCACGTGCCTATCATCCCATAATATTTGCATCCATGTGCAATAACATAAACACACAACTATATAGGGGCATCCAGGTTCCTATCCTACATACATACTGTTGCATCCATGTGCAATACATAAAACAAAATACACAAGGGGCATCCACGTGCCCATCATCCTACACTACTTGCATCAACATGCAATACAAACATATAACAAACCACAAGCGCATCCACATGCGTACACTAAATCATAATCGCAAAAGATGCATCAATGTGCATATATATATCAAAAAATAAATGTCAATTTTATACACATGTCCTAAGCACCTCCGTACTCAACTATACAAAAAATATATATACATCGACAAGCCTCATAGAATACAAGCCGTAGCTACAAAAAACCCCGAGTGTCCATACACATCAGGGGGGAGTCCTCTGTACTCCCTACTAAGAGTCATAACCTCCATCACTGCCTACATCGGTCGCCTCCAAGTCCTCACCCCGCTCCTCCTCTGGCAGCTCCTCATCCCCTTCCAGATCATGTGCCCGACCCCTCTCCGCCAATATGGCCACCCGAATCGCGATCGATCGGAAATCCTTTGGAGCCCCAAGACAATCCTGAATCAGCTCCTGATCCAGGTCCCGCCACCCCTCATCAGTCACTCCAACCAACAAATGATATAGAAGCACCCGTAAGGACTCCCAAGTCCCCTTTGCGTCCCGTCGACGCACCTCCCCTTGGCCTAGTAGGTATGGTATAGCCACATGCCCCCTGTAGTCTATATGTCCCGGTGGTGGCCTCAGTCCAACATCTGTAGATCATACATCAGTCAGTACCAACATATCAATATCTCCAACCTATCATACACAAAATATGACATAAAAAACAATCCAGCAAGTAGATACATACCATCTAGTCCCCATGCCTCCCCTAGTGGTTGTGGTGCCTCCAGATCTCCTGTGTAGTCCATATATTTGTATGGATAACCATCCAACGTCAACGACATCTGCAACCACTATAGGTAGAGCTCATGGGTGAAGTACCTCCCAACCTCACCGCCACCCAGTCCGCGCATCATCTAACCCCACCGCACCATGCATGGCTCCCTAAGTCCTCCTGCCCTGATCAGCACCCACGGCCGTAGTGTAGGTACCCGCTCCATGAAGAAGGCACAGACAAACGACCTGTAGCAAAATCCCTTGCCAGCTTCCTTCACCTTGGTCAGCTCTCACTGAACATAGGTGAGGAACATCTGGCCCCATGCGAAGTAGATGCCATCCAGCACCTACTCCACCAGCTGCATTTGGCCCCCTGACACCCGCTCGGGTGACTGGGACACCAAAACCCAAACCACACATGCCGTGATCGCCTGCATTGATGGCTCCTGTAGGTCCACAATATGTAGTGCATTCCTATGCATTGTAGCCTCTGGAACACAGTAATGCTCCAACATATCCTCCATGTCCACGTCTGTGAACACTCGTGGCTGCGTATCAGCCACCCTACCCAGACAGAGCAACCCCGTCAAGAAATATACATCTGCAAGGGTGAGATCCAGCCTCTCCCCCAACACCTTGAAAGCCTGTATGTCGGGCTCCCAGAATCCCACCAACTGGTTCAGTAGTAGTCCTGCTGAATGCATCATGGGAACTTGTGCAAACTTCAGAAGCCTGCACAACCCCAAAGTAGACCAAACACGCCGATCCCTCCTGATGACCTCCACTATGTTGTCTAGGACCTCCCGCTCCTGCCATAGCACTACTGGTATCCTGTCAATCACACAATGTAAACTCATCAGACCCATGTCAAATAAATAACCCTTTTCCCCCCCTAGGATAACCCTAAAGCTCGATCCAGATCGTGGCTTTAGGAACCCTTGCCGCGATCTCAGATCATGGCTGTCAGGGCTATAGTAGCGGTCGCAGACTACGGATTTCCTGATCCGAGTCACGATCTGGGACTGCGACTATAGGAGCCGAACTCGTGATCCAGGATCATGAATTCAGCATCCAAACTTGTGATCCAGGATCGCGAGTTCATACCTAGAACTCGCGGTCCAGGATCGCGATTTCAGACCCAGAACTCGCGGTCCAGGACCGCATGTTCAGACCCAGAACTCGCGGTCCCAGACTGCGATTCGACCCTAGAAACTCGCGATCCACACCCTCATGGACCATACAAGTGCCCCCTGGGGACCCACCACCGCCCCCGAACCCAACAAAAAATGCAGGTATGAGTTTTCCGGAATACCTGCAGCTATCGGATCTGAAATCGGTAGATCAGATCGTCTAGAAACACCCCCTAAGCTCTAGTCAACTCTGATCTCTAGTCAAAGTCAACAAGTCCAACTGACACTTGTCCTGTTGGGCCCACTTACTATTTGTAGCCCATTAACTTTGTCTTGTTTTGGCCATCCTAAATCCATCCGGAGTCCATTCTACAAACCGTTTCCACCACTAGAATCAGCACGACGAGATCGACATGATGGTCGACCCGTTTTCTTATTTTTTTTGCACTATTTTTTTAGCATTTTTTCTAGACACCCCTCGTCGCCTCGGTTTGCATGCCACATCGGCCGTAGCCCATTTTTTATATACTTTATATCATCGGATTCATTTTTCTGAGCCCGTGATGATGCTTGAGATCATTTCTCGCTCTCACCCCTAGGTTTTTTGGGTATTTTTTCCAAAATGTCCCCTGTCACCTCGGTTTACGTGCCACCTTGGTCGTTCTCCATTTCTGACACTTTTTATATCGCCGGATTCAGTTTTTCGAGCTTGTGATGATGCTTGAGATCATTTCTCGCTCTCACTAGGTACAATTTCAACATTGTGTCCTGACACCTTACTGCCTCGATTTGCGTGCCATATTGGCTGCCATCGGATTGTTACACTTTTTTACATGATCCATTCACTCCATTCATACTGCAATTATTTCATTATTTTTTTACCATTCATCATCCCGCAAGGAGGCCCACTAGTGTTCCCCCTTACTCTCGTTCTTGGTTCTCATCGATGTTCCTTGATTGAGCACTTCCTCCTTGCCTGGCCATTCCTTTTGTCCGGTATAATTTTATTCCTTTTTCGTGCTGGACAAGTCCTTTACGAAAAAGGCACTTAGGGAGTTTCTGTTAAGCTCTTTTCTGACTCCTAAAAGAATTAAAAGATCGTCAAGCAATCTTGCTTCCTTTTATGCTCATTAAAGTACCTGAAAGGGCGTCTATCTGGTATAAGTTTAACCCTTTTCCGGACCTGGTAGACTAATTACGAAAAAGGAATACTCTAGTCACACTTGCTAGAAGAGTTCTTCATTGCATCCTTTTATGCTTCTTCAGGCCTTAGAGACTAACACACGAAAAATCATCCCCCTGGAGTCTTCTTATTGCTTTCAAACTCTCTAAAATTGAAAGCAGCCATGAGCACGCATCGTCCTTGGCTTGTACAAATCGACACGACAGTACCATTTTGAACACACTTCTTCTAGTTCCTTAACCCATGAATAAGTCCCCCTAGTGCCTCTCAGCACCATGATCAATCATCTTGGCAATGCCCCTAATAAGGTCGCATTTGTTTAGAGTATTCTGCAGTCTCCTGCTATCTTACACCAACTTGAGTATCACTCATCCCAGTCACTATCCTTGATCCATTACAGCTATGATCCCTTTCCCACCAGTCAATTTCATATGCTGCCCGATAATCCCCGCCATCCTACTCTGAACAAAGGAAGTTTGAGTCCACCCACTCTACTTGCCCAGTTATCCCCCACCCCCACAGTATGTCAATCCTACCATCAGTACTCTCACACTTCGGTTCTCCACTTCGTGCTCCTATCAAGGAAACATCATTGCCTTGCTAGTTGTAGGTCTCCCTCTGTCGACGACAGCCCATCTATTCCAGAGGATAGACCCAGAGGTCCCTGCGCCTTGGACTCATCACCATCTGTGGTGAGTGCCTACGGACCATTTTGAGAGGAGTCATCAATGCCTCTCCAAGTGGTTGTTTCTCACATGCTCGACTTCAACACCTTGATCGCATCGTTGAGAATCGTGCAGGGTACATATCCCTTCAATTATTGGTCGAAGACCCCAGATTTCCACCGACTCTAGCACATTGGTGAGTCACTTCGGAACGCCTAGTTATATGTTCCCTTATATGCTTCCTTGAGTACCTAGTTTAGTTCTAGTTCAATGTACCATTAAGGGTATGACCCCCCGTCACTATGCCCCAGCAGTTCATCAGTTCCTCTAGTACCACACTTAGCAGCACTATTTTTATTCTAGTGTATCATTTCTTCAGCTCGGACATGGTCAGCCCAGCAGTATGTCCCAGATTCTGTGTCCCCTCTAGACCCTTATGATGTACACAGTGGTTCTCCATGTATCCTTTAGGCCCCCATTTTTAGGCCTCATTGTTATGTTTTATATATCTTGATACGAGCATGGGTATGCCCGCCTCATCCATATATTGAGATTCTTCCTCATTCATTATTGAGGTCATGTATCTTTCAGGTCCCCCTTTTTAGATCTCCTTGTTATTTTTATAGATCTTGATACGAGCATGGGAATGCCCGCCTCATCCATATGTTGAGATTATTCCTCATTCACTCTTGAGGTCATGTACTATCAGTTTTTGCAGTTTGTTCGGGACCGTTGTTTCGAGCTCTAGTTCGTTTCTTCTCCTCTCCACATCCCAGGAAAACCATAAAGGACCTATGATTTCTGTCGGCCATATGATGAGCTCCTGCCCTCACACATCAGGGGGGAATCTGTTAACACCCAAAAAATACTCACTACCTACATGACTCATTTGTCCATATTTCCTACCATATTTTCCTCCAAAACCTTAAAAAGCCTCCAAAAGGCCAAAAAAACCATTAAAAAAGCCTCCAAAAGGCCAAAACCCCCCTTTTTCCCCCCAAAATAATGTAGATTCCTCCAAAAATAGCAAAAACCCTCTAAAAAGGGAATAAAAAAATACAAAAAAGAGGAAAAAGAGGGAAAAAAGGAAGCAAAAACCCTATACAACTGACCTAAACCATATGGTGCTCAGAACCATGGGTCAACACTCCACCACTAAAAACCTATAAATAGGTGATGGAGGCTCCCCATTTGACATCCACAATCTTCCCCATCCTTATGCTACCAAAATCACTCTTGAAACCCTAGCTCACCCTTTTGAGCTAATTTCACATTTGAGTGCCCCTTTGGCCCATTCCAAAACACTTTCGAGAAGGAGAAGGAACCCATTGGAGCTTGGAAGTAGCCCTCCTGGACTACTACAAGAGCTTCACCAACCTCACATTGGAGGTATAATCAATACAAAAACCATTTTTATTATTTTTCTATTATTTTATGCACATGCTTAGAGTAGTTACTGTTTTATTTAATGTCTCATTTTACCATTGTTATTGAATTGCTACTAAGGAGTCCCTTGTCCTTAGTAGGTGCTCATTTGCACCAGCTAGGGTGAAAACCCTAGATACAATGATGATGGTGATGATGATGAAGATGTTGATGATGATGATGATGGTGATGGTGATGATGGATATGTTGATGAGGAACCTAGAGATGCCAATGATGATGAAGATGTTGATGATGATGGTGATGGTGATGACGATGAAGATGTTGATGATGATGGTGATGGCAATGATGATGAAGATGTTTTTGATGATGGTGATGGTGATGTTTAGATGATGATGATGATGTTGAAGATGTTGATGATGATGGTGAAGGTGATGTTCAGATGATGACGATGATGATGAAGAAGATGATGGTGACATGATGGAGATGTTGATTTGATGATGATGATGATGATGATGATGATGATGATGAAGAAGATGATGATGATGATGATGAAGAAGATGATGATGGAGATGTTGATGAGGAAGGGGGAGATGACAATGATGATGAAGATGTTTATGGTGATTATGGTGGTGATAATGAAGATGGTGATGGTGATGAAGATGATGAGGATGAAGAAGATGATGATGATGGATATGTTGAGGAGGAACCTACAGATGACAATGATGATGAATATGTTGATGATGATGATGATAATGGTGATGATGATGAAGACGTTGATGATGATGGTGATGGTGATGAAGATGATGACGAGGAGGGTATCCACCTTATGTATATATTCACAATTATCCAAGTCCCTAGAGAAATATCTCACTTTGTTCGCCCTTAATCACTAACCCTGTGTGCCTTTATCCCTCCCCCCTACCCTCTTGATCTCACCTTGTATCCCTCCCTCCCTATCTCTTTCTCTAGATCTGTCCCTTGATATGTCCCTCACTTTCTTTACCTCCCTCCCTCTATGCCTCTTTCTCTCCCTTACACCATCTTCGTCCCTGCCACCCCACTAGTTCCTCCTTCCCTATCACACATACACACACACAACCACTCAATTTCTTTGTCACTCACACCTCAGTCTAGTATCTCTCTCCCTAACCATCAATCTCTCTCTCTCTCTCTCTCTCTCTCTCTCTCAAACAAACACACACATACACACACACAGTATGTCCCTTTCCATTCTCAAACCCATTCCCCCTCCATCCATACCGATCTCCACCTTTCTCCCTCCATCCCTCACCCTACATTCTCTCCCTCCCTCTCTCATCACCTCTCTCTCTCTATCACCTTCTATCCCTCCCTCATGTTATCTTTTTCTCAACCTATCCCAATCTCTCCATCACTCCCTCTCTCTCTCACTCTTTATGTCCCTTCCCCCTCCTCTCTCTCTCTCTCTCTCTCTCTCTCTCTCCCCACCACTCCCTACATGTCTCCCACCAACAATTTCTGTCCCTCCCTTCCTATCTCTTTATTTCATTCTATCACCATCTATCTCTCACTCCCTCTAAATCCATTCCTCCCCATTGTCCCTCTCCCTCCCTCACTCTATGTCTCTCCCCCCCTTGTAATCTTTATTTCTCTCTCACACCCCCCTTGCCTCCATCCATTCCCCCTTGTCACTCAAGTCTCACTTTCAAATTCTAACCCTATACCTCTTCAGAACCTCTTTTGCTTTTAATAGTGCTCTCAAGCTCCACTTCCCTTCACCCTCTGTAGCCCATCATGTTTTCATTCCCTTCATCTCTCCCCACTCAAGCTTCCAACATCCTTTTAAGACCTTCTAAGCCCTTGACCCTTTCCCACCCCTTCTCAAATATTAACCAAAAATTCCCTTGAGTCTTCCACACCCCCTCTCTCTCAATTATTAAACATATATTTTATGATTTACATAACGCGAGCGCATTTTTGCACTACATAATGCGTACGTGTTATGCAGTTATATAACACGTGCGCATTATATAGTTATATAATGCGTGCGTGTTCTTGAATTCTTAAAGCACGACAATATTTTTGAATTTAAACAGAACGCGTTCGTGTTTTGTAGAGCCTAAACCAAGCCGACTCACTTGCTTGCATGTCAACAATAATCCTATGTGTATGCTTTGAAGTTTGCTTCGGTAATTCCAAACCCGTGCTATGTTAAAAATAAACCAAAGCTATTTGGGTATTTCTTCCAGTTTTTGGAGAAGCATGTGCTTAGCCACTCATTACAGTATGCTACACACAGTCATTTTTGACAAAATCTTAGAGACAAATAAAAAAATTTCTACATATTCCAAATATGTAACTTTTATTTTGAAATATTAATTTTTCCTATTTTCTTTCAATTTCTTTTCTGTCCTACCTCCTTAAATCGTGAAACACACTGTTAGTGTTTCTTCCATAACTTTTTCAATTCTCGATCATTTCAAAAAAAGTTGTCTGGTGCACAAGAGGACACTAACCTCCACGTTCTATGAAAAACCCATTTCAAGATTTTTGCATTAAGACCTTCAAAGGCTGCACCCACAAAAGAGGTACTATTTTCGAGGTTTGATCATTTAGACAATTATAAATTTTTTATGAAATTACTAATTTAATTTTCGAAAAATAATGGCACACAAGTGTTATGTGTTCTCTACATGCATGCTGATTTGTGTAGCTTGATGCCATCATTTAGGCCCTCAAAGGCTGCACCCACAAAAACATATACCTTATCATTTGCCTGAAAAATAAAAAGTGTATGTTAGGAAAAATGAAACTTGGCATAGCTATGCAAATTTTCAATACATAAAAGTTATATATTCAGAAATGTGATTCAATTTCCTACATTTCATCTTTTTTACTCAATGCAAGATATTTTGCATAAGTATCTCAAAAAATCCAAGTTGAGGGATGCCTGATTTTTTAGTTTTCTATTGCATCTAACGCGCCAAAAGTGACCCTCATTAGCTTGCACTGACCCAAAATTCAAATGGCTCATTATCACATCTTGAATCATACATTCAAACCCAGATTCCATCTCATCTTACACGTCAGGTCATAGTCCTTTCCAAAGAATAGAAACCTTTCTTCTACGCCTTTCTCCATGGAAGGATCAACGCTTCCCAATTCAAAGGATTCGTCATCAAGAAATTGGCAACGCTACTTAATTACTCATGATGGGTGACTGATCAAACATTTGTGTATTAAACTATAGAAAAAATTACCCTACCACCACAGACGATTTTTCTTTCATTGGAATTGATCAACAATTCTTGCCATAGTTGTCATTTTTTGAGACTTTGTTGAAAGTGAGGATATTGTTGTCATGTATAAACATGGCGAGTCTGCAACTAGCATCTAGATGTCATTCCATGAAATATGTAAAAAATACTCTGGGTGCTAAGTATTATAGCCATTATGCCATTATGGCGCCAAGTATATCCTTTATTAATGTTTGGGTAACAATTTGTAAATTTGATTCCTGTGATTCTAGATATGTATCTTAGTGCATGTTGAATATTTTTGTCATAAAATGTGACTATAAATAAATTTTAATTGTTTCATTTGCAAAGAATTATGTACCTCACATGATTACACACCTAGACAAACAATAAAAATTTACCATTGGACACCTATATCTTATTTTATGTATTTTTTACATTATAAAGACTTTCTTTGCATAAAATCATAAAACATATTATGTACAACTATATAAAACCATAAAAAAAAAAATCATTAATCTAATACAAGTGTACTAGTGCTTTATATAAGTTGTCATGCATACAAATTCTCTTACACTATGACATGAGATTATAAATCCTTGCAATTTCACGGAATACAAAGTCCAATAAATAATCTCATCTCAAAAAGGATAATTCTAAAGAAGAACAAACTAAATTGAAAATAAAGGATATTGACTTACTTTCAAATATATCAATGAAATGATAGAAATAGATTTAAATCAAACACAAGCATATATTGAATCATGGAAAATGAGTCATAAGTATTTCAATACAAAATGTGTGTCTAGAACGTATACTCCAAAATGGCTTGAATATACATAGATATTACATAATGGGCCATCCAACTCAAATACATGTATTAAATGAGAAAAATGGATTAAATGGACATAGAAGTTAAATAATGGACCATCTAACCCAAAGGACATGTATTGTGCCAAAAATTACATGTATCATGCATATGACATATTGTGCACAAATTGTAAAATGGGATGTCAAATCCAAAGACCAAAATGAAAAATGGAGGAAGTTAGTAACCTCTGACATCCTAATCAATTCCATGTCCATCTCAAAAGTTAACCATCCTCTCTTTTTTTTCTAATGTAGATTGAGCCTAACTTTTTTAAAAGGAAAAAAGGGGAATAAATTCCCCAAGAAATAAAGTTAATGGAGGACAACCAAAGTGGACGTCATCCCTTTCTAGGAATAATGATTAAATTGTATAACAAAACAAAAAATACAAGTCTCGGCTAGAGTGTCCTATGGATAGGAACAAAATAGTCACCCTTAAACATCGATATATACCACAACATAGGCTTTGGGTTTTCAACAATCATTTCAAAACCATTGCAATAAAATATTTTTTTTAAAATAATGTAAGTGGATATAAACCATATGGAAGTTTGATCTCCAAGGGTCAATCCAAGAAGTCATGAGACTAAAGTGAGATCTCTCCTTTAAGTTGAGGATGTCATGAGTTTAAATATCTCGATCTTGTCGTGGTTACATGCTTGGAACTTAGGTATTATTGGTTTTCCCTTGTCATCACTTTTTGATGGTGGTGAAGTCTCTAAGGGTTACCTATGCATGGTTAGATGGAGAGATAATTTCAATTGAGTCTATCTCGAGTGGTAGAGAGGATAATTTTTATCCTCCCCACTTGGTTTCAAATCACACTTATAACATGTTTTCTCTTTATACATTAATTGTTAATTAAAACTAGTAAGATACCAAAAATCTAATTCTCACCTACAAGCACAAAGGTAAGATCATGAAAACATGAAAAAAATATCATATAAAAATAAAAATAAATACTAATTAAAGAAAATTCATCTTCAATTTCCTAAATCCTTTGCTAATTTTTCCAATATCTGAAATCCATAGGCCCACATGAGTCTCCTCTCTAAATGTGACCATGTTCTTGGCTTCATGGTGAGGGAATGAAGCGAATAGATTCCATCCAAGAGGAAAATCACCTTTTATTTTATAAGAAACGAAGGGTGCATGCATTTCTATGAAGTAAAAAAAAAATTTAATTAAGAGAAACATATGTATATTCTCTTCAATTAAAAATATTTTTTTTAGTGAATAACACACATGCATTTTAGTCATTTCTCTTGTGTTAGGTGAGTTGTCAACATGAGGCCATCTCAAACCAATATTTTTCTAATGCGTTTGAGTTCTAGTTTTTCACAATATGAATAGGTTTCTTACAATTGATTACACCTAAATGTACACCAGCTTCATGCATTCACCTATATAGAAAAACAAATGTTTTCAATGAAAGATTGTTGCAAGCATAAAGTTGCATGTGAAGGGTGATTATTAGTATTGAACATTTCTAAAGGAAATAGAATTGATATCATTGATAGCCATTGGATTAAATATTTCATGCATGTATCATTTTAGTGAAAGGGTGATGAACTCAATGCTCATGTTCTTTGGAACTCAAGACTTTTAGTTATAATTTGTGAGTGTGTTTTATGCGAGGTAATCAAGGTCCACCTATGGTAGGGAAACAAATTAGTTCAATGTTATTTGGATACTTTTTAAATCAAACATAAGTATTTTAATTCCATATGACTATCATCCTTTATGCAGTTGATTCTTGATTTTAAGTTATATTATATTTTATATTTATCCTAATGCACACTCAAAATTATGATTTAGTAAAGAAAGCAACATTTTCCCCCAAAAATAGAAGAATAGAGTAATGTGAATGTAGACATAGTTGACTATGTGGTAACAATGTCATCAGCCCTAAGCTATACAAAATTACATTATAGTAACAACACCATGTGTGTATAGTTCTAGATCCTTTATGCCAAATTCTAGTTATGCATGCACCTTATGACCTATGCACATGATTACAACTAAGAATGCCACAAATTACACAAGTGATTGATATGGAAGACCATTAATTTTTATCATTGATTTTTAGTGCCCTTGTATGAAAATTTGTACATCATTTTGTTAGCTCTTACAATTTGAATCATCTAAGAAATACAATTATAAAACAACATTATATACTAAAACATCAAACATAATGATAACTAAAACACAATTATTATATACAATTCAATCTAATGTAAAAAAATAACTCTTTAAATCCATACAACCATGTTATGTAAGGAACTTCAATTGGATTAGTATGTATCTAATTTTATGTAATGAAATTGTTGGAACTTAATCTTTGATGTTACGAATATTATTGTGAAAAAAAATCTAAAGTCACTCGAAATCCAAAAGACACCATAATAATAATAATCCAAACCAATGGTCATCCATCATGTATTAATATGTACATTTATTAATGAAAAATTGTTCTTTGGTGCCAATCCTGGGCACCTAACAAAAACTTTCCAATACTATATTATTTTCTTGAAAAAATAAACTTAAATAATATTATTTTCATTTAGATATAACTGAACCATTTATATATAAACATAATTCATTTCCCACTATGATACATTATTAATAACAAAAGCTTTCCAATATTATATTGTTCTTTTGAAAAAATAAACTTAAATAATATTATTTTCCTTTAGGTATAACATAACCATTTATATATAAACATAATTCATTACCGATTATGAGACATTATTAATAATTATTTATACATAAAAATATTTTGTAAATATATTTTTAATAATGAATTTTATTAGATTTAATTTACCTTAATTTTAAATTATATATATAAACACAAATTATTAATATTTATTATATATTATTATCAGGATTGATTATATAGTTGATTATACATATATGAGACGATATATATTATTTTTAAGATGATAATATAATCTTAATGTAATTATTCCACTCATTATTATGACGTGATAATATTATTTGACATATGTATGTTTTTATTTATTGGTGAGTATGTGATGATATACTATATGATAAACATATAAAGTATGTTATAAGATTTTTATATGAACGATAAACCTATAAAGCATATTACAACATTTTTATATCTATCAAATTAAAATTTATTTCACTGTAAATTATTTTATTTTATCTGGATTATTTGTTTACTACTAGTAATTTAGAAAGTTGATATTCAAATCAATCAAATGAGTTTACTAAAAAAGAATACCAGCGTTTATGCATTGGCCATCGTTCCTCTAGAAAAGTGATTATCATAATGTTGAAAATTTTGGAAATGGAAAGTCGTCTGTGGAAGCAGCAGAGCTGAACGAACTGATATTGAGGGATCGAGTAGAATCGGTAGATCATTCATTCTCTCCTCCACCAGAAAAGCATGAGTAATTTAATGTATGAACAAGAATGGAAATAAAACTTTGAATGAATTTCAAAGCCTTGTAAATAAATTAGCATAATTAATTAATTTGTGGTCGATCAACACTCATAGGTCATGAGTTAAGTGTTATGAATAAGTTACATGTTACTTTTTCTACATGTTTAGTTGTAATCATTTGTTATCTATGTCTCAACTACCTGTTACCTTCTTTAGTTAAATGGGTTGTCACTATCTATTGTCCATGCATGAGTTATTCATCTACCATTTATTTTTTATATTTTTTTCATAATTGTTTATTTAAAATTTTGAACAAACATTACACTTGTCACATCCTCCTTCAATCTACGAAAAGCATAGATTATATTCCACCCCAAATTATAATATACAAACATCCATGAATGTAACAAAGAGGAAACATTCCATCTTTCAACAACAACAACAACAACAAAAAGCTGAAATAACAAGAAAGAAAAGCATGAACAGTAGTGAGAGGAAACTGAAACGGACAACCCCAAGTCCCCCTCCTCAATTTGAACTTTATTAAGTACGACATGACAAACAAGAGCACCAGTAATCCAAGAAGATCATTGGAAAATCAATGGGCGAGAATAATACCTCCCTCTCTACTAATTTTTCTAGGTATCCAACTTCTCTGCTTGAGAGAAACGTCTCCTAGAAAACAAGGTGCGACTGATCCGCCCGTTATCTATAATCTTAATCTGGTTGTATTTAGCACTAGCACTACGTAACTACCTTGCTTGTTATTTTCTGGAATTTTCAAGCCCTCATTGTATATCATATCACACCAATACCATTTAGTTACTTTTGACTTTTTGACTCTAATCTCACATCTTTAGGAATCGAGGAATAATTACTTCATACAAATCCAACCAAGTCCATCCCTGCGGCTAGACTGATCCACTACCACGACATTGCTTCTTCTAACCTCATTTACGGCCCAAGCAACAAAAACTACCCCTCAGTTAAGAACAAAAAATATTTGAACTGTCAAACTATTAGGAGGGTGTCTAAGATCTCTAAGGTTTTAAGGTAAAATATTGAAACCTCAATCTGCAGTAGTAAGATCAGAAGTTGATCTTCTATGAGATCAAGAGATGTCGAGCTCAATATGTTTATATTGTTTTAGGTTGATGATACAACATATGAACTGAAAATAGATCAAAATTAGGAACATGTGTTATGTAGCGGTAAGTTTGGATATATATGGGGGAACTCTCTCTCCCTCAGGTATGGATTGAACATGTATCATGTGTGTGATGTGGTCCTTCTCTCTCGGCCATGGATGGAGAACATCTCTTCTCCTATCGGTCAGTGATGGGTTCTTCTTTCATTCTTTCGCGTTTAGTGGGAACTTGGCTCAATCAATCATATCTTCTCTTATGGTGGTCGAGGAGCAATGAGAAAGCAAGCACACAGTGGAAAGTTGGATAGCATGATCGATAAAGCAAGAACTAGGGGGAATAATGTGAAAATGCCTTTCAGTTTTATTCTACCAAACACTAATGATCGATCGAAAGACCTAAAGTGTTATTATAAGGAGAAGTGCTAGGTTATCCCTTTATAACCAAATGGAGAGTGTGATCTCTAAGACCGTCCATATCGCGAGGAGATTAGAAATTGAAATGCATCATGCAATAAAAACTTTGAGGATTACCTAATCTGAAGAAGAAAAATTAAAAATTGTGATCAGTTTTACTTACATGCAGACACCAAAAACTAATGTTAAATTTAAATTTGTGGCCTTTTTTAAGTCCAGAAACATATCTATTCTTTTTTCAATCCAATGGTTGGCACGCGAACTCATGAAAATGGTTTGCAGGTGAATTGAAACTGAGCCGATCAAAGATCCAACAGAAACTAATGATGAATCATCCCCCTGTAACTAACATTCCAAAAAATTGGGCCTATTTATCCCAGAATAAGTCCTTGCTCCATGAAATTAGGGTGAATGGGAGTGGAAACCTGATTTGTGGAGGGAGAAATTTCCATGTAAGGAACCTCATTCCTAAAAATCATTGCGAGTGGAAAGATGTAGCCCAAATTTCATGAGCTAAAACCAATTTTCCCCTATGCATGGGCTAACCTTTTGCACAATTTATTTAAAAAAAAAATTGGAGACTAAAGATGATAATAATAAAATAGCACTACCATATACAGAATTTTTGAACTCCTGGAATTTCGTCCGTACAGAAAAAGGGATGACCTGGAAAAATATCCAAAACGGATTCCAGAGCATGCCATAAACAAGGCTCAATATGTAAAAAAAACATTTGCAATCACTCCATGGAACTTCTATAAAAGGGATGATCTGGAAAAATACCTAAAACGGATTCCAGAGCATGCCATAAACTAGAGCAGTTGATGGTAAAAACTCAGCAAGCCAAAAACAACGCTAAAAATAAAAGAGAAACTTAACAGGAGAGAAGTTTATTTAAACCTATTTGCAATCAGCCGCATCCAAGGATTTCAGCAGCACCTGCAGTCTACAAACAAAAAATCATGGAGAATGATTTAGTACTGATCTAATATATACATAATATGTCTTTGTAAACTAATTATAAAGAACACAAAAAGCAAAATGATTTACCTGATTAAATAGAGACACTGCGCCATACTGAGGCCTTAGCCTATATAATCGGCAAGAAGATTCCTGCTCAGCGGTTGTTGCATTTCACCTAGTAAAGCGGAAGCAAAGGTTGGTCGGTTGCTTTTGCATATTATTTGAGCTTCATTCAGAGCTCAAACCACATAACTTGAGTCGGGGCATTAACAAGTCGAACTGTTCAATCAAGAAAAGGGTTGGGGTCACTGAAAAGTCAGGATATCAACCGGTATCAAGGTTTACAAGGGCGTTCTCCCCAGCAAGGTTTACAAGGGTGTTCTCCCCAGTAGCGGCCAAGAAGTCGCAGTGAAATGCATGATGAAGGAGTTCACTGAGGGAATGAAGGGGATCGTCGCAGAGATCTCGAGCATGGGACGCCTACAGCATCGGAGATTCGGAACCTGGTTCATCTTCGCGGCTGGTGCAAGAGGCATAAGCATTTGTTCATCGTTTACGACTATATGCCCAACCACAGCTTGGATAATCTCATATTGGGGAACCCAAAAACAGTCCTGTGCTGGCCTCGACAATACGAGATACTGAAGGGCGTGGTGGCAGGGCTGCTGTATATGCACAAGGGACGGGAGGAAATGGTCATAGAGACATTAAGTCAAGATTCCTCGCCTATCAACCCAATTAAAATTCACCACGTATTACCATCAGTTTCATCAGGCGGTGGTTTTATTTCGTTACCCTGCTTTCATCGAATCACGCCAACTCTACTTTCCCAAGTTCGTCGTCTTGTCAAATCTACGGCTGGCAAGATTTTATCAGACCCCAATCTTGCAGCAGTTGTACTTGGTTGCTTGTTGCAGGATATCCTTGAGGATACCCCAAGGTTATCCACCACTATCAAGGTTTACAAGGGCGTTCTCCCCAGCAGCGGCCAAGAAGTCGCAGTGAAATGCATGATGAAGGAGTTCACTGAGGGAATGAAGGGGATCGTTGCAGAGATCTCGAGCATGGGACGCCTACAGCATCGGAGATTCGGAACCTGGTTCATCTTCGCGGCTGGTGCAAGAGGCATAAGCATTTGTTCATCGTTTACGACTATATGCCCAACCACAGCTTGGATAATCTCATATTGGGGAACCCAAAAACAGTCCTGCGCTGGCTTTGACGATACGAGCACAACCAAGTGGCATGACCAAGGGAATAGTTCGATTGGGAAGTGCGACATAACATTCTATCCTATTCTAGCATGTATCCTATTTCATTAGGAATAATGCGAAACGATGCTTTTTTTGTCAAAAGATTCTTTTTTCGATTGGTTAAAATTCTCCACATGGTTAAGGAAATAATATTTTTTATTGTGAAGATGGTGAGTGAGTCAATTAATCACAAAAGTATGTGGCCAAAAAAATATTAATGGGGACAATTTCCCAGCAAATCGAGACATTTTCCGGCAAAAAAAAGAGTTAACGCAGGTTCAGCATGAGTTAGGCAATGATGAAGGTGGGCTTAAGAGTCTTGAAATTCTAAATCGCATTCAATAAATAGTGTATTCTAGGAGTAAAACTTGCAAGTAAATTAGTTTTTAATTTCTACATATTTAAGAAAAGGGTGGCGCAATTATGTAATAGAAGTAGTGGAGCATCCATTCCTGATAACGATCTAACAGTTAATAAACTAAGAAAAATTTCCTAAACTGAAATTGGTTGAGGATCCAAACCTGATCACCCATTAGGCATGCAACGCAAAAAAAATTTAGGGAAGAAATTAAACCAATAATGATTTTTGAAAATCAATGTGGTTGAATCACCGATCTCACGGGAAACTTAAAAAAAATCATGGAATAAATAAAATTAAGAATTTTTTTCAAAAATCCTTTTTTTGGGAATGATATTTGGCATGGTGATGAAAGAACGAAAAACATGCCAATATATTCGTCCTTACCTTTGGCCATGAAGACGTCTCACCCCAATGACAATTCCTAAAAATTCATCCAAGCAAAAATTTCTTTTGATAATTTCATTGTGTTGAAGGTACGTCGTGCAGGCTAGCAATAAACAATTCTATTAAGCCATTGTAATCTCAATAGGAAATAAAAATGCACTTGCCTGCTACTATTGATCAATAAAAAACAAGAAATATGAGCAATACAAGCATGTACTTACTGATGGTTATAGAATTTTTTAAATCATTGCTTCTATGTGTATCCCATTCACAGGATATTATGAGATGACAGTGATGATAGTAAGAAAAATCATTGGTTGATTGATTGAGGAAGTGTGCATTTTTGTGCTAATAATGAAAAATTGGCTTTCTTACCAAATCATGGATAAGTAGGCTCAGATATGTGTATGTAGCCAATTTGGCAGAGGTGATTCATGGATAAGTATGCTCACATACGTGTAATTATTCCTCAGACCAGATTTCATACATGGGGTGTACTTGGATTGGGCCGATGTGCATTTTTGTGTTGGACATGAAAAATTGGGAAACCCTATCAACTGTTCATTGTTTTATTTCCTTGCAATAAAAAATTGAGGAATGATAAATAATTTTCATGAAAATTTATTTTATATCTGAATTATGAATTTAATAGTGATTATATAAAATGATTGGTTGAGTCTCTAAATTTATGGAAATGATGTTTTAATTTTTGGAAATTATGTTTTTATGAAATGCAATGAGAATGTTCAAGTGCATAAATCATTCATCTACAAGTTGATGATTTCATAAATTATTTATTCCTCATAGGTGAAATTTTTTTATCCCAAGGCTACGTAAGCCTTTTTTTAAAACACTTAACCAATTTTGACAATGGCGAGCATTTTTCCGGGAGGGTGCAAAACAAGTTGAATGGTTGTTTTGGCAAGAAAATATCTCCATGACCAGAGACGTTTTTTCCAAAAGGAGTCAATGGTCAAGTGAATAAATCATCCACCTACAAACTTATGCCCTCAGAAATTTTTTCTCCCTCAAATATGAGAAATCGCGGACATTTTCCTAAGGCCATTTAGGCCAGTTTTAGGTGCAAAACAGGCTAAGTGGTTGTTTTGGCAGGCCAATATTTTCTTGACCATAGACTTGTTTTAAAAACTGAGCCAATGGTCAAGTGCATAAATCATCCACCTGTAAGCTGATGCTTTACTAAAATGTTTATCCCTCATAGGTGAGAAATAGTGGGCATTTTCCCGAGGCTACTTAAGCCTTTTTTTTCAAGACTTAACCAATTTTTCCAATGGTGAGCATTTTTCTGGCAGGGTGCAAAATAGGTTGAATGGTTGCTTTGGCAGGATAAAATCTCCTTGACCAGAGACGTTTTTTCAAAAATGAGTCAATGGTCAAGCGAATAACTCACCCACCTACAAACTTATGCTCTCAGAATTGTTTTATTCAACATAGGTTAGAAATGGCGGTCATTTTCCTAAGGCCATTTAGGCCAGTTTTAGGTGCAAAACATGTTGAGTGGTTGTTTTTCTAGGCCAATATTTTCTTGACCATAAACTTGTTTTCAAAACTGAGCCAATGGTCAAGTGCATAAGCCATCCACCTGCAAGATTATGCTTTCCTGAAATTTTTATCCCTCATAGGCGAGAAATGGTGGGCATTTTCCCAAGGCTACTTTACCCCTTTTTTTCAATACTTAACCAAATGCTGCGAATGGCGAGCAATTTTCTGGGAGGGTGCAAAACAAGTAGAATGGTTGTTTTGGTAGGAATATATCTCCTTGACCGGAGACTTTTTTTTTCAGAAAAAAGTTTATGGTCAAGTGTATAAATCATCCATCTACAAACTTATGCTCTCATAAAATTTTTATCTCTCAAATATGAGAAATGGAGGGCATTTTCCTAAGGCCATTTAGGCCAGTTTTAGGTGCAAAAAAGGCTGAGTGGCTATTTTGGCAAGCCAATATTTTCTTGACCATAGACTTGCTTTCAAAACTGAGCCAATAGTCAAGTGAATAAATCATCCACCTGCAAGCTGAAGCTTTCCTAAAAATTTTATCCTTCACAGGTGAGAAATGGTGGGCATTTACCAAGGCTACTTAAGCCCTCTTTTTCAATACTTAACCAATTTTTCCAATGGCGAGCATTTTTCTTACAGGGTGAAAAACAAGCTGAATGGTTGTTTTGGAAAGAAAATATCTCCTTGACTAGAGACTTTGTTTCAGAAAGTAGTCAATGGTCAAGTGAATAAATCATCCACCTACAAATTTATGCTCTCACAAATGTTTTATCCCTCAAAGATGAGAAATGGTAGGCATTTGCATAAGGCCATTTAGGCCAGTTTTAGGTGCAAAACAGTCCGAGTGGTTGTTTTGGCATCCCAATATTTTCTTGACCAGAGAAATAGTGGGCATTTTCCACTTTCAAGCTGATGCTTTCCTAAAAATTTATCCCTCCAAGGTGAGAAATAGTGGGCATTTTCCCAAGGCTACTTAAGCCCCTTTTTCAATACTTAATCAATTTTGCCAATGGCGAACATTTTTCTAGGAGGGTGCAAAATAGGATGAAAGGTTGTTTTTGTAGGAAAATATCTCCTTGACCATGGATTTTTTTTTTAAAATGATTCAATGGTCAAGTGAATAAATCATCCACCTACAAACTTATGCTCTCCGAAATTTTTTATCCCTCAAAGGTGAGAAATGGCGGGCTTTTTCCTAAGGCTATTTAAGCTCGTTTTAGGTGCAAAAGAGGCTGAGTGGTTGTTTTGTCTAGCCAATATTTTCTTGACCATAGACTTGTTTTTAAAAATGAGCCAATGGTCAAGTGCACAAGCCTTCCACCTCCAAGTTGATGCTTTCCTAAAAATTTCATCCCTCACAAGTGAGAAATGGTGGGAATTATCCCAAGGCTACTTAAGCCCTTTTTTTCAACACTTAACCAATTTTTCCAATAGCGAGCATATTTATGGGAGAGTACAAAATAGGCTAAATGATTGTTTTGGCAGGAAAATATCTCCATGAACACAGATTTTTTTTCCAAAAAGAGTAAATGGTCAAGTGAATAAATCATTCACCTACAAACTTATGATCTCAGAAATTTTTTATCCCTCAACTATGAGAAATGACGAGTATTTTCCTAAGGCTATTTAGGCCAGTTTTAAGTGCAAAACAGGCCGAGTGGTTGTTTTGGTAGGCCAATATTTTATTGACCATAGACTTGTTTTAAAACATGAGCCAATGGTCAAGTGCATAAATCATCCACCTACAAGCTGATGCTTTCCTAAAATTTGTATCCCTCACAAGTAAGAAATGGTGGGCATTTTCCCAATCAATACAATCAATAAGTTTTTAAATTTAAAATGTCATAAAATACAATCAATAAGTTTTTAAATTTAAAATGTCATAAAATACAATCAATAAGTTTTTAAATTTAAAATGTCATAAAATACAATCAATAAGTTTTTAAATTGAAAATGTCATATATAAAAACCATTATTATAATATATGCATAATAACAAGTTATAATAAATATAAATCAAAATAATAATTATATATGAAATAAATATATTAATTTTTTTTTATTGAAACATAAATTTTTATATGATTTCAATTCCTCCAAGTCACATGAAATACGGTATAAATATTCTAATCCATTATATTGATATTAATAGATATATTTAAAAATTAAAATTACACTATTTCCTATTTCCATTACAAAATATGTAAAATTAATTTAAATCCATGTTATTATAGTATTTTTATGAACCAAATATTACTGACCAACTATTTAGTTCCATCAAGTTTTTACATAATTAAAAAATATTAAATATGATTATTCAATTGAAAATACAAAAACCTACTATATGGAAAAAAAAATGTTAATAAGTAGAATTGAATGGAACATGTCATTAGCTTTTTTTATTAAAACAATAAAACACTTAAAACTATTAATTTTTTGGTTACAAAATATATAAAATCAATTTAAATCCATATTATTATAATATTTATATGAACCAAATTTTATTGACCAACGGTTTAGTGTCATTAAATCTAGTCATTGAAGAAGTTTTTATATAATTAAAAAATATTAAATATGATTTGGCTTAACAAAAAGGTTATTGAATTGAAAATTCAAAAACATACTACATGGAAAAAGAAAATGTTAATAAGAAGATTTGAAAGGAATGTGACATTAGTTCTTTTTAACTAAAACAATAAAACACTTAAAAACTAATCATAGTGATTATTCGTTTGTGAATTCTAAGGGCGAAAATATATTATCGCTAGTTTCCTTTATAGTTTTGGATGGGAGAAAGAGATTACATATTAAAAAATTATTTAATTTTACGGTGAATTATTTTAAAATATTTTAAAACATTTCTATATAAAAATCCACCCCTTCAAAATTTAAAGCCCTATTATTCTGTCCATGAGTGAAGTTTCACTCCTAAAATTTTCCTTAACCAGGACCTCGCTCGGGGGTGACTGTCGAAAAAAAATATTGAGAGCTTTCTAGAGATCTATGGTTGGGTGGATCGAGGGCTTCCCAACAACAGTTGGGGATTGTCCTATGTAATCTCAACATATGATTTTCTAACCTTGATCTCTTTCTATTCCTAAGTACTATAAGTTTATGAAATATATCTTCCACTGTGATGAATGTGCATGCATCTTATTTCCAATGATTGAAAGACTTCTAAGGGAATGTAGTGATGATGTTTGTGATACGGGGAAAGATTATGGTTGGCATGTCTTAGAGTAATTTAACAGATTTACTATTCAATTAGTATTAAATGGAAGAAATCGAAAGTTGCATGCATGTACAATACTAGGTTAAAATAGAAAATAATTGCTATTGCATTTTAGAAAATTTGAATGAATAGATGGTTAGTACAATTGTTAAATCTAGTACAATAATTTGATTGTATATTTTTTCTAACTACTACATTGGACAATAGAGTCCAATGCAATAAATTGATTGTATATGTTTCCTAACTACTGCATTGGACAACATAATCTAGTACAAGTAAATTGATTTTTATCTTTAATCCTAACTGCTACATTGGACAACAGATCTAGTATAGAAAACTTATAAATTATTGCCCTAATGGCTACATTGATCAACCAATCTAGTACAAGTATTATTATCATAATGTGATCCCTAACTATTGGATTGGGAAAAATAATCTAGTAAAGATTTGTTAAAGTATATGTATATGTAAATGGATCCTAACTATGGCATTGGACAGATCCTAGTTGTAGCGTTAGGCCACATAATCTACTACATTAAGATTGCATATAAATAATGAAGTAAAGAGTAGAGTTAGTCAAGTTAGACATTGAAAGAAAAGACAAAATGGAAAGAATGAGAATCCTGTACTATATAAACTACATCTATAAGATTACATTTGAGTTGCTAAAATTAGATTGTAAATCTAGAATGCTATCTATAAATTAATTGTTAAAGTTCTATCCTAAATATAAACATGCCTAATATACCACCTACCTCACTACCTTAGGGTGGGTAAACTGATGGCCTTTCTCAATCAACATTACACAAGACGATATAATCCTGGGTTGCATCCCCATAGGAACTTGAGAATCGAAAAAGGATCAGAGCCACTGGAAAACCCCAGCAGATTATAAAAGAAAAGAAAAGCTAATGTCTAATATTCCTCCCTTTGGATGCAAGCGTAAGTATGGTATGCAACTAAGAATTGTAATTATTGTAAACACTACATTAAGGGATCTAATTGTATATAAGCATATCTACATATGAATCTAGTACAATTCCAATCAAGATATAAGACTGCCCAAGGTGGGAAACATGGTCACATAAATAGTTAATAAACAATCCTTTTAAAATAGTCCCTTAAACAGTCAAGGTACAAGTGTTTGCATAACTGCTAAATTTAAACTAGGAGAATTAGGGCCTCTTTTTAAACCATATTATCTCAAAAATCCTCAAAAAGGATTGAATAGACCAAGGAATAATCTTACTTAAGTTTCAAGAAACTATATGAGGGGACTGGGATCCACGATAAACTCCTTGGAATAGTGGAAAATAACTCACAATAGAATCTTATCATAAGTTTGATTGATAGATAAATGTAAAGAATCTTAATGCACAAGATATATAACAGAGGAAGAACAAACCTATATGAGTGGCTCAAAAACACATGCGAAGACTTATGTGAAGAACAAGGGCATGTGCAAGCTAATGAGGGTCACTTTTGGCGCATTAGATGCAATAAAAAAATGAAAAATCAGGCATCCCTCAACTTACTTGGTTTTTTTTACATTCTTACACAAGATATCGTGCATCGACTAAAAAATATGAAACGTAGGAAATTGAGTCACGTTTCCGAATATATAAGTTTTAAGTATTGAAAATTTACATAACTATGTCAAATTTCATGTTTTCTAACAGTCACTTTTTATTTTTTTGGTAAATGATAAGGTATATGTTTTTGTGGGTGCACCCTTTCAATGCCTAAATGATGGTTTCAGGATACAAAAATTGGTAGACATGTATAGAACCCGTAGCACTAGTGGAGCGCTATTTTTCCAAAATTAAATGTTTAATTTTTAATTATGTAAGTGATCAAACCTCGAGAGCGATATGTCAAATGTGGGTGCAGCCTTTGAAGGTCTTAATGAAGTTATTTTGACATGGATTTTTTATAGAATGTAGAGGTCGGTGTCTTCTAGTGCAACATACAATTTTTTTTTTAAATGGTTGTGAAATGAAAAAGTTACGGAATAAACACTAACAATATGTTTTTTGACCAACAGAGTGATGAAACAAGAAAATTAGGAAATAAATAGAAAATCTCAATTTTTTTTTTTAAATTACATATTTGGAATCTGCATAAAAAATTCTATCTATGCCTAAAATTTCGTCAATAATGGTCATGTATGTCATGTTGTAGAGAGCAGTGAAAGACATGCATATTTAGGTGCAGAATTGCACCCAAAGGGTCCTTCAACTTCGTGCACAAGCCCACAAGTTGTCGAAGAAAGATCATTGGTCGACCAAGATCGGTGCAGATTTTACACCAACCTTCACAAATGATTTCTCTATTCAATACCGAGCTTGCTATACAAATTCTTATTTGAAAATGGAGTCGGTCATAGAGAGAGAGGGTGAGGAGTGGGTGGTTTGGAGAGAGAGAGAGAGAGATGGGGGGGTGGTTAGCGATAAGGGAGAGGGATAATGATAGATATAGAGAGGGGGGGTTAAGGGTAGTGAGAGTATGCGAGATAAGGTGTTAGGGGTAGTAGGATGAGGAGTGGGGGTAGAGAGAGAGAGAGATAGGTGGGGGTGATTAGGGGTAGGGGGAGGGGGGTTTCAAGAGAGAGATAGAGAAAGAGATCAGGGGTTTTTGGAAGAGGATGGTGATTAGAGAGAAGGGGGGGTATATATATATATATATATATATATATATATATATAGAGAGAGAGAGAGAGAGAGAGAGAGAGAGAGAGAGAGAGAGGAGTGGGTTAGGGGTAGGAGGAGGAGGGGAGAGAGAGAGAGATGGGTGGGGGTTAGTGGTTGTGGGAGGAAAATAAGAGAGGAGGAGAGAGAGGAGGTATCATGGGGGGATAGATATCAGGTATTTGTTCATTGATATATACATAAACAAAGACCTGATATCTATCCATAAACTTCATGCTATAAAAAATAGCTACATACCATCAAAATCATTTCCTATATTGGTATCCTCTTCGTCAATAACACCATGTGCTCCCCACCTCTAGGATTTATCCCTTGCCTCTATTAGGAATCTCAAAGTTGATCCTCCCTTAAAGCACAATATTCGACACCCTACAATTTTGATGAAACCATGTAATCCAAGCATTAAAAATGTAAAAAAACCTCCTGTTCTAATAAGTATTTTTTCTTGAGTGAAGGGTACATTTTTAGTAAGGTCATGAGAAATGAGTTAAACAACCAATACACCAACATAGAGTTACATAAAGGGGTTGTTGCACTTGATTAAATTCCAATCCCATACCCTCATACATGATAGAATCCAGTAGAAACGTTGCAATCCTGAAGCCCTGAAAACTATTAAGTCTATTGAATTCTGAATGGGATCTAAAATTCTACTTTATGCATATGAAGTTCAATGGGGTTGGAACCACTCTCAAATATTTTGAAACAATTAATGGTAATATTAAAATTTAAATGAAATATAAGGAGAATGTCACTTTTACTTTAATAATTTAATATTTCCATTTAATGTTACTCGTGATTATTATGGTTTACCTTCATTTGGAAATTAAAATATAGGGAACAATAATGTGTACGCATTATTAAAGTGCATGTGTTAATAATGCTTGCATGCTATTTTTGTATAAGAACATGTGCACATTATTAACACATGCACGTTTCTAATTTAAAAAATGTTTGACGTGGATGAATTTTTCCATGTACGTGGCGGATGAGTTGTCCGCTTTGGTTTTAGGTTCGGATTGTCAAACATGTGGTTTGAGCCCGCAACTAACAAAACACATACATTTTTCATTTTCTTGTTTTCAACCTCGAATCTACATATGCTATACTGCTTTGTTACTAATGAAATTGCACAAATGTATAGAGATTTATGTGCATATTTCATATATATGTTTTTTAACGAAGACAATATTTTTTATTTTTACTTTGTCATATGTCAAATTTCTAAAAAACATAGGTTTCTTATTTTCTTTGTAACTTTTGATTGGTTCACCTATTTTGAAAAAGAAAAAAGAACCCACGCAAGTACCCTCATAGGGGGGCCTAGAGCTCCACCTTGCCATTCTGGGACTTCACTAACTTTAGTAATTAAAAAAAATATAAATTTAACATTAAAAATTATGGAAAAATTGTGTTGTACAAGAGCAAAAGAACCGCCTTTTAATGACAACTCTGCAATTTAAAAAAAAAAAATTAGTGTTTACATATCAAACATGTGACCTAATGCAGACATATGCATTATGTTTTAGAAAAAACATAACATACCAATAATAGGAGAACAACGTTTTGTTGGACTTATAGTAATTTTCCATAAATAAAAGTTATATATTCTCAAAGGTAACTTAATTTTTACTTTTCATATTTTTACACTGTGTTCTAAGAAGTTGTTCAAATATCTTTAATAATTATTTTTAGTGATAAGATTTCCAAGTTTTCATTGCAACTAACATGTCATAATTGGGTAGCATTACCTTGCATCGACGTTTATAATTTATTCATATTTATAACATTATGATATTTAATTTTTATAACAATAAGTAAATATAAATATTTATTTTCAAGTTAAAGTGTTTTAAATTTATATTAATTCAATTTCATATTAAATTTTTTTTATCAAAAATAATTATATTTTCAAAAAATAATTTTGGCCAAATGAAACTTGAGTTTTTAATCCACGTTTCAAACTTCCAAGACAAGTTGTCATATTCTTAACAGAAGGGAATTAGAAAAATCTTATCGAACACAAGTGGTCCTATTCTTAATGGAAGGGAATTTAAAAGCTCGATTTCTACAAACTCATTTATGTGAAAACCCAACTCATGGACTTGCTTCTCATAATAGTCACAATATCCTTCAAATTGTGATAGAACAGCCTAGATCCAAATCCTAGGCTCTATCAAGCGCTGAGAGGGATCAAATCTCCCGAGGTGCAAACCTCTCCTTGAATAGCTCCTTAAGTGAAATACTTGAGGCATCTAATCCTAAGTTCTAAAGTCTACAGTTTAAGTCTCATATTTACTTTTTACTTTGTATTATTTTTTTTTGTTTATGGTCGACATATTATTTATTACTTTTTACTTTGTATTATTCTTTTTTGTTTACTTTACATATTATTTTGTTACTCGACAAACACTCCAGAAGACAAACTCGACAAACACTCTAAAGTCTCTAGTTTAAGTCTCATATTTACTTTTTACTTTGTATTATTCTTTTTTGTTTATGGCCGACATAATATTTATTACTTTTTACTTTGTATTATTCTTTTTTGTTTACTTTGTATTATTTTGTTAGGCGACAAACTTGACAAACACTCCACACATGTTACAAGATCTCCCTCATACTGAGTTGTAAAACGCCTCTCTACGCAATGACATACTTTAATATTGCAAATAATAATTAATCGTATTTCTTTCTTTAAACCCTTTTGATATATTTATTCTTTTGCTTCCTTAAAGCTATTCAACCACCAATCTAATAATATACCACGCATGTGCCTCATAGATATTTCTACTAGTACAATATGAGACCAACCTTGTTATTGTTGCAATGTATGATAATGGTTGTTTCACAATTGGATGTTATGGCTAAGTCTAGATTGCCATGTCTTTTAAGTCTAGATTTTTATTTATGGTAAGAAATAAAACCGCTTTAAAAGGATCTTAATAAGTTTCCTTCCAAAGCTTCAAAAAAATATTAAAATGTTATTTGTAGATCCAAGATAGAGAATGATTGGGAATTCATAAAATCATATAATATATTTATAAATGTTTAAATAATAATCAACATATTTATATACTTACTCTTGAATATCATTTTGATTATGAACATTATATAGAAAACAATGAAAGCCTTATACATACATCTCCTCAATTTAAAGAAGAGAAAATGAAGCAATTGATCAAAATGAATTTGATTTGATCATTAATCTTTTTATGAACCAGTCATATGAATTAGACAAAGAAACACAAGAATACAGTTCAGCAATAGAATATCAAGACTCTGAAGAAGATTGAAGAAGATAACGATTGTACATATAAAGGTATATAAATTGAATCTTATTATAATACTATGCTCAAAATGAAATAAAATATAAAATGAATCTGTACATATTCTCATATTGAAGAAAATCATGAAATCAAAATTACAAGATATGATTCTTCAAAAGGCCTTAAGGCTTTAACCGCTATAAAATATTTTTAGCAAAGTCCAAAAATTTGCTTGCTATCCATTAGCATCAAAAAATTCGAAAAGCGATATCACTAAGTAAAACTTGAACATTCGAAAAGCTATCATCACTAAGTTAAGCTTGATCATTCCAATTAAGATGGCTAAATATGGTAAGCAATTTTTTTTAAAAGCTAATTCCTTTATTGATACGGTGCAAATTTCAATTGTTAGAGACACATATGGTAAATAAATAGATTGAATCAATTAAATCATATCCTATAAATACAATGAATGGAACCAAGTATTTAAATATAAACAATATAACCAAATATTTAAAATACTTTGTAGTAGATATTCATATCATAGGATCATAAGTATTATATACTACTTTTATACAACAAAACGTGGCGAAAAACAATCCATCAATTGGAGATCTTATATGAGAGTAACAAAACGTGGCGAAAAACAATCCATCAATTGGAGATCTTATATGAGAATGATAAGAACAGGGAAATAACAAGTTTTCTTTAGACAATAGTTTCATATAATTTAAAATCGTTAATATGAGGTGCTTTATAAACCCAAAAATAATTATACTTCAAATTTTTTATATTAATAAAAATTCTATATATCAAAAAATTAGATTTTAGAGATGTTTATAAATAGAATTTAAAATGGATCTATGTTAATTTAATGAAATTTAATAATTCAAAAGAAGATTTAAAATTAAAATATAAGACTTAATATGATAATAGATAGAATTTAATTTAAGATGAATGTGTTCTAATTTAATAGAATCTAATAATTCAAAAAATTAGATTTTATAAATGTTTGATAGATATAATTTAAAATAAATCTATGTTAATTTAATAAAATTTAATAATTCAAAAAAAAATTTAAAATTAAAATGTAAGACATAATATGATAATAGATAGAATTTAATTTAAGATGAATGTGTTGTAATTTAATAGAATCCAATAATTCAAAAAAGGATCTCGAATTAACACATACATTCAAATCTAAATTATAAGACCTAATCTGATAATAGCATGGAAAATGACATATTTTCCGTTAACAATAATTCATTAATCATTACATTTCAAACACTACCATATAATCACAAAAATCATTTATATTGTTTAATGAAATCCAACGATTCAAGGGTAGCGAATTAACATAGACATTCAAGTCCAAAACTAATATAGAACATAATACATCCAGCAAGCTAATATAATTTACTTATTCCAAACAAATATATATTGATTCAAACTTTTATTATAAGAGGTTAAATTTCACCCTTAAAATGCATAACACGCAGCGTGCAATTCTGAGAATGAAAATATGGATACCATAGTGACCAAATTCCTCAAAATCGGCCAAATAAATTCGAAAATTGAACTATTTGGTTCGATTTGACCGAATTATTTACGAATTAATTCCGGAAGGATGCGCTGGTTATAATAATCAAAGACTAGGGGAGGGACCACACATACGCGGGGGATCTCTGCATAGGAAGGAGTCAGCATGCGTGATAACAATCCAGGGTTGTTTCCCTATTCTGAGTACAGTGAAACCACATAGCAAAGGTAGGCGATGGGACTTACCACACTAACTGCACCACTGACTTATTAACTATATGAGTGGATAGGGATTGATAGCTAACGTGTAATGGCCTTTATGCATTCGGAAAGCTGTATTGTGACTGACTTTGATCATAACCAGAGCGTAGGTCCATTTTTTTTATGAAGACTTTTCCATGGAATTCATCCAAAACTAGGATAGAAGATTTGGTTTTTAGAGTGACTATGGGATAATGCTAAATTTTTTATAGCTATGAGATAATGTTAATTTGTTAACTATGGATGTAACTTCAATGATGAGATATACATTGGGAAAATTGATACTATATACATTGGGAAAATTGATACTATGGATATAACTTCAGTGATGAGATATACATTGGGAAAATTGATACTATTGATATTAGATAACGAGATATTAACTATAATCTAATAACTAAAATGTTAACTATAATCTAATAACTAAATGTTAATTAAAATTTACAATGATCCCGAAGGATTATTCAACATCCCCCCCTTAATATGAAGGGACATTTGTCATGCCAAGCAGCATTATGAATCATTCACATTTTTCACGTCCCAATGACTTGTTAAAGATGTTTACAATTTCCTTTGAAGTGGAACAGTGTTTCAGATGTATGGTTTTGGCCTCAATAGGATGTTGAATCAAGTGATATTTGGTGTTGATATGCTTGGTTCGATCATGAAATCTGGGATTCTTGTCCAAATGAATTACATAAGTGTTGTCAACAAGTAGAGGCGTTGAAGTCATCTGTTTCTTGTGTAAGTCTTCAAGGATTTTTCTGAGCCACACAATTTATTTGGTGGATTTAGCTGCTGCTATATATTCTGCTTCAATTGTAGAGTTAGCAGGAATTGATTGTTTCCTTGATCTCCAAGTGACAACTGCTGATCCAAAACTCATCAAATAACCTGAAGTAGACACGCCATGTTCTTTGTCTCCATCAAAGTATGAATTGGAATATCCAATAAGATGGAAGTATTGTACTATTTGAGTATTTGAGTATATTGGAATCCTATTTTGAGTAGGAATTATGAGTGCCTTTTAAATATTTAAGCACTTGTTTTGTTGATGTCCAATGTCCTTCACAGGGTTGATGCATAAATCTAGATAGAATTCCTAATGCAAAGGAAATATCACAACGAGTAGTGGTGAGATAAATCAAACTTCCTAAAAGCTACCTGTACTTGGTTACATCTTCAAAAGCATTTCCTTCATTGGAAGAAATCTTCAAATTTTGCTCCATTGGAGTAGAAACAAAATTACCGTCTTGCGTTCCAAATCTACATAATATCTCTCTAATGTATTTCTTCTAAGAAATAAAAATGAACTTAGGATTTTGAGTGTGACTTCAATTCCTAAGTAAAAATGAAGTAGACCCAAATATGTCATATCAAAATTCTTTTGAAGTTCTTTCTTAATGGATGTTATATAATCATAATTGTTTCTTGTGATTAGCAGATCATTAACATATAAAATAGAGTTGCATAATCTAGATTGAAATGCTTGTATTATAATTTCAGAAGGTGCTCAGTTAATTTTTCATACCATTCTCGTGGTGCTTGCTTCAAACCATACAAAGATTTACCAATTTACATACCTTTTCCTCTTGACCTTTGACAACAAAACCTTCAGGTTGAGTCATAGAGACATATTCTTTCAAATATCCATTCAAGAAGGTAGTTTAACATCCATTTGATGTGCTTTCCATCCTTTCTATGCTTCTAAAGAAAACAATGTTCGAATAGTGCCCCATTTTGCTATAGGATAAAAAGTTTATGTATAGTCAACACCTTATTTCTGAGCATATCCTTTTTCTACAAGTCTTTCTTTGTGTTTTTCAAGTGAGCCATCGGCTTTATACTTGTTCTTATAGACCCACTTGCATCCAATAGATTTGGTTCCAATTTGAGGATCCACCAACCTCCAAGTTCTATTTTTTATGAGAGCATCATACTCTCTTTGCATTGCGCTTCTACATCCATCATTAGTTATTGCTTCTTGAAAAGAAAAAGGTTCATCAACAACAAAAACGTTTGGCAGAACTTCTTGTCCATGTTTTTCCAAGTTCATATCTATGAGAAGTTGAGGTAAAAAAATCATCATACCTTCTTGGAAATGTCCTAGTCCATGTCAATCTACGTACTAATTGTTGCGGTGTTTGCTGTGTTTCAAGAATATTTGAAACATGTTGAAGAATAGGTTCTTCAAGATTAGATTCTTCATTATCTTTGAGACTTAACTTATCCATTCCATCAACAATATCATCAATTTTCTAACCCTCTTTTTCTATAGGAACTTGTGCATTAGAAGAATTTGTTGTTATGGAAGGAAATTCCAAAGATTGACCTAGAACAGGAATCCCCCCTTCAAGATTTGGAAGTTCATTATCCCATTCATGATATAGAATTTTTAGAGTGAAATCTATCATGATGAGCAAGCTGCTTGTCAATAGTGAGCGCATCTTTTTCAAATTCAAGAAATATAACATCTGCAGAAATAATAAACTTTATGTTTACTTCATCATACAGTCTATAAGCTTTGGAAGTATAAGCATATCCCAAAAATATGCACTTTGTACTTCTTGCTTCCAATTTATTTATTTCTTCTCAGGAATAAAAGCATAACACGTGGAACACAAAATTCTAAGATACTTGACAGCTAGAAGACGGCCATGCCACATTTCATAATGACTTTTATTTTGTACTTCAACAGAAGGATATCTATTCTTAATGTACACAACACAAAGAAATACTTCTACCCAAAACATTAACTTAACATTCTTTAAAATTATCATTAATCTGACCATATTCAATAAAGTCTTATTCATGCACTCTGCCACACCATTTTGTTGTGGATTATAAGGAATATTGGTCTCATGTTTAATATCATTGTCATGTAAATATTTTTCAAAATCCTTAGATGTTTATTCACCACCATTATTAGTTATAAGGGTTCCAAGATTAAGCTAAGTTTCATTTTTAATCCACAAATGAAAATTTCTAAATGTATCAAAAGCTTGATATTTTGCTTTTAATAAATAAGGCTAGCACATCCTTGTATAGTCATCAATAAAAGTCATAAAATATTTATTTCCATTTTCTGATGGAACACACATGGGCCCACATAAATTTGAGTGAATAAGACCTAGCTTTCTAGAAGCTTGAGACATAGAGTCATGAAAAGATTGTTTATCGTGCTTACCCAAAATACAAGCATCACATTTGGAAAGTTGTCTTGGAATAGTAGGAATCCCGTGAATTCCCTTCTGTTTTATAAGTCTTATACTATCATAATTAATGTGACAAAATTTAGTACGCCATAATAATTTCGAAGAAAAATTACCACTATGATGAGCCAAATTTGCATAATTCTGTGAATTAGATGAGATACCTTTTAGCTTTAAAAGTTTGTCATATTCCACACCAGTCATTACAACCACATGATTAGAAGCTCTTCTAAATCTCAATGATGCCATCAAATACATGTATTGAATGACCTTGTTGTCTAATATGCACAAGAGATATTAAATTTCTCTTCAATTGTGGAAGATAAATCATATTAAAAAGTATGTAATCATAAAATCCTTGTAATTTAATTCTAACCAATCCAATTCCTGCAGGTTTTAACCGAGACTTGTCTGCAAAATAAACTACTCCATCAACTTGATCAATGAATGTATCAAACAATTCTTTTCTAAATGTCATATGGTATGTCAGTCCATTATCTAGTAACCAAGTTTCATTTCAAGAAGAAAATGAAGTACTAAAAAATTCTTCAATGTCAAGATTACAATATGCTACTACATAATGTGCAAATTTGGGAGGGATACCTTTGTCTTGTGTTTGCTTGAATCCTTTATCTTGAGTTTTCTCTTTCTTGTTATTTATTTTCTTGGCAAGGAGTTCTATGTCCTCTATCTCGACCTCCACTGGACTGTCCTCTATGTCCTCTATCTCGACCTCCACTGCTATTGTCAACCTTAGCAGGTTCTTCTTTTGAATTTTTTCCTTTCTGTGTGAGGAACACAATTTCTTCATTGGTATTAGACTCCTTTTTCCCAAATGCTCTCTCTCTCTCTCTCTGCAATTTTCTCAACACGTTTTTCAAAAGACATGGATTTCATCAGGCCACTAGCTTCAAGGGATTCAAGATAGTGTGAATAGGAGGGGTACAAAGCCTTAATAAAGGTAGTAAGTTTAATGTCAACTTTCACACGAGTGGCATCAATATCATGGAAAATTGATTAAATTTCATAAGCCAATTTCATAGGATCATTTTCTTTCAACTCTAAGTTATATCATTTCACCAACAATTGTATGATTTCAAGTTCAGAATGTGAATCATACAAATCTTTTAGTTTCTTTAATGCTTCCCAAGAACTTGTTCTAGAAACTAAATGTCTACTTACGTTTGCACAGCTACAATAACAAGAAACATTCTAGTCAGCGATTGGTGGCAGTCTTTATTGCACGTGCAGTCTCCAGGCCCTTCTTTTTACGGTCAGCTCCTTCTTCTATGACCGCGATGCTTTGAATGATCTCTACGGTCTTTTAACTTCTTCACAACAATGGTGGCCACATAGGTCTCTCACCAAGACGGTATTGGCTCTCTCACCAATTCTCTGATACCACTGATATAGGTCGTGAAGAAAGTCAACAATTCTGTATATCTGATATCAGAAAAAAAGTACAACATATAAAGGAGCTCAAAAATGTTATGCACGGTTAGATAATGAGATATTAACTATAATATAATAACTAAAATGTTAACTATAATCTAATAACCAAATTTTAATTAAAATTTACAATGATACTGAAGGATTATTCAACAAGTTCATTGTTCGATTTTGGTGAGCTATGACGTTTTGTGATAGGGTTATACAAATCCAAAATATCAAATAAAAAATATACATCCAAAGTCCAACACTAGGTGCATATATCTAGTCATCACATTGCCTTACAATACTATACTATGGATGCATATAGTCATCATATTTCCTTGAAATACTAGAGTTCTGGCTCTTGATAAGTAACCGACAGCGAACAGGTCACCAAGTCTGTCTGGTCCTTAAGGCTCGTTGGTGGTACCATGGTCAAATTAATCAGAGGCATACATAAATGAAGTCGTGCAAAGTGCAATAAACGATGCTTCAATTAAATTGTACGCTACTTGCTATCACTCCAGGGATGTCAATTGACAAACTTGAACTCGAGTGGATAAATGTTTGCATAGAAAAATTGGGAGGGCATTGTGGTCAAATAAAGCTATGCAAAGCACTATAAACGTTGCCACTTTCCAGCCCTCCTCCCTTCAATTCGATTGTACAATACCAACTATCTTGTCGCTCTACAACTCAATTCCATCACACCATTACTTGTAGTGAGATCAAAGGGATGAAAGTAAAGTTGCTAATAAGGGGTGGGGTGCAGAGGTATTGGTGGGGTCTGATGGTTGTCTTGATAAAAGTCTAGTTTCGATTCCTGTGAGGGAGGTGCGGCGGACGTAAGCTCCTTCAGAAAACTGCACCCCAAAAAAAACTCGTACGACTACGATGGTGACTGTACCCATCTTAGAGATCCTATACTTTCCGAAGGCTGACCCCGGCACGCGGGTTTGGTATCCAGGTGGCCCAGTGACAGTGCTCACTAAGCAGTTTGGAGAGGTTCCCTCGTCTCGTAAAAAAAAAAGTTGCTAATAAATTCATGCGTACAACGATAACAGATGCCAACGGCAAATGTAATATCAAATTTACTCTTATCATGACACAACTATCATATTATTTGGATAAGATAAACATAATCAAAATCAAAATTTTATTATTGGGATAATAGCACAGTCACTTAATTTGTGGATGATGAACATTAATAGGCCACGAGTTAAGTGTCACCATAAGTTATATATTACGAGTTATCTATGCATTCATGTATTAACCATCAATTATTTTTTATATTCTTTTTCTCTCTCACACATTCTTCTAGTTATCAACGATTGGTTATCTATTCATCCATGTATCTACTATCACTTATCTATTCAAATATAATTATCTCATCCTTGTACAATCCTATAAACCATAAACCACTCCAAATTCTAAAATAAAAACTCTTATCACATAATTTTAAACATAAATATTTTTAAGATTTATTACGATTCTATCATCTTTATTATATTTATCAACAATGCCATTCAAAAACCATAATCATTATTGAATACTTTCATTAAATAGAATTTATTTAATATTTATTTAAGTTGCTTTCAATTTATTATAAATTTGAAAATTTAATTATTTTAAATATAACATCATAAAGCTATATAATGCGCCTTTCGCATAGGCATTTTTTTGATAGTGCATATCGCTTGAGTTTATTTCTACTTATTCATCAATTAATTATGTAGTTACTTTCTATATTAAAAAAAAAAATTATGATTGCGTTTTCTTTTTATTTAATAATTTGTTAAAAAAATGCTAAAAATATTTTATAAAAATATGTTTTTTTAAGATTGTTAGCCTCTTCTAATGGTCTAAAAACTTATTAGTGAATTATTATTATTAAATAAATTAAAGTCACATATTAATTATTATTGTAATGTCACTATAATCATAAACATTATTAATTATGAATCTAAATTTTTGGAGTATTTGTCTTCTACTTCCAATAAATCTCTATTCAAAATTCCCATCATCAAAATTACTTATATGGTTATTCATGTTATTAGATTTTCATTTCTCCACCTCACAGTTACGAAGATGATTATTTTGCATTAACTTCAAATCTCTGAAAATTTATGGCGAGACAAAAACCAACAACAAAGATATTGCATTCTTAGATCCGCTAACAACAAAAAAAACCCACAACAAAGGCATTCCTCTCATACCCATCGTTAATGCTATTGAAGCCCCAACTCATGCCCTGTCTAAATTCTTAGCAAACATTCTTCAACTATTCACTGCTCAAACTTCTTCATTTATTAAAGATTATACTGATTTTATCCATAAAATTCATACAAGACCTCATGGTGAGTTTTGATGTCATTTCTCTCTTCATTATTTTAAGTCCTTGAAATTATCTCTAAGTTCTAGTTGATTCTAAAAACCTTAATCTTATTAGAATTTGGTTGTCCTCCACTTTCTTTTATTTCAAAGACACAAATTGAAGGCACAACCATGGGGTCATCCTTAGCCATTATTGTTTACAACATATTCTTAGAACACTTTGAAACCTTGCCATTAATATTTTTCATTGAAACCTAAATGTTGGTTTCATTTTTTTGATGATACCTTCATCATATAGCCACATTTCTATGCTTCCCTCAACAACTTTTTTAACCATCTTAATAGTATGTCCTCTCACATTCAATTTATCATGGATGTCCAACAAGATAACTCCCTCCCATTTCTTGATGTCTTAGTTACCCATTAACTAGATTGTTCGCTTGCTCATCAAGTGTATCAAGGAAAAAATATATTGATGGAAATCGTCATGCTCAATCCCACCACTACTCAACCCAAAAATATGGTGTTCTCAAAACCCTTATCACTAGAGCTAATTTTATTTCAAATCCACGACATTTAAATAAGAAAAGATACCAAGTCACTAAAACCATACTAGCCAACGACTATCCTTTAAGCTAAATTAGCAAAGCTTTTCATTCTTCCCTTCAACCAAAATCCAAGCAACCACGACTTAATTCTCTCCCACGAGCTTCAATCTCCCTTCCTTATATCCAAGGGATTATCAGTTGCATTTCCAAGATCTTAATAAGAAAGGATATCAAAACTCTCTTTGAGACTCCCAAAACCATGAAGAAATTATTTAAAAGTGTTAAAGGAAAATCCAATCCATTTCTTTCCCAAGGGGTCTACCAAATTCTATGCTCTAGTGGAAAATCCTACATTAGACAAACCTAGTTATCCATCCAAGCTATGGTAAGAAAGCATAGTGATACTAATCATGCCCACCTTAATAAATTAGCTATACTTTATCATTCTCACAACACAAAACATGATGACCAAACTAAGATTTTAGCTTCTACTTCTCCTTATCGTGCAAATATTGGAAACAATTAATCCATTGTTTGGGTAATTAACCTATTTCTCATCTTTGTCTTTCATTTTTACTCTCTTAATCGACATCTTGGCCCATGCACTCCCACCTCACCTTTTATCTCTCTTATTAATATCCCCTCTTTTATGAAACCCCCTTTTTTATTTTATCTTTCCTTGACATCTTTTTCTTCACTCTTAATTTTATTAAAAAAAAATTGAAAAATACTTATTATAATTACATTAAATATTTTCAAAGAGGAAAATATAATACAATACATCCAAGGAACAAAAAAAAACTTCTTCTTTCTCAGAGAGACTAACACAACAATAAAATTGGAGTATACATGTGGCTCTAATCCCTTAGCCCCTTTAATTAACGGAAAACCTTTAGCTATTACTTGCATTCACACCTCATCTTTCCATAGCCGACAAAGCACATCCAAAGAACTAATCTCCTTTTCAAAAATATATTTCATTGAGAACAAACAATGTTGGGGAAAGTAGCAAACACCACAGATTGAAGTTCCTAATTTTATAATTACACCAATAAGTTTTTATATTTTAAAATTTGAGATCACCAACAGTCTTCCCAATGTTACCAAAATCCTGTGGAAATTATTCTTTTTTAACTTGTCGCTTGAGTGACTTATATTCCCCATCTCTCCCCCACGCTACCTCTATAACTCGATGGAGGTATGGAATCGTGGCCCTGCCAATAAGACAAATGGCATGATAAGCAAATCGGTTGCCTCCAAGAATGAGGACAGATGCCAATGATAAAGCTAAGTGATTCCACAAGTGGAATAGGTGGCGGGGAAATTAAAAGTTCGTGAGCTCTATTCAAAGAGACACTTCTCCCCTAATTTCTCAAAGTGGGCTAAAAAAAAATAAAAAATAAAAATAGTGTTTGAGCTCGATAGCTCCACTTCTTATAATAACTTAAATTGCCACCTAAATCGCCTTTATTAGGGGAACAACCTAGGTCTCGACCAGCCTTTTCGAATTCTTTCTAAACATACTCTAAAGTATTCTTTAATATATAAGCATTAATTTGTTAGTCCAACTACACTTATATGTGTAAACCTTTAATATATAACTCCAATTATCTATTTATAGTTTTATGACAAATCTTTAGGTTTCCTTTTTCATATATAAATATCTTATTTGAATACCTTCTACATATATAAATGCAATGACTTCTCAATTCAAAATAAAGTATTATAATTTATTTCACAATATAATACTTATATGAGAAATTTAAGAAGAATTTCTTAATTTAATCATTTTCAATAAAAATTGCACCTTAGCCTTTTTTCTTTAATATGAAGAATTTCTTAATTTAATCATTTTCAATAAAATTGCACCTTAGCCTCTTTTCTTTTATATATATATATATATATATATATACTTATACTTATACTTATACTTAATGTGACTTTAATAAAAACATAAATGAAACATGTGTTCATAGCATGTTAAATATATTTTGAATATTTGATCACAATAGTGTAAAAGTAGCAATTAGGCATGCATAAAAGTAGTAATGTATATAATTACTAGCCAAATTAAAATAGTTTTTACCCTTCTTTCATCATAAGTACCCTCTTCTTTCACCATAGGTACCCTCCTATACTTATATAGTTCTCATTTATTATCATTACATTATAGTGTATCGTTATAGTGTATTGAAAAGGCATTGTTCTAAATATTGTTATTAGTAATGTTTGATATGTGTGATGTTTCATATATATATATAAATATATATATAAGTCTCTTATCTTCCTAAGTATTGGGGTTTTATTTAATCAATAAAATGGTTAAAATAACCAATTAGTTTATCTAGTTACTTCTTTAGATATAGATTTATATTAATGGGTTGTCGGAGCTTTAGTAACACTAGGCGGCAAATTGTCGCTTTCTCAACTTAAGAAGATGACCTGATCCTTTAAGATAACTATTTCTTAATTAATTATAGAGATTAGGATGACTACATAGTTTTGACTTTACATAATAGCTAGCTTTGTTCATAAAAGGTAATAAGAGCTAGAATATTTACTTTGTGATTAATAAACACTATCGTTTACTTAAGACGATAATACAGCTAACTTGGGGTGATTGCTTAGTTATACTGAGGATTATTTAGTCGTACTATCTTCATAATGCAAGATATACCTTATAACGTTTTTAGAAGGTTGCGGCGAAATGACGATTCTCCTTAATCTATGACGACGATGATACTTATAAATTTCAAGGTTAACCTACAAATCACTTTACTCTTTTCTAAGTATCCATTGTTTTAGTTGCGTCGTCATTATTAGTCTCTTAAGTCTAAGAATAATACTTATGATCATACACTAGTTTTCAAGGTCCATTGGTGGGGCCTTGGCCTTGAGCTCCTCACCATGGCCATTTATAAAATTCATAATTATATTTACAAGAGTAATAACAATAGGGGTCGAATTTGAGGGATGTTATAGTGGGACTCGGGAGCTACAGGATTGACTTGATACAACAAAGAAAACACGGGGTGTGAGGATGGGATCCGTAGACGGTAGGGTTAGCTTGATACAACAAAGAAAACACAAGGTCGTGGGTAGGGGCCACGGGCGAGAGCAACAGCCTGCAACATTACAAGAAGTTTTTGGATTGTGGATTTTGTCAGAAATGTCAAATCCGGGGCACATTGAATACTCAATTAACTCACGGAGTCAGAATTCATGAATTGGTATGTGATAACTGGTAACTTGGTAATCCCACTGCCAAAAACACGTATGAGCCACCAACCATGTTTAATAAAGTTGTTGTTGCCATTAAATGTGTTAAACACGTAAGCACTCGCTGCAAACACAAGAACTTAGAAGCGTTCAAGCCATGGGCTGCACAGTGTAAGCCCGTCCACATAAGCCGGTCAATGATATTATTAGAGGCCCAATGGTCCATGATCCATCGCTGATGGAACACATGGATATTGGAGAGTAACCGAGTCCCACTCCCAAGTCACCTAGCTAGTAGCCGCGTTCCCAATTTCCCACTGAAAACTGTCGATGGGTGAAATTTGAAACTACCCTTCGGTTACAATTTTAAACCGGAATGGTTAATTTAATTATTGACGGACTTACCATGAAATTAATTTTTTTTGCATTGTAAAATTTGAGGTGGTCTTCAATGACGTGTAAAATGGCCTCTCTGAAGGGCCTTGAAGGCTTCAAATTTGAAGCCTGGTCTGGCAATATCATTGCCATTTAGTTCTGTTTTCTTATTCAGTTTTTGTTTGGGCTGCATACTGTACTTCAAGCCTTTGGGTTTATTGGTATTGCAATTGGCTGTAATATGGACCTACAGTTTATGGTTTTGGTTTTTTGTCATGTTTTGACGAGGGTAGTTGATAGAATGAACACTCTGAATCATTAACAAACAGCCCACTCATGGATTTATTCTCGTCACAGAGAGTCACTGCCAGCTTTGAAAGCAGATCTATTCTCGTCACAGAGAGTCACTGCCAGCTTTGAAAGCATATTAACATTAAAACCATCGTAGTTTGTCCCGGAGTTGAACCCGCCACTGCTGCTATTTTCATCAGAATGAATGTGTTGAAAGAATAAAAAACGGCTGCTATTTTCATCAGAATGAATGTGTTGAAAGAAATAAAAAACGTCAAATAAAAAAGTAGTATAAAGCTACAACCAAATTCCGTGCATATCGTCATCAAATTGCCTCACAATAGTAGTGTTCTAGGTCTTCCGTAACTGACGACGACAGGTCGCCGAGTCGCATAAAGCTCGCCGGTGGCACCATGCTCTGCCAGCCCTCCTCCCTTCAATTCGACTGTACAGTACCAATTACCATGCCGCGCTGCAACTCAATGTCATCATACCATGATTTGTATATATACAATGTCTATTGGTTGTAGTTTCGGTAATTAGATTGTACAATACCAAGTACTATACCATGGTATAATTAAAAGTCATCACACCATGACTTGTATACATACAATGTCTATTAATTGTAGTTTGGGTAGTTGAGAGACATGATTGTTGCCCTCCCTACCTTGATTCAATTCTTACTTTATGACTATATATTTAAAATAATACTTTTATGAAAGAATTTTTTTTTTCAATCATCATAATAAAAAAACATTTTAAAAATTATCCAACAACATATAAAAAAAACTAAAACTATTTTTAAAATATAATATAATTTCACAATTTTTCATTATCTAATTACATAAACTTGTACAAAAAAAAACCTTTGCCACACAAAAACGAGTTAAAAAAAAAGGTATTTATTTCACTCTTTATGTTATGCATGATAATTTCCTTATATGTAAATACTAATCGAGAAATGATTTATGAGTTACTAAACTTTTGTATGATTTATGAGTTACTAAACTTTTGTGAGTACACCACACGACACATGCTCCTATTTATTTTGCATGTTACATTTAGGTGGGAGAGTGAATGGCATTATTGAATACCGTATTCAAAGGTCAATTTCCAATCACTATGGATTGTTTATAATTTATTTTATTTATATATTTTTTATTTTTAAAGTTTAGATTTTTAATTTGTGTGAAAAAATGTATATGTAAATATTTATTTTTAAATTAAAGTGTTTTAAATTTACATAAATTCAAATTTCTATAATCTCGCTGGAAAAAAAATTCAAATTTCTATTATAATTTTTATAAACTAGTTTATATTTAAAAATAGTAATTTAATAAATATATGTTTAAAAAAATTGGAATTCTTCACATTTCATTTTTTTTATTAGTTAAAGAAAATATTTATGAACTAGTTTATATTTAAAAAAAATAATTTAATAAATATATGTTTAAAAAAATTGGAATTCCTCACATTTCATTTTTTTATTAGTTAAAGAAAATATTTATGGGTAAATATTAGAGATATTTCAACAACTTTTTAGAACACATGTAAAAGGATGAAATGTAGATATTTGAGTTGTTTTTGAAAATATATAACTTTTATTTATGAAAAATTACTATAACTCAAGAAAATGTTGTTCTCCTACGATTGGTATGTTATCTTTTCTCTAAAACATGATGCATATATGTTCGTGTTAAACCATGGGTTTGGTATGTGAACACTATTTTTCTTTTTAAATTGTAGAGTTGTAGTTTAACGACAAGGTGGAGGGTTAGGTCCCACTATGATGGTATTAACACAATCTGTTAATCTTTTTTTTTAAAGCTGGTGTATACTTGTGTGGGTTCTTTTTCGTTTTTAAAATAGGTGAACCAATCAAAAGGTACAAAGAAAATAAGAAACATTTTTTTTTAAGAAATTTGGCATATGACCAAGTAAAAATAAGCAAAAAATATAAAAAATAGTCTTCCTCAAAAAATATATATTTGGAATCTACACATAATTCTCTATAAATTTGTGCAATTTCATAAGTAACAAATTGTTCTAGCATTTGTAGATTCGTGGTTGAAAAACAGGGAAATGAAAAAATGTAGGTGTTTTGTTAGTTGTAGCCCCAAACTACAGGTTTGGCAATCCGAACCTAAAACCAAAGTGGACAACTCATCCACCACACAGGTGGAAAATTTCATTCACATCAAACATCCTTTCTGAAATTAGAAATGCACATGCATTAATAATGGCATGCATTATTGTTCCCTATATTTTAATTTCCAAATGAAGGTAAATCAAAATAATCACCAATAACATTAAATGGAAATACTAAATTCTTAAAGTAAAAGTGGCATTCTCCTTATATTTCATTTTCTATCCTTTTACTTAATTTTTCTATATTACAATTAATTATTTCAAGATTTTTAAGAGTGGTTCCAACCTCAACAAACATCATATGCAAAAAGTAGAATTTTAGATCTCATTCAGAATTCAATAGACTTAACAACTTTCAGGGTTTAAATATTGCATGTTTCCATTGGATTGTATCACTTACGAGTGTATGGGGTTGGCATTTAATCAAGCGCATCAACCCCTTTGTGTCCCTCGATGTTGGTTCTATTAGTTGTTTAACTCCTTTATCATGAGCTTACTAAAAATGTGCCCTTCACTCAAGAAAAATTACTTATTAGACAAGGGATGTTTTTTCTACCTTTTTTAATGATTGGATTAGGTGGTTTCATCAAAATTGTATGGTTTCGACTAATGTCCTTGGATGATCAACTTTGGGATTCATGATAGAGGCAAGGTCTAGATCCTAGAGGTGGGGAGCACAACGTGCTATTGACAAAGAGGATCCCGATATAAACTACAATTTTAATGATATGTAGTTATTTTTTATAGCATGAAGTTTTTGGATAGATACCGAGTCTGTTTTTATGTATATATCAATGAAAAAAGACCTGATATCTATCACCCCCATGACACCTCCTCTCTCTCCCTGTCCAAATCTCTCTCTCTCTCTCTCTCTCTCTCTTTGTTCCTAACACCCCACCTCTTTAACCCCCCTCTCTCTAAAACACCTATCTCTCTCTAAACCCTCTCCTCCTCCCACCACCACTAACCCCCACCCTCTCTCTCTCTCTCTCTCTACCCATAACCTCTTGACTCTCTCTCTCTCTCTCTCTCTCTCTCTCTCTCTCTCTCTCTCTCCACACCACCCATAACCCCCCCACCCCCCCCTCTCTCTCTATACCCATCCCCCCCTCTCTTTATCTATACCCCTCCCCCCCCTCTCTCTCTCTACCTCTCTCTGTCCATACCCCCCTTCTCTCTAATATCCCTGCTCCTCCCCAAACCCCTAACCCACTGATCTTTACCTCTTTCTCTCCCCCAACCACTCTCATTCCCTCTAGCCCTAATAAACCCCCCTTCTCTCTCTCTCTCTCTCTCTCTCTCTCTCTCTCACACACACACACACACACCTACTCCTCCCCTATCACTAACCCCCCCCCCCTCTCTCTCTCTCTCACACACACACACACACACACCTGCTCCTCCCCCTATCACTAAATTCTCTCTCTCTCTCTCTCTCTCTCTCTCTCTCTCTCTCTCTCTCCTACTCCTCGCCTACCGATAAGTCCCCCCCCCCTCTCTCTCCCCCAACTATCTAACACACCTTGTGCTCTCTCTCTCTCTCTCTCTACCCCTAACCCATGCTCTCCCTCTACCTAACCACACTCCTAATCCCTCTACCCCTAATCCCCCCTGTTTCTCCTACCCCTACCACTAACCACTCCCTTATGATACCCCCAAGAAATTTTTATTTTTATTTTTGATTAAATATTTTGAAAATTTTTCAAAAACAATTATTTTTGTAAGAGTTATTTAAAAAACTCAAAAATACTCACAAGAGGTGTGAGTGACACTTTGCACAACAAATTATTATTTTATTATTAATAAAAGAAAAAAAAGACAATTGGAGAATTCAGTTGAATTAGGAGACACCACCATGAGACAAAGAACATTTGTAAAGCAAGCAAGGGATATTTTATTAATAAAATCCAATCTAAAAGCTCAACTACCATACAAGATCCTAAATCATGGGTATTGAAGGATTGATTGAGATTTGATTGGGATGGCACAAGAGCTAGGAAAAATCTGTATATTGGTGCGATGAGATAGCATAGGATGTTGTGTTGTGCATGGATAAATTGTGCTAGGACTGCATGTGTTAAGTATTTCTCTTTTTCATAAGTCCATCACTAGCTTGTTACATACATTGAGAGAAAGTGTTGCGTGGAAGCTTTTCTCGTGGTTCTACTGTGCATGGTGGTGATCCAACTCGGGGGTGGAGTCGAGGACATAGGTCCATGGATGATACAATCCAGATCAAGTTCCAGGATGATCAATCCTTATCACTTTAAGACAAGTCTCATGTCTAGGCACAATGTAATCCATCACGTACATTTTCAACCCAGTTCATGGATGATGCAATCCTATCTTTAGTTTTTTCGGAGACATCAGTCTACGGATCAATTCTAGGACTAAAGTCCGGGGAAGATACAATCCCCTACCTGTTCATTCAGGACTTCATTATCGGAGACCCAGTCTACGGCTCAATTCTTGGACCGCAGTCCGGGGAAGATGCAATCCCCTACCTGTTCATTCAGGACTTCATTATCGGAGACCCAGTCTACGGCTCAATTCTGGGGCCGCAGTCCAGGGAAGATACAATCCCCTACCTGTTCATTCAGGACTTCATTATCGGAGACCCAGTCTACGGCTCAATTCTGGGACCCGCATTCTGGGGAAGATACAATCCCCTACATGTTCATTCAGGACTTCATTATCGGAGACCCAGTCTACGGCTCAATTCTGGGACCTCATTTCGGGGAAGATACAATCCCCTACCTGTTCATTCAGAACTTTATTATCGGAGACCCAGTCTACGGCTCAATTCTGGGACCTCAGTCCGGGGAAGATACAATCCCCTACCTGTTCATTCAGGACTTTATTATCGGAGACATCATGTCTACGGCTCAATTCTGGGACCTCAGTCCGGGGAAGATACAATCCCCTACCCGTTCATTCAGGACTTTATTATCAGAGACATCATGTCTACGGCTCAATTCTGGGACCTCAGTCCGGGGAAGATACAATCCCCTACCTGTTCATTTAGGACTTTATTATCGGAGACATCATGTCTACGGCTCAATTCTGGGACCTCAGTCCGGGGAAGATACAATCCCCTACCTGTTCATTCAGGACTTTATTATCAGAGACATCATGTCTACGGCTCAATTCTGGGACCTCAGTCCGGGGAAGATACAATCCCCTACCTGTTCATTCAGGACTTTATTATCGGAGACATCATGTCTACGGCTCACTTTACAACATGTGTTCAAGGATGATGCAATCCCTCTTCTTTCTCGGAGACACCTGTCTACGGCTCACTTTAGAACATGTGTTCAAGGATGATGCAATCCCTCTTCTTTCTCGGAGACATCTGTCTACGGCTCACTTTAGGACATAAGTCCAGGGATGATCCAATCCCCAAATGTCCACCAAGGACTTCATTCTCGGAGACATCATGTCTACGGCTCTCTTGAGGATGATGCAATCCTATCATGTCCACCAAGGACTTCATTCTCGAAGACATACGTCTACGGCTCTCTTGAGGATGATGCAATCCTATCATGTCCACCAAGGACTTCATTCTCGAAGACATACGTCTACGGCTCTCTTGAGGATGATGCAATGCTATCATGTCCACCAAGGACTTCATTCTCGAAGACATACGTCTACGACTCTCTTGAGGATGATGCAATCCTATCATGTCCACCAAGGACTTCATTCTCGAAGACATACGTCTACAGCTCTCTTGAGGATGATGCAATCCCCTTGTCACCTTACACCCTGTCTAAGGACCATCCACCAACCTCTCTGTTGGCATCACCAATATAGGTATCCACATCATTGACCTCACTGTCGATGCGGGAAATCTTATCATAAGTGATCACATCACTCCTTCTTTCGAGGAGGGTCCTTCTTAACTATATTAAGTTTGTCTTGGAAAACTTTACTTGAGGTAGTGGTTTGGTTAGTACATTGGATCGGTAGAAGTTTGGTTAGGGCATTGATAACTTGTTACGAATTCGAACATTAACCATATCTTGTATATAGAAATGTCAGATCTCTATGTGCTTTGAATTATCATGGAACACTAGATTCTCTGCCATTTTGGTACAACTCTGTTTGTCACATAGGATCATAGTTGGGTCCATCTCTAAGTCAATTCTGAAGCCATACCGCTTCACAATTAGCAGAGCAAGCAGCCATATATTCTGCTTGTGCTAAGAGCCACACTAGATTGTTTCATGCTCAACCACGAGATCATGGATGATCCCAGACAATAACATCCTCTCGATGTGCTCTTCTTGTCTGATACACTTCCTTCCCAATCAACATCTGTGTAGCCATATGAAGTCATGATCTCCAAGATAACATAGATCAAAGTCTATTGTATCCTTTAGGTACCGCATTACATGATTTGCAGCTTATCAGGTGGACACATCTAGTTTCCACTAGATACTGACTCAAGGTGTTCACAACAAATCATATATCTGACCAATGACTCAATATTTTGTTTGTACAGAGTTCTATCCACTAACTCTGATGAGTCATCTGCTAACAACTTCAAGAGTGGCCATACCAACACATCAAGTCCTTTTAATATTTCTCAGCATACTTTCCTTGGTTGAGAAGGATTCCTTCTGAGCCTTGCCATACTTCCAGACCTAGGAAGTAATGCATCAATCTGAGATCTTTCATTTTCATTTCTGCATTGAATGATCTTCTGCATATCTATCTGTGCCATCTCTCATTAGATGGGTCTACTGATATGAGCCTCAATATCATTCAAACTCTGTGGTGAGTTCCTTATTGCATCCATGTCATCTATGTATAGAAAACATATTCAACCTTGTAGCAAAGGTTGAGATCCACATCACCCATGGTGATCATTAAGCTCATCAATTGATTCTCCATCCTGGGAACCCATACAAAGCCTGATTCACACTTCTTCTTTAATTACACCATTAAGGGAATGGTCTTATCTAGCCACTTGGAGAAAACATCTCATCATGATTCTCTTCCTCTTTCTAGGAGAATCTTCTAGCCACAAGCCTTCTATAGTGTGTTTGATTTGTAAATCTTTTGTTGAGCATCCATCGCTAGTTCAGTGTTCATCATTCATCATGATCTTTCCTACAAATCAAAATTAAGTACATGATTAGTAATACTTCATAATCATCAAATCATATTGTCATGATAATCTATTATGCATATAGATATCATTTACATAGTTATGCAACTATTTTGACCAATACTTTGGCACAACATATTCTATATGCATACAATGTCTATCTAGATGCCTTCCATCTCTACCAGAACATACTATCGAGAGTGTGCACAGCTCTCAGCATGTCAACAAAGAGGTTTCTTCTAGACAAGCAACAATGGAATGTTTGTCCAACTTACCAATCATATGCATATTAGTAGTATACTGTTTCAATGCTCTATGAATGTTTACACTCAGCATGATATATTCTAGGAATACAAATATGCATACAAGCAATATCATTTACTATTTCAAATAATAACTCAAATACTTATCTTTTATGTTTCTGTGGTTGCCTCTCGCTTGATCTTCTATATGTCTTTTGAACTTTTATTCATTCTGTACCACTGTGCATGCTCAAGTGTGCACTAGTGTCATCCTCATGATCTCATACACAAACATACATTCATTAGTATATTCTCAAAACATTCTAATTTTAAATAATCTTGAATATGTATAGTCATGATCATTAGTATTCAGGGTTTCAAGGAAGTCTTCTTTTACTCATGCATATTCTTGTTTGATCATAGTACTCTTCTGGTTAATTAAATCATCAAGATAAGAGACATAATATGCATAAACCCTTGATTACTAACTTTATGAATAAGCATAACCAATCATACCAAGTATACTTATATAAGGGATCCTAACACAAGGTAAGATTCTAACTTGACATAGGAAAAAATACCTGGATTAGTATACCTGCTTAGTTATGTACAACATACCTAAACAATCTCTTCAATGATTTAGATATCCTGAGCTAGAACCTACATGTCTCATAGGTTAAGTATAATATAACAAAGTCATACATACCTCGTAAGTAGAACAAAGTCTTTGTCTTCATGTTGTCATGGTCATGGAACTTGATTTGTCTTTTGTGATGTACCTGTATCTTGTTAGCAGACAACATCAACCTCACACAATACCATAATGCATTAGTACAATCATATAGCCCTAATCAATGAAGGTCTTCGATCATTCACATGCATTCATACTGTTACTAGGGTGATAAGACAATTCTAACGTTAATCAAGATTGTACTAATAAATTATATGAAGACAAACACATTATGAACCTAATCAAGAATCAGATTTCAAGACATACCTGAACTCCTTAAGTCATACCTGTCGAGACTTCTTGTAGTCTTCTTATGTAAGGCCTTAGCCTTAACTCCCCCTGAAACTTGATCTGGAGCTTGATTAGGGTTTGCTAGAGAAACCCTAAAAATTCAATCTTTGAATTTCACACTTCTGAATGGATGGGAGGATGTGTCTTGCTGAGCTTATCAAACTAGCATACTTCAATTTTGAAATCTCCAAAAATTTGACCCCTCAAAATTTCCTTCGAAACTTCTGGATCTTCTGGATAGGAACCCAAAATAGGGTTTGATGAAGCCCAACCTTATGTCCAATCAAAAGGTTCGATCCAAGGCTCTAAACTCTTATTTTTCTGAGGAGCTTCCAGCCGTGGATCCCGATTCCAAAAATTCTAACTTTCTCCGAAACACTAATTTCTGGAAGCCATGAATGAAGGTGCTCCAAAAATAATTCTGTTTTGACAGAAATATGTACCTGATTGTTTCTGCTGTAACTCCGAAATTTTCGCTCCAAAGGGTCTGAAAACGTTTTCTGTGGTATCCTGACCTGTCATCTTTCCAACACAATAGGTCTGAACTTAATTGGATTTTCTGAGAGAGAGTTATGCCAAGTGTCGCAACGTGACCTGTTTATGGGATAAAACAGGAGAGCGAACTTGTATGGCGTGCCACGTGTCACTGGTTAAGCTTCGGCCTCTGAAAACGTTTTATGAGATAGTACCGTCTATGTACTGCCTGTCACTTTTTAAGATATTGCATTTGGAGCTTCCTAGCCCAAGTTATGACCTTTTTTCCTAGGTCACCTGCTTTTGACTGAGATCTGGAAGAGGCAGAAACCCTAACTTGTACTGATCATAACTCACAAAGTACAACGAATCTGAGGGTTCCCTTTGGACACAAGATACCTGGAGATGTTATCTACGACCTGTAAAGGTTTTAGATCCTGAACCTTCGCCAAAATGGATATTTCTACCACCAATCTAATAATATACCACGCATGTGCCTCATAGATATTTCTACTAGTACAATATGAGACCAACCTTGTTATTGTTGCAATGTATGATAATGGTTGTTTCACAATTGGATGTTATGGCTAAGTCTAGATTGCCATGTCTTTTAAGTCTAGATTTTTATTTATGGTAAGAAATAAAACCGCTTTAAAAGGATCTTAATAAGTTTCCTTCCAAAGCTTCAAAAAAATATTAAAATGTTATTTGTAGATCCAAGATAGAGAATGATTGGGAATTCATAAAATCATATAATATATTTATAAATGTTTAAATAATAATCAACATATTTATATACTTACTCTTGAATATCATTTTGATTATGAACATTATATAGAAAACAATGAAAGCCTTATACATACATCTCCTCAATTTAAAGTTTAGAAAATGAAGCAATTGATCAAAATGAATTTGATTTGATCATTAATCTTTTTATGAACCAGTCATATGAATTAGACAAAGAAACACAAGAATACAGTTCAGCAATAGAATATCAAGACTCTGAAGAAGATTGAAGAAGATAACGATTGTACATATAAAGGTATATAAATTGAATCTTATTATAATACTATGCTCAAAATGAAATAAAATATAAAATGAATCTGTACATATTCTCATATTGAAGAAAATCATTAAATCAAAATTACAAGATATGATTCTTCAAAAGACCTTAAGGCTTTAACCGTTATAAAATATTTTTAGCAAAGTCCAAAAATTTGCTTGCTATCCATTAGCATCAAAAAATTCGAAAAGCGATATCACTAAGTAAAACTTGAACATTCGAAAAGCTATCATCACTAAGTTAAACTTGATCATTCCAATTAAGATGGCTAAATATGGTAAGCAATTTTTTTTAAAAGCTAATTACGGTGCAAATTTCAATTGGTAGAGACACTATAGTAAATAAATAGATTGAATCAATTAAAAGCATATCCTATAAATACAATGAATGGAACCAAGTATTTAAATATAAACAATGGAACCAAATATTTAAAATACTTTGTAGTAAATATTCATATCATAGGATATAAGTATCATATACTACTTTTATACAACAAAACGTGGCGAAAAACAATCCATCAATTGGAGATCTTATATGAGAGTAACAAAACGTGGCGAAAAACAATCCATCAATTGGAGATCCTATATGAGAATGATAAGAACAGGGAAATAACAAGTTTTCTTTAAACAATAGTTTCATATAATTTAAAATCGTTAATATGAGGTGCTTTATAAACCCAAAAATAATTATACTTCAAATTTTTTATATTAATAAAAATTCTATATCTCAAAAAAATTAGATTTTAGAGATGTTTGATAGATAAAATTTAAAATAGATCTATGTTAATTTAATAAAATCTAATAATTCTAAAGAAGATTTAAAAATTAAAATATAAAACTTAATATGATAATAGATAGAATTTAATTTAAGATGAATGTGTTGTAATTTAATAGAATTCAATAATTCAAAAAATTAGATTTTATAGATGTTTGATAGATATAATTTAAAATGAATCTATGTTAATTTAATAAAATTTAATAATTCAAAATAAAATTTAAAATTAAAATGTAAGACGTAATATGATAATAGATAGAATTTAATTTAAGATGAATGTGTTGTAATTTAATAGAATCCAATAATTCAAAAAAGGATTTCGAATTAACACATACATTCACATCTAAATTATAAGATCTAATCTGATAATAGCATGGAAAATGACATATTTTTTGATAACAATAATTCATTAATCATTACATTTCAAACACTACCATATAATTACAAAAATAATTTATATTGTTTAATGAAATCCAACGATTCAATAGAGGGTAGCTAATTAAGATAGACATTGAAGTCCAAACTAATATAGAACATAATACATTCAGCAAGCTAATATAATTTACTTATTCCAAACAAATATATATTGATTCAAGCTTTTATTATAAGAGGTTAAATTTCACCCTTAAAATGCATAACACACATCGTGCAATTCTGAGAATGAAAATATGGATACCATAGTGACCAAATTCCTCAAAATCGGCCAAATAAATTCGAAAATTGAACTATTTGGTTCGATTTGACCGAATTATTTACGAATTAATTCCGGAAGGATGCGCTGGTTATAATAATCAAAGACTAGGGGAGGGACCACACAAACGCGGGGGATCTCTGCATAGGAAGGAGTCAGCATGCGTGATAACAATCCAGGGTTGTTTCCCTATTCTGAGTACAGTGAAACCACATAGCAAAGGTAGGCGATGGGACTTACCACACTAACTGCACCACTGACTTATCAACTATATGAGTGGATAGGGATTGATAGCTAACGTGTAATGGCCTTCATGCTTCGGAAAGCTGTCTTGTGACTGACTTTGATCATAACCAGAGCGTAGGTCCATTTTTTTTAAGAAGACTTTTCCATGGAATTCATCCAAAACTAGGATAGAAGATTTGGTTTTTAGAGTGACTATGGGATAATGCTAAATTTTTTATAGCTATGAGATAATGTTAATTTGTTAACTATGGATATAACTTCAGTGATGAGATATACATTGGGAAAATTGATACTATATACATTGGGAAAATTGATACTATGGATATAACTTCAGTGATGAGATATACATTGGGAAAATTGATACTATTGATACTAGATAACGAGATATTAACTATAATCTAATAACTAAAATGTTAACTATATAATCTAATAACTAGATGTTAATTAAAAATTACAATGATCCCGAAGGATTATTCAACATCCCCCCCTTACTGAAGGGACATTTGTCATGCCAAGCAGCATTATGAATCATTCACATTTTTCACGTCCCAATGCCTTGTTAAAGATGTTTACAATTTCCTTTGAAGTGGAACACTGTTTCAGATGTATGGTTTTGGCCTCAATAGGATGTTGAATCAAGTGATATTTGGTGTTGATATGCTTGGTTCGATCATGAAATCTGAGATTCTTGTCCAATTGAATTGCATAAGTGTTGTCAACAAGTAGAGGCGTTGAAGTCATCTGTTTCTTGTGTAAGTCTTCAAGGATTTTTCTGAGCCACACAATTTATTTGGTGGATTTAGCTGCTGCTATATATTCTGCTTCAATTGTAGAGTTAGCAGCAATTGATTGTTTCCTTGATCTCCAAGTGACAACTGCTGATCCAAAGCTCATAAAATAACCTGAAGTAGACACGCCATGTTCTTTGTCTCCATCAAAGTATGAATCGGAATATCCAATAAGATGGAAGTATTGTACTATTCGAGTATTTGAGTATATCGGAATCCTATTTTGAGTAGGAATGATGAGTGCCTTTTAAATATTTAAGCACTTGTTTTGTTGATGTCCAATGTCCTTCACAGGGTTGATGCATAAATCTAGATAGAATTCCTACTGCAAAGGAAATATCACAATGAGTAGTGGTGAGATAACTCAAACTTCCTAAAAGCTACTTGTACTTGGTTACATCTTCAAAAGCATTTCCTTCATTGGAAGAAATCTTCAAATTTTGCTCCATTGGAGTAGAAACAAAATTACCGTCTTGCATTCCAAATCTACATAATATCTCTCTAATGTATTTCTTCTAAGAAATAAAAATGAACTTAGGATTTTGAGTGTGACTTCAATTCCTAAGTAAAAATGAAGTAGACCCAAATATGTCATATCAAAATTCTTTTGAAGTTCTTTCTTAATGGATGCTATATAATCATAATTGTTTCTTGTGATTAGCAGATCATTAACATATAAAATAGAGTTGCATAATCTAGATTGAAATGCTTGTATTATAATTTTAGAAGGTGCTCAGTTAATTTTTCATACCATTCTCGTGGTGCTTGCTTCAAACCATACAAAGATTTACCAATTTACATACCTTTTGCTCTTGACCTTTGACAGCAAAACCTTCAGGTTGAGTCATATAAACATATTCTTTCAAATATCCATTCAAGAAGGCAGTTTAACATCCATTTGATGTGTTTTCCATCCTTTCTATGCTTCTAAAGAAAACAATGTTCGAATAGTGCCCATTTTGCTATAGGATAAAAAGTTTTTGTATATTCAACACCTTCTTTCTGAGCATATCCTTTGTTTACAAGTCTTTCTTTGTGTTTTTCAAGTGAGCTATCGGCTTTATACTTGTTCTTATATACCCACTTGCATCCAATAGATTTGGTTCCAATTTGAGGATCCACCAACCTCCAAGTTCTATTTTTTATGAGAGCATCATACTCTCTTTGCATTGCACTTCTACATCCATCATTAGTTATTGCTTATTGAAAAGAAAAAGGTTCATCAACAACAAAAAAGTTTGGCAGAACTTCTTGTCCATGTTTTTCCAAGTTCATATCTATGAGAAGCTGAAGTAAAAAAATCATCATACCTTCTTGGAAATGTCCTATTCCGTGTCAATCTACGTACTAATTGTTGCGGTGTTTGCTGTGTTTCTAGAATATTTGAAACATGTTGAAGAATAGGTTCTTCAAGATTAGATTCTTCATTATCTTTGAGACTTAACTTATCCATTCCATCAACAATATCATCAATTTTCTAACCCTCTTTTTCTATAGGAACTTGTGCATTAGAAGAATTTGTTGTTATGGAAGGAAATTCCAAAAATTCACCTAGAACAGGAATCCCCCCTTCAAGATTTGGAAGTTCATTATCCCATTCATGATATAGAATTTTTAGAGTGAAATCTATCACGATGAGCAAGCTGCTTGTCAATTGTGAGTGCATCTTTTTCAAATTCAAGAAATATAACATCTCTAGAAATAATAAACTTTATATTTGCTTCATCATACAGTCTATAAAGCTTTGGAAGTATAAGAATATCCCCAAAATATGTACTTTGTACTTCTTGCTTCCAATTTATTTATTTCTTCTTATGAATCAAAGCATAACACATGGAACAAAAAATTCTAAGATACTTGACAACTAGAGGATGGCCATGCCACATTTCATAATGAATTTTATTTTGTACTTCAGTAGAAGGAATTCTATTCTTAATGTACACAACACAAAGAACTACTTCTACCCAAAACATTAACTTAACATTCTTTAAAAATATCATTAATCTGACCATATTCAATAAAGTCTTATTCATGCACTCTGCCACACCATTTTGTTGTGGATTATAAGGAATATTGGTCTCATGTTTAATATCATTGTGATGTAAATATTTTTCAAAATCCTTAGATGTTTATTCACCACCATTATTAGTTATAAGGGTTCCAAGATTAAGCTGAGTTTCATTATTAATCCACAAATGAAAATTTCTAAATGTATCAAAAGCTTGATATTTTGCTTTTAATAAATAAAGCTAGCACATCCTTGTATAGTCATCAATAAAAGTCATAAAATATTTATTTCCATTTTCTGATGGAACACACATGGGCCCACATAAATTTGAGTGAATAAGACCTAGCTTTCTAGAAGCTTGAGACATAGAGTCATGAAAAGTTTGTTTATCATGCTTACCCAAAATACAAGCATCACATTGGGAAAGTTGTCTTGGAATAGTAGGCATCCCGTGAATTCCCTTCTGTTTTATAAGTCTTATACTATCATAATTAATGTGACGAAATTTAGCACGCCATAATAATTTCGAAGAAAAATTAACACTATGATGAGCCAAATTTGCATAATTCTGTGAATTAGATGAGATACCTTTTAGCTTTAAAAGTTTGTCATATTCCACACCAGTCATTACAACCACATGATTAGAAGCTCTTCTAATCTCAATGATGCCATCAAATACATGTATGGAATGACCTTGTTGTCTAATATGCACAAGAGACATTAAATTTCTCTTCAATTGTGGAAGATAGATCATATAAAAAAGTATGTAATCATCAAATCCTTGTAATTTAACTCTAACCAATCCAATTCCTGCAGGTTTTAACTGAGACTTGTCTGCAAAATAAACTACTCCATCAACTTGATCAATGAATGTTTCAAAGAATTCTTTTCTAAATGTCATATGGTATGTCGCTCCATTATCTAGTAACCAAGTTTCATTTCAAGAAGAAAATGAAGGTCTAAAAAATTCTTCAATGTCAAGATTACAATATGCTACTACATAATGTGCAAATTCGGGAGGGATACCTTTGTCTTGTGTTTGCTTGAATCCTTTATCTTGAGTTTTCTCTTTCTTGTTATTTATTTTCTTGGCAAGGTGTTCTATAATGATTGGCAGTATGCACAGCTCTGCCACATCTATAGCACAATAAATTTTGTCTCTACTTGATTGTATCTACCCCCCCTTCCTCTGGACTGTCCTCTATGTCCTCTACCTCGAACTCTACTACTATTGTCAACCTTAGCAGGTTCTTCTTTAGAATTTTTTCCTTTCTGTGCGAGGAAGACAATTTCTTCATTGGTATTAGACTCCTTTTTCCCAAATGCTCTCTCTCTCTCTCTGCAATTTTCTCAACACGTTTTTCAAAAGACATGGATTTCATCAGGCCACTAGCTTCAAGGGATTCAAGATAGTGTGGATAGGAGGGGTACAAAGCCTTAATAAAGGTAGTAAGTTTAATGTCAACTTTCACACGAGTGGCATCAATATCATGGAAAATTGATTAAATTTCAGAAGCCAATTTCATAGGATCATTTTCTTTCAACTCTAAGTTAAATCATTTCACCAACAATTGTATGATTTCAAGTTCAGAATGTGAATCATACAAATCTTTTAGTTTCTTTAATGCTTCCCAAGAACTTGTTCCAGAAACTAAATGTCTACTTACGTTTGCACAGCTACAATAACAAGAAACATTCTAATCAGCGATTGGTGACAGTCTTTATCCGTACGTGCAGTCTCTAGGCCCTTCTTTTTACGGTCAGCTCCTTCTTCTATGACCGCGATGCTTTGAATGATCTCTACGGTCTTTTAACTTCTTCACAACAATGGTGGCCACATATGCCTCTCGCCAAGACGGTATTGGCTCTCTCACCAATTCTCTGATACCACTGATATAGGTCGTGAAGAAAGTCAACAATTCTGTATATATGATATGTTAGATAATTAGATATTAACTATAATATAATTAGATAATTAGATATTAACTATAATATAATATAAGGAGCTCAAAAATGTTATGCATGGTTAGATAATTAGATATTAACTATAATATAATAACTAAAATGTTAACTATAATCTAATAACCAAATGTTAATTAAAATTTACAATGATACCGAAGGATTATTCAACAAGTTCATTGTTCGATTTTGGTGAGCTATGACGTTTTGTGATAGGGTTATACAAATCCAAAATATCAAATAAAAAAGATACATCCAAAGTCCAACACTAGGTGCATATATGTAGTCATCACATTGCCTTACAATACTATGGATGCATATAGTCATCATATTTCCTTGAAATACTAGAGTTCTGGCTCTTGATAAGTAACCGACAGCGAACAGGTCACCAAGTCTGTCTGGTCCTTAAGGCTCGTTGGTGGTACCATGGTCAAATTAATCAGAGGCATACATAAATGAAGTCGTGCAAAGTGCAATAAACGATGCTTCGATTAAATTGTACGCTACTTGCTATCACTCCAGGGATGTCAACTGACAAACTTGAACTCGAGTGGATAAATGTTTACATAGAAAAATTGGGAGGGCATTGTGGTCAAATAAAGCTATGCAAAGCACTATAAACGTTGCCACTGTCCAGCCCTCCTCCCTTCAATTCGATTGTACAATACCAACTATCTTGTCGCTCTACAACTCAATCCCATCACACCATTACTTGCAGTGAGATCAAAGATCAAAGGGATGAAAGTAAAGTTGCTAATAAGGGGTGGGGTGCAGGGGCATTGGTGGGGTCTGATGGTTGCCTTGATAAAAGTCCAGTTTCGATTCTTGTGAGGGAGGTGCGGTGGGCGTAAGCTCCTTCAGAAAACTGCACCCCAGAAAAAACTCGTACGACTACGGTGGTGACTGTACCCATCTTAGAGATCCTGTACTTTCCGAAGGCTGGCCTCGGCAAATGGGTTTGCTATCCAAGTGGCCCAGTGACAGCACTCACTAAGCAGTTTGGAGAGGTTCCCTCGTCTCGTAAAAAAAAGAAAGTTGCTAATAAATTCATGCGTACAACGATAACCGATGCCAACGACAAATGGAACATCAAATTTACTCTTGTCATGACACAACTATCATATTATTTGGATAATATAAACATAATCAAAATCAAAATTTTATTATTGGGATAATAGCACAGTCACTTAATTTGTGGCTGATGAACACCGATAGGCCACGAGTTAAGTGCCACCATAAGTTATATATTACGAGTTATCTATGCATTCATGTATTAACCATCAATTACTTTTTATATTCTTTTTCTCTCTCACACATTCTTCTAGTTATCAGTAGTTGGTTATCTATTCATCAACTACGAGTTATCCATGCATCTACTATCAGTTATCCATTCAAATATAATTTTCTCATCCTTGTACAATCCTATAAATGCATAAACCATAGTCCACTCCAAATTCTAAAATAAAAACTCTTATCACATAATTTTAAACATAAATATTTTTAAGATTTATTATGATTCTATCATCTTTATTATATTTATCAACAATGCCATTGAAAAACCATAATCATTATTGAATACTTTCTTTAAATAGAATTTATTTTACATTTATTTAAGATGATTTCAATTTATTATAAATTTGAAAATTTAATTATTTTAAATATAACATCATACAGCTATATAATGCGCCTTTCGCATAGGCATTTTTTTGATAGTGCATATCGCTTGAGTTTATTTCTACTTATTCATCAATTAATTATGTAGTCACTTTCTATATTAAAAAAAAAAAATTATGATTGCGTTTTCTTTTTATTTAACAATTTGTGAAAAAGATGCTAAATTTTTTTATAAAAATATGTTTTTTTAAGATTGTTAGCCTCTTCTAACGGTCTAAAAATTTATTAGTGAATTATTATTATTAAAAAATTAAAGTCCCATATTAATTATTATTGTAATGTCACTATAATCATGAACACTATTAATTATGAATCTAAATTTTTGGAGTATTTGACTTCTACTTCCTATAAATCTTTATTCAAAATTCCCATCATCAAAATTACTTATATGGTTACCAATGTTATTAGATCTTCATTTCTCCACCTCACAATTACGAAGATGATTATTTTGCATAATCTTCAAATCTCTGAAAATTTATGGCGAGCCAAAAACCAACAACAAAGATATTGCATTCTTAGACCCGCTACAACAACAAAAAACCCACAACAAAGGCATTCCTCTTATACCCATCGTTAATGCTATTGAAGCCCCAGCTCATGCCCTGTCTAAATTCTTAGCAAACATTCTTCAACTATTCACTGCTCAAACCTCTTCATTTATTAAAGATTATACTGATTTTATCCATAAAATTCATACCATCCATCTTGAAAAACAAGACCTCATGGTGAGTTTTGATGTCATTTCTCTCTTCATTATTTTAAGCCCTTGAAATTATCTCTATTCTAAAAACCTTAATCTTATTAGAATTTGGTTCTCCTCCACTTTCTTTTATTTCAAAGACACAAATTGAAGGCACAACCATGGGGTCATCCTTAGCCATTATTGTTTACAACATATTCTTAGAACACTTTGAAACCTTTCCATTAATATTTTTCATTGAAACCTAAATGTTGGTTTCATTTTTTTGATGATACCTTCGTCATATAGCCACATTTCTATGCTTCCCTCAACAAATTTTTTAACCATCTTAATAGTATGTCATCTCACATTCAATTTATCATGGATGTCCAACAAGATAACTCCCTCCCATTTCTTGATGTCTTAGTTACCCATTAACCAGATTGTTCGCTTGCTCATAAAGTGTATCAAGGAAAAAATATATTGATGGAAATCATCATGCTCAATCCCACCACTACTCAACCCAAAAATATGGTGTTCTCAAAACCCTTATCACTAGAGCTAATTTTATTTCAAATCCACGACATTTAAATAAGAAAAGATCCCAAGTCACTAAAACCATACTAGCCAACGACTATCCTTTAAGCTAAATTAGCAAAGCTTTTCATTCTTCCCTTCAACCAAAATCCAAGCAACCACGACTTAATTCTCTCCCACGAGCTTCAATCTCCATTCCTTATATCCAAGGGATTATCAGTCGCATTTCCAAGATCTTAATAAGAAAGGATATCAACTCTCTTTGAGACTCCCAAAACCATGAAGAAATGATTTAAAAGTGTTAAAGGAAAATCCAATCCATTTCTTTCCCAAGGGGTCTACCAAATTCTATGCTCTAGTGGAAAATCCTACATTAGACAAATCTAGTTATCCATCCAAGCTATGGTAAGAAAGCATAGTGATACTAATCATACCCACCTTAATAAATTAGCTATACTTTATCACTCTCACAACACAAAACATGATGACCAAACTAAGATTTTAGCTTCTACTTCTCATTATCGTGCAAATATTGGAAACAATTAATCCATTGTTTGGGTAACTAACCTATTTCTCATCTTTGTCTTTCATTTTTACTCTCTTAATCGACATCTTGGCCCAGGCACTCCCCCCTCACCTTTTATCTCTCTTATTAATATCCCCTCTTTTATGAAACCCCCTTTTTTATTTTATCTTTCCTTAACATCTTTTTCTTCACTCCTAATTTTATTAAAAAAAAATTGAAAAATACTTCTTATAATTATATTAAATATTTTCAAAGAGGAAAATATAATACAATACATCCAAGGAACAAAAAAAAAACTTCTTCTTTCTCAGAGAGACTAACACAACAATAAAATTGGAGTATACATGTGGCTCTAATCCCTTAGCCCCTTTGATTAACGGAAAACCTTTAGCTATTACTTGCATTCACACCTCATCTTTCCATAGCCGACAAAGCACATCCAAAGAACTAATCTCCTTTTCAAAAATATATTTCACTTAGAACAAACAATGTTAAAATCCCCATGGAGTAGCAAACACCACAGATTGAAGTTCCTAATTTTATAATTACAGCAATAAGTTTTTATATTTTAAAATTTGAGATCACCAACAGTGTTCCCAATGTTACCAAAATCCCGTTGAAATTATTCTTTTTTAACTTGCTGCTGGAGTGACTTATATTGCCCATCTCTCCCCCACGCTACCTCTATAACTCGACGGAGGTATGGAATCGTGGCCCTGCCAATGAGACAAATGGCATGATAAGCAAATCGGTTGCCTCCAAGAATGGGGACAGATGGCAGTGATAAAGCTAAGTGATTCCACAAGTGGAATAGGTGGCAGGGAAATTAAAAGTTCGTGAGCTCTATTTAAAGAGACACTTGTCCCCTAATTTCTCAAAGTGGAGTAAAAAAATAAAAAATAAAAATAGTGTTTGAGCTCAATAGCTCCACTTCGTATAATAACTTAAATTTCGACCTAAATCGCCTTTATCAGGGGAACAACCTAGGTCTCGACCAGCCTTTTCGAATTCTTTTTAAACATACTCTAGAGTATTCTTTAATATATAAGCTCCAACTACACTTATATGTGTACACCTTTAATATATAACCCCAATTATCTATTTATAGTTTCTTTATGACATTTTCTGTATATAGCACATATATTATTATTATTATTATTTTATATATATATATATATATAATTAGATTGGTACAGTTTTATGACAAATCTTTAAGTTTCCTTTTTCATATATAAATATCTTATTTTAATACCTTCTACATATATAAATGCAATGACTTCTTAATTCAAAATAAAGTATTATAATTTATTTCACAATATAATACTTATATGAGAAATTTATGAGAAATTTTTTAATTTAATCATTTTCAATAAAGATTGCACCTTAGCCTCTTTTCTTTAATATATATATATACTTAACGTGACTTTAATAAAGGCATAAATGAAACATGTGTTCATAGCATGTTAAATATATTTTGAATATTTGATCACAATATTTTCTTTAATATATATATATACTTAATGTGACTTTAATAAAGGCATAAATGAAACATGTGTTCATAGCCTGTTAAATATATTTTGAATATTTGATCACAATAGTGTAAAAATAGCAATTAGGCATGCATAAAAGTAATGTATATAATTACTAGCCAAATTAAAATAGTTTTTACCCTTCTTTCATCATAAGTACCCTCTTCTTTCATCATAGGTACCCTCCTATACTTATATAGTTCTCATTTATTATCATTACATTATAGTGTATCGTTATAGTGTATTGAAAAGGCATTGTTCGAAATATTGTTATTAGTAATGTTTGATATGTGTGATGTTTCATATATATATATAAGTCTCCTATCTTCCTAAGTATTGGGGTTTTATTTAATCAATAAAATGGTTAAAATAACCAATTAGTCTATCTAGTTACTTTCCTAGATACAGATTTATATTAATGGGTCGTCGGAGCTTTAGTAATATTATGCGGCAAATTGTCGCTTTCTCAACTTACAAAGATGACCTGATCCTTTAAGATAACTATTTCCTAATTAATTATAGAGATTAGGATGACTACATAGTTTTGACTTTACATAATAGCTAGCTTTGTTCATAAAAGGTAATAGGAGCTAGAATATTTACTTTGTGATTAATAAACACTATCGTTTACTTAAGACGATAATACAGCTAACTTGGGGTGATTGCTTAGTTATACTGAGGATTATTTAGTCGTACTATCTTCATAATGCAAGATATACCTTATAACGTTTTTAGAAGGTTGCGACGAAATGACGATTCTCCTTAATCTATGACGACGATGATACTTATAAATTTCAAGGTTAACCTACAAATCACTTTACTCTTTTCTAAGTATCCATCGTTTTAGTTGCGTCGTCGTTATTCGTCTCTTAAGTCTAAGAATAATACTTATGATCATACAGTAGTTTTCAAGGTCCACTGGTGGGGCCTTGGCCTTGAGCTCCTCACCATGGCCATTTATAAAATTCATAATTATATTTACAAGAGTAATAACAATAGGGGTTGAATTTGAGGGATGTTACAGTGGGACTCGAGAGCTGCAGGATTGACTTGATACAACAAAGAAAACACAGGGTGTGAGGATGGGATCCGTAGACGGTAGGGTTAGCTTGATACAACAAAGAAAACACAAGGTCGTGGGTAGGGGCCACGGGCGAGAGCAACAGCCTGCAACATTACAAAAATGTTTTGGATTGTGGATTTTGTCAGAAATGCCAAATCCGGGGCACATTGAATACTCAATTAACTCACAGAGTCAGAATTCACGAATTGGTATGTGATAACTGGTAACTTTGTAATCCCGCTGCCAAAAACACGTATGAGCCACCAACCATGTTTAATAAAGTTGTTGCTGCCATTAAATGTGCTAAACACGTAAGCGCTCGCTGCAAACACGAGAACTTAGAAGCTTTCAAGCCATGGGCTGCACAGTGTAAGCCCGTCCACGTAAGCCGGTCAATGATATTATTAGAGGCCCAATGGTCCATGATCCATCGCTGATGGAACACATGGATATTGGAGAGTAACCGAGTCCCACTCCCAAGTCACCTAGGTAGTAGCCGCGTTCCCAATTTCCCACTGAAAACTGTCGATGGGTGAAATTTGAAACTACCCTTCGGTTACAATTTTAAACCGGAATGGTTAATTTAATTATTGACGGACTTACCATGAAATTAATTTTTTTTTGCATTGTAAGATTTGAGGTGGTCTTCAATGACCTGTAAAATGGCCTCTCTGAAGGGCCTTGAAGGCTTCAAATTTGAAGCCTGATGGCAATATCATTGCCATTTAGTTCTGTTTTTTTATTCAGTTTTTGTTTGGGCTGCATACTGTACTTCAAACCTTTGGGTTTATTGGTATTGCAATTGGCTGTAATATGGACCTACAGTTTATGGTTTTGGTTTTTTGTCATGTTTTGACGAGGGTAGTTGATAGAATGAACACTCTGAATCATTAACAAACAGCCCACTCATGGATTTATTCTCGTCACAGAGAGTCATTGCCAGCTTTGAAAGCAGATCTATTCTCGTCACAGAGAGTCACTGCCAGCTTTGAAAGCATATTAACATTAAAACCATCGTAGTTTGTCCCGGAGTTGAACCCGCCACTGCTGCTATTTTCATCAGAATGAATGTGTTGAAAGAATAAAAAACGGCTGCTATTTTCATCAGAATGAATGTGTTGAAAGAAATAAAAAACGTCAAATAAAAAAGTAGTATAAAGCTACAACCAAATTCCGTGCATATCGTCATCAAATTGCCTCACAATAGTAGTGTTCTAGGTCTTCCGTAACTGACGACGACAGGTCGCCGAGTCGCATAAAGCTCGCCGGTGGCACCATGCTCAAATTAATGAGAGGCATAAAGAAATGAAATCGTGTAAAGTGCAATAACGTTGCTTCAATTAAATTGTACGCTGCCAGCCATCACGCCAAGGATGTCAACCAACAAACTTGAACTCATTTATAAATGTTTGTATAGAAAAACCCAAAGTGCACTGTGGTCAAAATACAAATAAATAGACGCATAGAGTTATGAGGTCATGCAAAGCATAGTAAGCGTTGCCAGCCCTCCTCCCTTCAATTCGACTGTACAGTACCAATTACCATGCCGCGTTGCAATTCAATGCCATTATACTATGATTTGTATATATACAATGTCTATTGGTTGTAGTTTGGGTAATTCGATTGTACAATACCAACTACCATGCAGTGGTATAATTAAATGTCATCACACCATGACTTGTATACATACAATGTCTATTGATTATAGTTTGGGTAATTGAGAGACATGGTTGTTGCCCTCCCTACCTTGATTCAATTCTTACTTTATGACCATATATTTAAAATAATACTTTTATAAGAAGATTTCTTTTTTCAATCATCATAATAAAAAAACATTTTAAAAATTATCCAACAACGTATAAAAAAACTAAAACTATTTTTAAAATATAATATAATTTCACAATTTTTCATTATCTAATTACATAAACTTGTACAAAAAAACCTTCGCCACACAAAAACGAGTTAAAAAAAAGGTATTTATTTCACTCTTTATGTTATGCATGATAATTTCCTTATATGTAAATACTAATCGAGAAATGATTTATGAGTTACTAAACTTTTGTATGATTTATGAGTTACTAAACTTTTGTGAGTACACCACACGACACATGCTCCTATTTATTTTGCATGTTACATTTAGGTGGGAGAGTGAATGGCATTATTGAATACCGTATTCAAAGGTCAATTTCCAATCACTATGGATTGTTTATAATTTATTTTATTTATATATTTTTTATTTTTAAAGTTTAAATTTTTAATTTGTGTGAAAAAATGTATATGTAAATATTTATTTTTAAATTAAAGTGTTTTAAATTTATTTATTTTTAAATTAAAGTGTTTTAAATTTACATAAATTCAAATTTCTATAATCTCGCTGGAAAAAAAATTCAAATTTCTATTATAATTTTTATAAACTAGTTTATATTTAAAAATAGTAATTTAATAAATATATGTTTAAAAAAATTGGAATTCTTCACATTTCATTTTTTTTATTAGTTAAAGAAAATATTTATGAACTAGTTTATATTTAAAAAAAATAATTTAATAAATATATGTTTAAAAAAATTGGAATTCCTCACATTTTATTTTTTTATTAGTTAAAGAAAATATTTATGGGTAAATATTAGAGATATTTCAACAACTTTTTAGAACACATGTAAAAGGATGAAATGTAGATATTTGAGTTGTTTTTGAAAATATATAACTTTTATTTATGAAAAATTACTATAACTCAAGAAAATGTTGTTCTCCTACGATTGGTATGTTATCTTTTCTCTAAAACATGATGCATATATGTTCGTGTTAAACCATGGGTTTGGTATGTGAACACTATTTTTCTTTTTAAATTGTAGAGTTGTAGTTTAACGACAAGGTGGAGGGTTAGGTCCCACTATGATGGTATTAACACAATCTGTTAATCTTTTTTTTTAAAGCTGGTGTATACTTGTGTGGGTTCTTTTTCGTTTTTAAAATAGGTGAACCAATCAAAAGGTACAAAGAAAATAAGAAACATTTTTTTTTAAGAAATTTGGCATATGACCAAGTAAAAATAAGCAAAAAATATAAAAAATAGTCTTCCTCAAAAAATATATATTTGGAATCTACACATAATTCTCTATAAATTTGTGCAATTTCATAAGTAACAAATTGTTCTAGCATTTGTAGATTCGTGGTTGAAAAACAGGGAAATGAAAAAATGTAGGTGTTTTGTTAGTTGTAGCCCCAAACTACAGGTTTGGCAATCCGAACCTAAAACCAAAGTGGACAACTCATCCACCACACAGGTGGAAAATTTCATTCACATCAAACATCCTTTCTGAAATTAGAAATGCACATGCATTAATAATGGCATGCATTATTGTTCCCTATATTTTAATTTCCAAATGAAGGTAAATCAAAATAATCACCAATAACATTAAATGGAAATACTAAATTCTTAAAGTAAAAGTGGCATTCTCCTTATATTTCATTTTCTATCCTTTTACTTAATTTTTCTATATTACAATTAATTATTTCAAGATTTTTAAGAGTGGTTCCAACCTCAGCAAACATCATATGCAAAAAGTAGAATTTTAGATCTCATTCAGAATTCAATAGACTTAACAGCTTTCAGGGTTTAAATATTGCATGTTTCCATTGGATTGTATCACTTACGAGTGTATGGGGTTGGCATTTAATCAAGCGCATCAACCCCTTTGTGTCCCTCGATGTTGGTTCTATTAGTTGTTTAACTCCTTTATAATGAGCTTACTAAAAATGTGCCCTTCACTCAAGAAAAATTACTTATTAGACAAGGGATGTTTTTTCTACCTTTTTTAATGATTGGATTAGGTGGTTTCATCAAAATTGTATGGTTTCGACTAATGTCCTTGGATGATCAACTTTGCGATTCATGATAGAGGCAAGGTCTAGATCCTAGAGGTGGGGAGCACAGCGTGCTATTGACAAAGAGGATCCCGATATAAACTACAATTTTAATGATATGTAGTTATTTTTTATAGCATGAAGTTTTTGGATAGATACCGAGTCTGTTTTTATGTATATATCAATGAAAAAAGACCTGATATCTATCACTCCCATGACACCTCCTCTCTCTCCCTGTCCAAATCTCTCTCTCTCTCTCTCTCTCTCTCTCTCTCTCTCTTTGTTCCTAACACCCCACCTCTTTAACCCCCCTCTCTCTAAAACACCTATCTCTCTCTAAACCCTCTCCTCCTCCCACCACCACTAACCCCCACCCTCTCTCTCTCTCTCTACCCATAACCTCTTGACTCTCTCTCTCTCTCTCTCTCTCTCTCTCTCTCTCTCTCCACACCACCCATAACCCCCCACCCCCCTCTCTCTCTCTATACCCATCCCCCCCTCTCTTTATCTATACCCCTCCCCCCCCTCTCTCTCTCTACCTCTCTCTGTCCATACCCCCCTTCTCTCTAATATCCCTGCTCCTCCCCAAACCCCTAACCCACTGATATTTACCTCTTTCTCTCCCCCAACCACTCTCATTCCCTCTAGCCCTAATAAATCCCCCTTCTCTCTCTCTCTCTCTCTCTCACACACACACACACACACACACCTACTCCTCCCCTATCACTAACCCCCCCCTCTCTCTCTCTCACACACACACACACACACCTGCTCCTCCCCCTATCACTAAATTCTCTCTCTCTCTCTCTCTCTCTCTCTCTCTCTCTCTCTCTCTCTCTCTCCTACTCCTCGCCTACCCATAAGTCCCCCCCCCTCTCTCTCCCCCAACTATCTAACACACCTTGTGCTCTCTCTCTCTCTCTCTCTCTACCCCTAACCCATGCTCTCCCTCTACCTAACCACACTCCTAATCCCTCTACCCCTAATCCCCCCTGTTTCTCCTACCCCTACCACTAACCACTCCCTTACGATACCCCCAAGAAATTTTTATTTTTATTTTTGATTTAATATTTTGAAATTTTTTCAAAAACAATTATTTTTGTAAGAGTTATTTAAAAAACTCAAAAATACTCACAAGAGGTGTGAGTGACACTTTGCACAACAAATTATTATTTTATTATTAATAAAAGAAAAAAAAGACAATTGGAGAATTCAGTTGAATTAGGAGACACCACCATGAGACAAAGAACATTTGTAAAGCAAGCAAGGGATATTTTATTAATAAAATCCAATCTAAAAGCTCAACTACCATACAAGATCCTAAATCATGGGTATTGAAGGATTGATTGAGATTTGATTGGGATGGCACAAGAGCTAGGAAAAATCTGTATATTGGTGCGATGAGATAGCATAGGATGTTGTGTTGTGCATGGATAAATTGTGCTAGGACTGCATGTGTTAAGTATTTCTCTTTTTCATAAGTCCATCACTAGCTTGTTACATACATTGAGAGAAAGTGTTGCATGGAAGCTTTTCTCGTGGTTCTACTGTGCATGGTGGTGATCCAACTCGGGGGTGGAGTCGAGCTAGCATTCATGCTGCTCACCTCTATGGTTGGTACGAACTGATTCTCCAAGTAGTCATTCCCATCATTTGATATCAAGTAAGTGTAATTATTTTCTATATGTCTCATGAATTTATCAATGATGGAAATTGTTAGTTATAAAATGTGTTATATTTCTTTTTTGCAATTAGCCATACAACGTTGGCTTAGTTTTGATATGAATATATATTAATTCTAAGCAGTAGTATTGCATGGGATAAAAGAAAAAAAATGGAATAGATCTAAAACGATACGGTTTAAATATTAATCGATTTTCTGAAACTAGGTTGGGTCGATTTATTTGTAAATAGTGTTAACTCTTTAAAATTTTAAACTGTACTCTACTTTTTTTTAACCTTGTATGAAATGTTATGTTCAATTTCTATGAGTATGATTGTGTATGTCACTTTCATTTATGAAGCGATTCCTATAGAAGATGAAAATCATAGATCTCTGCATTACTATGTAATTGAATCTTGTAAAAGGTGAAAATCGTAGATCTATGTTGACAAAGATAGAATTGGTATAAACTATTGATAACCGTCTCGGTCGAGAAATAAAAATATCTATCAATAATATATAAACGCTACAGTATCAAACCATGATATCGATTGAGTACATAATAGCCATAACGACAATTAATCTATTGTTTATATCTACCTGACAGTCGACTTCCCCCAAAGTCGATCTGTCGACTGAGTGTTTAAAGCCTAATCGTATTTCAATCTACTGTGGGTGGAATATCTGTGTTTATTTTTCTCCCTGGAGATTCAATTTATAAATGTCAAGATGAGTTTGGGTTTGTACGCGTTATAGAGAATCAATTTGAAGATATTTAAAAATAGAACGAATCATATTTTCGAGCTCTGCTTTTATTGCATAGAATGAATGAGTTCATAAATGAACAAATCAGATTTCTTATTATAAAAATCTATTTATACTATATGTATCAGATCTCTCTTTATTCCGTTTAATCGACAAACTCTATCTATATATGATAAGAATAAAGTTATTAAAAAATGATCAATTACAATGATCGTTTCACAGCTCAAATACCTTAATGATCGTTCCACTGTGATCGATCAATTGGTTAATTCTTTGCACGTAAAATCACTTAATGACTGGGTACAATGATCAAATCTTGGTTTGAATCTACATAAAATCACTTTAATGATTTCCTGTAGGGATTGTGTATAATTGAGTTTTGAGTATCAAACCAAGAGTTCGACATCCAGATCATCTTATGTTTTCAGTGTGTGGTCTTCGTGTGTATTTTTCCCCTCAATCCTTTACAAAGTTTGGGATTCATAGAATCCATTTCCTCCTATTATTCATGTTAGTTAGATGACAGATGGATTATATATTGATATGGTTAATCCTCTCTGCATTGAGTGCTTGATGCAGGGCGTAATGCTCAAAGATAATAATTTCGGTCGGACCTCAATGATTGTGTTTTTATTCTTAAGTCTATTTTAAAAACTCTGTTATTCTTACTACTCTGTAGTTGGAATTCGAAATAAAGAGCTGAAGAAACCAATTCCTTTCATTTGTCAATTCAGTGTAATCTTTGAACACTAGTGTTTCCCTACTTAGCAACTCTAGAAAAAATTGCCTCGTAAAGGTCGCCTTCACACAGTGCACATTTTAAGAATTGTATTATAACATTGGCTCCCCTCTAAATTAATGGGATTACTTCAGTTGACAATCTTGTTAAGACTATCATAAATTTCCACCACTTTCCCCCTCGTGTCTATGTCTGTATTAACTATTTGTAACTTTTTTTTTGGGGGGGGGGAGGACTAATGAAATATGCTGGAGTAGTGCATACGGCACGTCATGCATGTGTGTATGATTTGAAATTTATGTTCGATACTCGGCGGTGTAGCTGAGGCTACATGAAATATTCCCTAGATCGCGCCCTTTGCCTTTATGTAGATGTCCAACTTAACCCCGAATTGTTAGTGTAGATTCCGTTGCTATGTTTGAGTATTAGCATAACATATCGTTTGGCTTGGTTAAATTAATTAATCACTATAACAATAAGTAAATCTGAGGGATTTAATTTTAATGGTGTAACATCTCATAAAAATACCAAAATTTAAAATTTTTTATAATAGCAATAATTATCGAAGTCGTTAATGCGGAACATATAAATTAATTAAATTTCTTAACTAAGATAATCAATAACGATGACACGTCATACTTCTCAAATAAAATATGATATAATTGTATTTTCTATTTCAGATTTAAACGGATGCTAAACTTCTTAATGAAAGATCCTTTTATGATTATGCGTAAGAATACACTTTACAGATTTGCTTAAGTTCTAATTATGATTACATGTTGTACATAGTTTGTACTATTATGATGTTCTTGATGAAGTGTTGACAGTTTGTTTGTATGATGATGAAGGGGTCCTACGAGGTACCCTGGAGTTACTTAGCTACGTTTAGCTAAGGCATTTGAATCCTGTTTCCATGTGCAGACCGCAGGTAAGAAATTCTACGACAACATGTGTTAAGAGTACAAGTGTCTTTCAATTCATCGTCAATGTAAAATTAGAATACTAAGTGCTTCTTTGGGAAACAAGTTACTGGAGGTATGGATACTTGGTTCTAAATCTAGCTTATGTGCTAACTTACAACTCTTCAGTGTTATAATTTCACGTCGTCCAAGTGTTTTGTTATAATGCTACAATTATTATCATATGTCTATTGTCGTTATTATCAAAACAGTGATACTAATATCTATTGATAAAGTTATTAGAAAGCTTGTAGAAAATAGTGTTTTCACTTTGGAACTATCATTACGTTTTGCTTCTACAAAACTTAGACTATTCTAAGTCCTGCATTCATCATTTGATTATCATTACATAGTTAATATATGAAAGGTCTAGTGACTAGTGCTATGAACTCAACATTATAGTGTATAACGTCACCATTTAAACTATACCTTAGGTATTACATCTATGAATTAGACTTTGCAATACATGGCTAGCATATTAAAATGTGTATCACTTATCTATAACTATAGGCTCACACTATTATTATGAATTGGAAATTCATAGCTATTATGTGAAATCTATAATGTACATAGTATCTAATTATACTTTTGCATAGCTAGAATCCTAACTATATCTGTGGTCTTTATTTATCAAATGATTAACAATATATATAGATATATATATATGACTAAGCTTTATTCTATATATCTATACACGAGTCTTAGTAATGAAATACGATCCACAAGTCTAACAATGCAATTATTTTTATAATGGCAGGGTATTAACTTGGCATGCTTTCCAAGCTGGCGTTGACAGGCCTAGCATTAACGTCGTTCCACGGTTAAGTGATGTGGAATTCCAGTTGTAAGGTCTTCACGTGGTTTGTGTTTGTAATGAGCATCATAACAAGCTGAGCTGTGCCATGCACTGGCTCTCGATCTGCTTACTTAGCAATTGGTAGATGAGGTAATCAATGCAATATTGATTGCAATCGTGGTTCGAAAATAAACATGCCTTAATTGGCATATCTCCCACCGTTGATCTCTGCGAGATCTGGGGCTATGATTGAAACCCTATTCACGCGTTGGTAAGTAATGGAAAAATGGTTTTCGGCATTCGTTGTTGCATTTTTTGGTGGAAGGTCATGGAGCCGACCGTCTGTTGCAATGTAGGTTTTTTGAGTTGGTTGAGAGGAGGATTCCTTCCTCGGTTTCGAACCTTGGACCTGTGAGGGATATTTCTTAATAGTTGCAGGCTCAATATCTTGTACCATAGCACTACGATACAATCATGGAAGTTGTGTATGGTTTTTCTGTTAGTTTTTGAATTCATAGTTGAACTGGGGTTCGATCCTCCAGTTTGAGAAAAGATCTTCTGTGTTTAATTCGGGGTTACTGTCAAATGCCATTAGGATTCTTCATTTTTACTGTGTGGTGTGCCAAAATTCAGAGCTTCATTTCTAATGGTAAGTGCTGATGATAATGAAACTAAAACTGTGTTGCTTGTTTTTATTCTTGCATTTTATTGTTTTAACCCTGCGAACTGTGCTTGGCAGGTACTCTCTTCGTAGGAGGTTTCTATTCAAAGGGTTTGGAATGGAAATGATGCATCCACTTCCTAGTAAGCTCCAGGGGTTCTCGAAACCTCGTAGGTGCCTTTTCCATGGTTTTGATGGTGATTACTATGTGCCGAGAGTTGGAACTATTCAACCTTGTTTCGGTGATGGCCGAGTGTTGAGTTTTAAAGTCTTATTTTGATACATACTGTACAGAGGGTAACCTTCATTTTTTTAAATTGTTGTTTGGCTATTTGATGCCTGGATGCATCGTTGATAAGAAATTCGCACTCGTTTGTGCTGCTAAAATTCAAGGGTAAAACCCTGTGTAGTTTGTGGTTCTTATCCTTGTTTAAACGTTTTGGTTGATAAGGATTAAAATTCTCTGTAATGTTGGGAACCTTGACAGGTCCGTAATGTAAACTCTGAACATATACTTTTTGAATGTGAAACGAGAGCCGAGGGCTCTCCTTCTCTAAAGACAATGGCTCGCTTGAAATGAAAAGACTTGTTTTAAAATTAATGGTTGAGGAAAATAATTGTATAACTGTTATGTGATGCCGAACAACGATAGTTGTTTTTGGCCGAGGGTTATGGTTTGCATAACTGTAATAGTTGTTCTCTATACTTTTTTTATCGTTGATGATATTTATGTTTTTGGAATGGCTATGCCACAGTGTGCTATTTTGTTTCACAAACAAAACCCTACCTGTAGCTTTCATTTGCTATCTGGCTTGTACAGAGCTTTTGTACTTGAGACTTAACCTGTGTATCAAATAGTTTCGATACAGTGTATGTTTTCTTACTAGATTTGTAAACTATCGTTAGGTATGGATACTGAATTGTGCTTTCTGCTAAGTGATGCTTACTGTCTTGTAGTAGTATCGAAATGTTAGTTAGGGTTTTGAAAAGTCTATAACTATTAGGCTCAGAAAAGAAATTTCTAAAGTTTTTCAGGAATGGCTTGAGGAGAAAATTATGAACTGTGTAAACAAAAAATAGGGTCGGTCGTATCTTAGGGTTTGATACTACTATGCAGATATTTAATAAATGAAATCAAAGGTGATAGTTAGTGAAGAAATAATAAGTGTATATTTGTAACAAATCTGTACAAAGATTAATTGTTGCAACTGCTATAATTCTTGAAAATATAATTGCTTGAAAAACATGAAATGTATAATATTGAAATGCATGTACTTACTATATGAACTAGATAGAGTTAAAAAGAAATATATTGAACGGTGCAGAAACAAAATGTGTTTTTCTTTTATCTAAGAATTAGATGAATTCTATGCAGCTGTTTATACTATACTCTAATATTTATTGTGTTTAAATATATGGCAAAATTTTAACAAGAACACTACTGTATTCATCTTTCCAATCAATGGCATTCTGCCTATCATTCATCTTTCTTAATTTTCTTCTCTATACTGGAGTATGATGCAGATAACATGGGGAAAAATATGGAGATGGTTATCGATTCAATCATTTCATAAATCTCTTTCATTCATAATCATACTTAGATCAAGAAATAAAACAGTTTCTTCTATATGACTTATAATTAATAATTCTATTATGTAGAAACATTTAACTGTAAACAAAAGTAAGAATAGTAAAACCTGGTTGACTGTAGGAGAAACAAACAGCCCAAGGAACCTGTTCCACCCAACCTATTCCTGAAGACAACCAAGTTACTTGCCTTAGGACCCCTGAGCCTGTTCACTGAACCACCAGGAGGAAGATTCTGTAGAAGCCTTAGTACATCAACTTGCAATAGAATGTAGATTGTCCCGTCATCAAGACTCAACAGTCAAAGAGACCTGCACCAGCACCCCTGGTTTTCCTTCTCTGTATAATTAGCAGACTCTCAGTTACACTCTCACATACCCTCCCTATTCAAATCTCTCAGTGATCACCTGATGCACTTGAGGAATATTTCTGTAGAAAATATTGTAAGGGGCTGCCTGCCCAATTCAAATTGCCTTATCTAGGCTGCCTAGGCCTTTTAGTGGTTAACTGGTCATTAATGAGCTGCCTGCTCTCTTTCACCCACTTGGGGGATAATGCCACATTTTTAGGGGTAGTTGTCCCATAACCAACAGCTAGTGGTGGAGTGCAAATGCTGCCATCTGTCCCATATCTTCTAACAACTTCCATTCCTCCTAGTGGGCCAGTGAACACTCATTTAACAGTTCCCTTGGGTGTTTGTCTCCTATTTTAATTTATTTAAATAATAATAATCAGTAATTACATTCATCCTTGACCAAACTTGGTCATAATTACAAAACTTTGTAATTAAAATTTAACATAAAGTATTTTGCAAATAAACTAATATCCTCAGAATTTGGGTAGGTGACAAATGGTTAGTAATGCTTAATCAATTTGGATTGGGATGGTTAAAAGAATAATTATATATTCTGAATTAATAATCATATATTTTGGAAAGTTTCGATTTAACATATCATTACATTAGAGAGAAACATTGTCTTTGGTGTGGATTGCGGCAATTAAAAGTAAATGACTGTAGAGTTGGGAAAGTACTCTTAGAAGTTGTAGCTCAAAAGCTAGGTAAAACTAATAATTCAAATATGCGACTCATGGTGGGATCATATACTTATGGATATTAGTGACATTGTTATGCATCTAGATTTACAAAATCTGCATGCTTGTATAAATATTTGTTTATTATGGTAAAGAAAAAAAAGATGTTGAAATTATGAAGATATTGTTTGAAAAGTTAAGTATTGTATCAATATCAAAAGAAATATACCAAACATTAGTTTCTCATTAAGAATATATATTTTTTATTTTTAAATTATGCATTTAGTGTAATTTGGGGTTGTTACATTGTGGTATCAGAGCTTAGGTTGAGACACTTGGCCTTATGGTGTCCATTTATGTTATGATAATAAAAACTAATGATGGTTGTATGTAGTTCTTCTTACTGATATAGAAGAAAACTTGTTTTACTAAAATGGAGGAAGAAATGGTTGTAGGACGATCCCCTACCCCACCTATTTGGGTTGAACTTAATGAAGAGGAACAACAAAACAATAATAATGATAACTCAAATGAAATTTTACAAACAGTAAGAGACTTACAAGTTGAACTTATGAACTTTAAAATTGAACATCAGAAAGTGATGAGAACCTGAGAGGATCTAAATAAAGCCTTATTGTTTAAATTGAATGAGATAACTAATGATAAATGTAGAAAGAAATGCAAACGAGGAAAATCATCCTCCGAATGTCCTTCTTTTGATGAAAGCCCTATAACTAGTTGTTATTGGTCAAAATAGCACTTCTCCGTCCATGATCACATCACCATTTTGATCACACAAAAGAACACTAGGGATGGAATATATTACTTGACCTTGGATGACTTGGAGCTGAATCCTTACTCCTTCAACTTAAAAGTTTATTTTTGACACCTTTACCATAAAGACACGACTTTTATAAATGACACTTTGTGAGTCACTCGTGGGTCTCTATACTGACAACCTGTGGGTATGAATTAAAAAGATGCACTCGCGAGTTGCTGAACCAACATGTTGCGAGTCACTTGCTAGTCTCTAGATTCCAGGGTCACGGGTGTCTTAAGGAAATTCAAAAAATATATTGAAAGCATGAACTGGGATTAGATGAGTCAGGTTTTTAACTACCTCAACTTCCCAATTCAACTTCCTTTCGAAACCAACCTTCCTTTCCTTGCTATAAATGAAAGAGGAAGACATGAGAAAGGGATCCAATGGGACAGGATTTTTGTTATGTTGAAGAAATTCCATGTCAAGAGAGAGGAGGAGGATCCTAGGGCCTGGTTGCGAAGGTGCTTGATGCACGATTAGGTATAACATTTGTACTTACTGCATTCATTGACAATAAAAGTTTGAGATACTCTTCCCTTCCCAATAAAGTGTTAATCTTTGATGTATTTCAATTATAGTTTGATGTTATTTGCATTCATTAATATCAATATTTATTTATAGTCGAATCGGATTGAGGAAGGTCTATGTGTTTTGGATGTTTGTTGTTGTGAAGATCTGGAGAAAAGCTTGGACCAACCGCCATAAACAAGGTTCCTTTTCTCTAAACCTTGTTCTTATTTATTTCCTGTAATGTATGCAAAACCTTATGTATCTATCTGTCAACCCCTTGTATGTTGGTAGTATCTATCCCCTACTATAAGGTAAATTCCCTAACAACAGAACTGGCAACCATACTAGGGACACCTTTTTTGTTTTTCTGCTTTGGGGACCTTTGATTTCCTCAATTTCATAACTTTTCCAGTCTATTTTGAGGTTTTTAGGGTTTCTTTTAGATCCCTATGTAGTGAATCAGTCCATCCTGGTTTGCAAAGTTTCTTTGTTTTCTTTTATCAGTTCCTACCCGTGTGTTTCTTGTATATACAAGTGCGCACTTTCTATTGTACCCGCGAGTTGCATACTTTGCTACTCGCGCACATTTAGTTGCACTTGCGAGCTGCTTTCTTATACAATCGCGTGTTTGCTTTAATAGGTTTGAACTCCTGTGTTAGGGTTTGATCCTGGGTTGGTGATTCTGGTTTTTGATGTTTCCTTGCTTCCTGGCGCCTGCTAGACATCCCTGTGTCTCTTCTGGGTTTGATTCAATGGATTTTGTTGTCCATTCTTTGTTTTTAAGGATTTTTGAATCCCAACCATGACTTGTCAACATATACAGTTGCGCACATTGTTCCCTAGCCGCGATTTGTCTGTATACATTCTCGCGGGTACACCGCGAGTTGTTGCACATAGCAGTTGCGAGTACTTCCTGAGTTTTTCCTTTCCAATTAGGGTTTGACTTCAGTAGTGTTTCCCTATGGTTTTGAAAGTGCTTGTCAGTTTGGATACCTATGGGACATTGTTCTGAGTGCTCTGGATCTATTTTTTGAACTTTTGCATTGTCTCTCTTTGAGTCTTTGTGTTTGTGAAGTTGACCTACCTTGCTAGCCCATTTTTTTGTTTGGAAGATGCTTGTTCTTTTTGTTCTCTGATGTTCAGGAGTAGTTTGGTTTTTGCATAAAGATCCTTCTTTTTTTCCATCTTACACATCATTTCTCTTTTTGGCATCTTGTTCGAAAAGCTTACTTACTTTTAAGAGGCAACTTTTTGGGTCTAGTCTTCGTCGATCTTGCTCTAGGTCTGTTTGTTTTAAGGTTTTAGGTCATCTTTCTTTACTTGCACAAGTTCGATAGGTCTTGTTAGTTCGGTATTTTATCATTTGCAATTTCTTTCCTAGTTAGAGAAAAAGATCAAATTTGTAAAACAAAAGAACAAATTTGTCATTTTATTTTTTGAACTAGGGTAGTTGCAATACTATTGACTTTAAAAAACGAACAAAAAAAAAGAAAAGAACTTTTTATGCTTAGATTTTTCATTTTGAAAGAACAAACGAAAAGAAAATTTGTGAAAGTAACATTTTATGATATGCACTTTACTTATAGTCATAACCATGCCACACACTACACTACACCTTGAGTAAGTAACAACCCATAAAAAGAACTTAATTTAAAATTTATTAGAAACATTTCTTTTTTAGGGTTACACAACACTAACTAGCTTAGGCTAGGATTTTGGAATAGATCACACTTAAACTTTCTGAAATCACTTAAATTCTCAAATCGTAGTGCATGATATCTTCTAGTAAATCCATTCTTATGGTTGTGTTCCGAGGATCTCCACTTAAACCGGAGTTAAGCACGACGTCGTGTGAGACTAGAATTGTTGGGGATACCCCCTCACTTTCCTTTCGAGCATACACCAGGGCTGATTCACGTACGGGGATCCATTAGTTCCTTGTGCATTCTTGGATTTCAGGCTTAGCTACCCTTCCCGTGCATTTTGGTTAGACCTGCAACTGTCTGCCCAGACATTTTCTGCATTTGTGGTATCCTTAGAATATTAAATTTAGGGCTCTACACAGGTATAGTGGAAGGCTATTTCCACTACACCTAGGACAGACACGGAAGGTAACCCTTTACAACAATCTGGGAGGGCGGTTTGGTGATTCAAATGCTTGCACCCAGGGGACCTGTATTGGACGCCGTGTAACTAACCTTCGATATTCTACTAGTTTTTTCTGGGCCCTCATCATCCCAGACTGACTTTGGAGAATATTATTTTCGTTTTCCTAGTCTTGGTTACTGTAGGACATTTTTAGTGGTATGTTGTTTGCTCCTTAGTTGTTAGTGGCCACTAGGTTTCTACACTTAGTTCATTTTTATAATTGAGGAGAACTAGCCTCTTTATAGGTCACGAAGGTTGCAAAACCTTCCCCCACACATAGTGGAACCTCCACCGCCACCTCGACGCCGGAGGACTGATTCTTGTGGTTCATACGAACTTACAGGAACGATGGAACCAACCAGAGAACCACACCCATTAACTGAGTATCAACAGGATCATAATACTATTGAGGTTGAAGGCATAACCACTCAAGAGTTTAACACACCTTTCAATCCTCCTTTGACAGGTCCTGATGACCCTTTAATTGAAAGTGTAGTTTCTCTAGGTCAACCAGAGTTTGGTTCATATCGGTTTACACCTGGTTTTTTCATGGATAACTTAGGAGAGGTGTTCGGAATCCCTCATACTCCCACAACATGAATTATGACTAGAGGTTTCTCTCCTTCTTATGCACACACCTCGGCACCGAGCTCTGCGTAGTTAACTTCTACTCCAAGCAGTTCCTACAACTTCAACGCTGGACCCTCGAACTTGTCTAGATCTCAAGCTATGACAACCTATTTTGGTCCCACTGTTGGCTCATCTAATATTCCATTTTTTGGAATACCTTCAGTACCATTTACATCATCTCCTTTTTTACAACAGTCTCAGGGTAATCCACAATCTGCTCCGTTTAGTCATGGTTTTCCTTGTTTCGGAGGACACATAGCTCCTTCCTCACCCTTCGTGGGCTCGATACCCATTTTGTCTATTACATCTACACCTGGTTTTAACCCCTTCACAGGTTTTAGTGTGCAATAATTGAATGTACAAACATCCAATGTACATGTAGGGAGTACTCCCTTTTCACAGTTTGGTGGAGGGGGTGGTAACTTTGTTAACCCACATTTCAGAGGGGCTAACACCCAACCGCAATAGATGAACACCCAAGGAAGAAACCCTTTAGCATTTGGTTGGAGCAGCTTTAACAATACTTTCACTTCATGACCGATGGTTGGGGGAAAACCCAACCAACAATATTGGAACCAGGTCTCGGGAGGTTCTCCCTACCAGGTTCCTGTTAATCAAATTCCATCGTTTCGACCTCGTTTTCCCTTTCTAGAAACTTAAAAATTGTTAGATCTTTCAAAACTAACCAATGATCCAGTGTGCCATAACTCGGCATGGCCACCCGTTCCAACCAAGTTTCCTTCTGACATCCCAAAGTTTGAAGGAAAGGTTGGAGAAGATCTTGGTGATCACGTCAATACCTTTCATCTCTGGTGTTCTTCCAAATCCTTGAATGACGATTCCATTAGGTTGAGGCTCTTTCAGAGGACCTTGACTAGTGTCACGGCTAAGTGGTACATCGAACTACCTATCGCAGCTTATGACACCTTTTGGGGCTTGGAAACAATATAATTGAACCACTTTAAACTTCTCATCCGGTATGATGCCGACACAGACCTTCTGTCGACTTTCAAGCAGAATAAGACCACACACTTATCTGATCACATTCAGGAGTGGTGAAGGAAAAAGAGGCTCATTAAAGCTGAAATTCCCCTAGATTTTCTATTAGAGTGGTACTTCAAATCACTCCTTCCTTACATTTCTAAGGATGTAGCAACTTCTTGGGTGTCTTCTGAGGAGGAAGCCATCCTTAGGACCCAACAACTTGATTTGGTATATGCTACACCTGGGATCCTGTATGAGATTATCCTTGACACACCGAGATCTAATATTGATCTGGGTAAACCTAATCCTAGACCACATGCTGATGGAATCGTCATTTCAGTAGACACATCAATGTTCGAAGCTTTGACCAAGCAAGTTCATGCTTTATCTGTAAAGCAGTCTACTGTAGACACAACTTCTGTTGCAACCTCCCCTTCTACAACTGAATCTGTACAACAAGTGCAGACTAATCAAAAGGGTCCTCGGAAACCCAACAACAAAAAGAAGGGCAAGAAAGGGGAGGGGAACCATGAAAAGCCCCAAAACAACAAAAATGCTGAGGAGGGAAAAAAGGATCAAAAGAAGGTTAAGTTTCCCTGTAAGCTTTGCAAAGACGATCACCTTGTTAAGATTCAATATGCTAAGACAGAAAATAGCAGCATTACATTCCATTTCACAATAATAGCATATACAGGATCACTGAAGAAACAACAAGCACAGCATAAACACAAGAGACACAGATTTATCCTGGGAAACCCTCATGGGGTAGAAAACCCAGCAAAGCTTCCTCAATATAGATGACCAGCAATATACAAAGATGCAAACCAAAGACATGATCTCCTCCTCCACAATAGCATACCTCTCCTCCACAAGTGCGCTATTCTCAAGTGAGTGAGTGTGTGTCTAATGAGGAATACACCTCCTCTATTTATACACTACTCCGACTTGTCTTTTACACAGAACATGTAGGCTCGTATTTAACCAATGGGTTAAATACCCCACTACAACTGACTAGGACGACCCCTCTAGGGTGGTCTAATAACCCTTTGACCCATATAACACATACAGGGCCGACCCCCACTAGGGAAGTCTAATAACCCAAGTTACCACATTCCGACGAAGGAATAAACATCTCCGGATATACAATAAGATCTTCACGGAGGAATGAAACATCTCCGGAAGAATAAAGTACAAATATAATATTCTTTGAAGTTACAATATCTCAACACTCCCCCTTAATGAGAAGGATATTATAACAGCATCTGCACGAGCAAGGAGTCATCAACATCATACATGATACATCTATAAATCATTGGAAGCTTTCTCAATCATCATCAGTAACTCAACCAGTTACTGGAACATCTTCAATACTGGAACATCAACATCTTCAGTACTGAGTCTTTATCTTCTGCAGCACTCAAACAGCTACAGTAGCATCAATATCTGAATCCTCACGATCGTCGACATCGTCATCACACGATCATCAGCATCGTCATCACATGATCAACATCGTCGTCTAGATCAACACGATCAGCATCGTCACATCATCTCGATCTACATCATCTGGTTCATCACAATCTACAGCATCTGGATCATGACGATCTACAGCATCTGGATCATCTCGATCTACAACATCTGGATCATCTCGATCTACAACATCTAGATCATCTCGATCTACAGCATCTGGATCATCTCGATCTACAGCATCTGGATCATCTCGATCTACAGCATCTAGATCATGTCGATCTACAGCATCTGGATCATGTCGATCTACAACATCTGGATCATCACGATCTACAGCATCTGGATCATCTCGATCTATAGCATTTGGATCATCTCGATCTACAGCATCTAGATCATCACGATCTATAGCATCTAGATCATCTGTATTAGTATCCACACCAATACATCTATCATCAAAACATGTATTCTTACTAATACATATATCATCAAAAATCATGTATTCTTACTAATACATCTGTCATCAAAAGCATGTATTCTCACTAATACATCTATTATCAAAAGCATGTATTCTCACTAATACATCTATCATCAAAAGCATGTATTCTCACTAATACATCTATGATCAAAAGCATGTATTCTCACTAATACATCTATCATCAAAAGCATGTATTCTCACTAATACATCTATCATCAATAGCATGTATTCTCACTAATACATCTATCAACAATAGCATGTATTCTCACTAATACATCTATTATCAAAAGCATGTATTCTCACTAATACATAGCAGCATATCCTGCAACACACACGATCATATTACAGGATGATCAATCCCGCTCTCTTTAGGACATAGGTCCATGGATGATACAATCCAGATCAAGTTCCAGGATGATCAATCCTTATCACTTTAAGACAAGTCTCATGTCTAGGCACAATGTAATCCATCACGTACATTTTGAACCCAGTTCATGGATGATGCAATCCTATCTTTAGTTTTTTCGGAGACATCAGTCTACGGATCAATTCTAGGACTAAAGTCCGGGGAAGATACAATCCCCTACATGTTCATTCAGGACTTCATTATCGGAGACCCAGTCTACGGCTCAGTTCTTGGACCGCAGTCCGGGGAAGATGCAATCCCCTACCTGTTCATTCAGGACTTCATTATCGGAGACCCAGTCTACGGCTCAATTCTGGGGCCGTAGTCCGGGGAAGATACAATCCCCTACCTGTTCATTCAGGACTTCATTATCGGAGACCCAGTCTACGGCTCAATTCTGGGACCGCATTCTGGGGAAGATACAATCCCCTACCTGTTCATTCAGGACTTCATTATCGGAGACCCAGTCTACGGCTCAATTCTGGGACCTCATTTCGGGGAAGATACAATCCCCTACCTGTTCATTCAGGACTTTATTATCGGAGACCCAGTCTACGGCTCAATTCCGGGACCTCAGTCCGGGGAAGATACAATCCCCTACCTGTTCATTCAGGACTTTATTATCGGAGACATCATGTCTACGGCTCAATTCTGGGACCTCAGTCCGGGGAAGATACAATCCCCTACCTGTTCATTCAGGACTTTATTATCAGAGACATCATGTCTACGGCTCAATTCTGGGACCTCAGTCCGGGGAAGATACAATCCCCTACGTGTTCATTCAGGACTTTATTATCGGAGACATCATGTCTACGGCTCAATTCTGGGACCTCAGTCCGGGGAAGATACAATCCCCTACCTGTTCATTCAGGACTTTATTATCAGAGACATCATGTCTACAGCTCAATTCTGGGACCTCAGTCCGGGGAAGATACAATCCCCTACCTGTTCATTCAGGACTTTATTATCGGAGACATCATGTCTACGGCTCACTTTAGAACATGTGTTCAAGGATGATGCAATCCCTCTTCTTTCTCGGAGACACCTGTCTACGGCTCACTTTAGAACATGTGTTCAAGGATGATGCAATCCCTCTTCTTTCTCGGAGACATCTGTCTACGGCTCACTTTAGGACTGAAGTCCAGGGATGATCCAATCCCCAAATGTCCACCAAGGACGTCATTCTCGGAGACATCATGTCTACGGCTCTCTTGAGGATGATGCAATCCTATCATGTCCACCAAGGACTTCATTCTCGAAGACATACGTCTACGGCTCTCTTGAGGATGATGCAATCCTATCATGTCCACCAAGGACTTCATTCTCGAAGACATACGTCTACGGCTCTCTTGAGGATGATGCAATCCTATCATGTCCACCAAGGACTTCATTCTCGAAGACATACGTCTACGGCTCTCTTGAGGATGATGCAATCCTATCATGTCCACCAAGGACTTCATTCTCGAAGACATACGTCTACAGCTCTCTTGAGGATGATGCAATCCCCTTGTCACCTTAGACCCTGTCTAAGGACCATCCCCCAACCTCTCTGTTGGCATCACCAATATAGGTATCCACATCATTGACCTCACTGTCGATGCAGGAAATCTTATCATAAGTGATCACATCACTCCTTCTTTCGAGGAGGGTCCTTCTTAACTATATTAAGTTTGTCTTGGAAAAATTTACTTGAGGTAGAGGTTTGGTTAGTACATTGGATCGGTAGAAGTTTGGTTAGGGCATTGATAACTTGTTACGAATTCGAACATTAACCATATCTTGTATATAGAAATGTCAGATCTCTATGTGCTTTGAATTATCATGGAACACTAGATTCTCTGCCATTTTGGTACAACTCTGTTTGTCACATAGGATCATAGTTGGGTCCATCTCTAAGTCAATTCTGAAGCCATACCGCTTCACAATTAGCAGAGCAAGCAGCCATATATTCTGCTTGTGCTAAGAGCCACACTAGATTGTTTCATGCTCAACCACGAGATCATGGATGATCCCAGACAATAACATCCTCTCGATGTGCTCTTCTTGTCTGATACACTTCCTTCCCAATCAACATCTGTGTAGCCATATGAAGTCATGATCTCCAAGATAACATAGATCAAAGTCTATTGTATCCTTTAGGTACCGCATTACATGATTTGCAGCTTATCAGGTGGACACATCTAGTTTCCACTAGATACTGACTCAAGGTGTTCACAACAAATCATATATCTAACCAATGACTCAATATTTTGTTTGTACAGAGTTCTATCCACTAACTCTGATGAGTCATCTACTAACAACTTCAAGAGTGGCCATACCAACACATCAAGTCCTTTTAATATTTCTCAGCATACTTTCCTTGGTTGAGAATGATTCCTTCTGAGCCTTGCCATACTTCCAGACCTAGGAAGTAATGCATCAATCTGAGATCTTTCATTTTCATTTCTGCATTGAATGATCTTCTGCATATCTATCTGTGCCATCTGTCATTAGATGGGTCTACTGATATGAGCCTCAATATCATTCAAACTCTGTGGTGAGTTCCTTATTGCATCCATGTCATCTGTGTATAGAAAACATATTCAACCTTGTAGCAAAGGTTGAGATCCACATCACCCATGGTGATCATTAATCTCATCAATTGATTATCGATCCTGGGAACCCATACAAAGCCTGATTCACACTTCTTCTTTAATTACACCATTAAGGGAATGGTCTTATCTAGCCACTTGGAGAAAACATCTCATCATGATTCTCTTCCTCTTTCTAGGAGAATCTTCTAGCCACAAGCCTTCTATAGTGTGTTTGATTTGTAAATCTTTTGTTGAGCATCCATCGCTAGTTCAGTGTTCATCATTCATCATGATCTTTCCTACAAATCAAAATTAAGTACATGATTAGTAATACTTCATAATCATCAAATCATATTGTCATGATAATCTATTATGCATATAGATATCATTTACATAGTTATGCAACTATTTTGACCAATACTTTGGCACAACATATTCTATATGCATACAATGTCTATCTAGATGCCTTCCATCTCTACCAGAACATACTATCGAGAGTGTGCACAGCTCTCAGCATGTCAACAAAGAGGTTTCTTCTAGACAAGCAACAATGGAATGTTTGTCCAACTTACCAATCATATGCATATTAGTAGTATACTGTTTCAATGCTCTATGAATGTTTACACTCAGCATGATATATTCTAGGAATACAAATATGCATACAAGCAATATCATTTACTATTTCAAATAATAACTCAAATACTTATCTTTTATGTTTGTGTGGTTGCCTCTCGCTTGATCTTCTATATGTCTTTTGAACTTTTATTCATTCTGTACCACTGTGCATTCTCAAGTGTGCACTAGTGTCATCCTCATGATCTCATACACAAACATACATTCATTAGTATATTCTCAAAACATTCTAATTTTAAATAATCTTGAATATGTATAGTCATGATCATTAGTATTCAGGGTTTCAAGGAAGTCTTCTTTTACTCATGCATATTCTTGTTTGATCATAGTACTCTTCTGGTTAATTAAATCATCAAGATAAGAGACATAATATGCATAAACCCTTGATTACTAACTTTATGAATAAGCATAACCAATCATACCAAGTATACTTATATAAGGGATCCTAACACAAGGTAAGATTCTAACTTGACATAGGAAAAAATACCTGGATTAGTATACCTGCTTAGTTATGTACAACATACCTAAACAATCTCTTCAATGATTTAGAGATCCTGAGCTAGAACCTACATGTCTCATAGGTTAAGCATAATATAACAAAGTCATACATACCTCGTAAGTAGAACAAAGTCTTTGTCTTCATGTTGTCATGGTCATGGAACTTGATTTGTCTTTTGTGATGTACCTGTATCTTGTTAGCAGACAACATCAACCTCACACAATACCATAATGCATTAGTACAATCATATAGCCCTAATCAATGAAGGTCTTCGATCATTCACATGCATTCATACTGTTACTAGGGTGATAAGACAATTCTAACGTTAATCAAGATTGTACTAATAAATTATATGAAGACAAACACATTATGAACCTAATCAAGAATCAGATTTCAAGACATACCTGAACTCCTTAAGTCATACCTGTCGAGACTTCTTGTAGTCTTCTTATGTAAGGCCTTAGCCTTAACTCCCCCTGAAACTTGATCTGGAGCTTGATTAGGGTTTGCTAGAGAAACCCTAAAAATTCAATCTTTGAATTTCACACTTCTGAATGGATGGGAGGATGTGTCTTGCTGAGCTTATCAAACTAGCATACTTCAATTTTGAAATCTCCAAAAATTTGACCCCTCAAAATTTCCTTCGAAACTTCTGGATCTTCTGGATAGGAACCCAAAATAGGATTTGATGAAGCCCAACCTTATGTCCAATCAAAAGGTTCGATCCAAGGCTCTAAACTCTTATTTTTCTGAGGAGCTTCCAGCCGTGGATCCTGATTCCAAAAATTCTAACTTTCTCCAAAACACTAATTTCTGGAAGCCATGAATGAAGGTGCTCCAAAAATAATTCTGTTTTGACAGAAATATGTACCTGATTGTTTCTGCTGTAACTCCGAAATTTTTGCTCCAAAGGGTCTGAAAACGTTTTCTGTGGTATCCTGACCTGTCATCTTTCCAACGCAATAGGTCTGAACTTAATTGGATTTTCTGAGAGAGAGTTATGCCAAGTGTCGCAACGTGACCTGTTTATGGGATAAAACAGGAGAGCGAACTTGTACAGCGTGCCACGTGTCACTGGTTAAGCTTCGGCCTCTGAAAACGTTTTCTGAGATAGTACCGTCTATGTACTGCCTGTCACTTTTTAAGATATTGCATTTGGAGCTTCCTACCCCAAGTTATGACCTTTTTTCCTAGGTCACCTGCTTTTGACTGAGATCTGGAAGAGGCAGAAACCCTAACTTGTACTGATCATAACTCACAAAGTACAATGAATCTGAGGGTTCCCTTTGGACACAAGATACCTGGAGATGTTATCTACGACCTGTAAAGGTTTTAGATCCTGAACCTTCGCCAAAATGGATTTATGGCGAAAGTTCCACGATGACGGGTTTTTGCTATATAAAACCCTAACCTTCAAATTGTCATAAGTAAAGCAAGTGTCGTAAGTGCCATACCTTGCCTTCCTTCAGGTTAGCTCTGATACCATGTTAAGATTCAATATGCTAAGACAAAAAATAGAGGCATTACATTCCATTTCACAATAATAGCATATACAGGATCACTGAAGAAACAACAAGCACAGCATAAACACAAGAGACACAGATTTATCCTGGGAAACCCTCATGGGGTAGAAAACCCAGCAAAGCTTCCTCAATATAGATGACCAGCAATATACAAAGATGCAAACCAAAGACATGATCTCCTCCTCCACAATAGCATACCTCTCCTCCACAAGTGCGCTATTCTCAAGTGAGTGAGTGTGTGTCTAATGAGGAATACACCTCCTCTATTTATACACTACTCCGACTTGTCTTTTACACAGAACATGTAGGCTCGTATTTAACCAATGGGTTAAATACCCCACTACAATTGACTGGGCCAACCCCTCTAGGGTGGTCTAATAACCCTTTGACCCATATAACACATACAGGGCCGACCCCCACTAGGGAAGTCTAATAACCCAAGTTACCACATTCCGACGGAGGAATAAACATCTCCGGATATACAATAAGATCTTCACGGAGGAATGAAACATCTCCGGAATAATAAAGTACAAATATAATATTCTTTGAAGTACAATATCTCAACACACCTTACCCACCAATTCCCTCTTATGGAAGAATCCCAGAAGTTCCTCAGTGAGAGGAAACCAACTGTCCTGAAGGACCCATTCCCTCATGGACAAGGCTTAACTTCTGGAAACCCTAGTGCTGGGGGCACTCCTCATGTCTCGTCATCTGATCAATCATTTATAAATATGATTAACTCAAGTATACTACTGCAAAATAGAGCCAGGAATTATAAACTAGACTCGCAGCAAAAGGATAAGGAAGTCCCTGAAACATCTACTCCTCTTCACATTGAGAGACCAGTAGACCCTTTGACGAATATCCCTAAGGGTGTCTTCAAGAGGGCTATGCACAACCCCAATGCACGAGCTGCTCCCAACTACTTTTTTGTAGAGGATTGAGCTCAAACACCTTATGCAATGTCCACACTCAAAGTCTTGCAGAGCTGTCCTTTACAACGGAATGCACTTCTAGCAGCGATAGGGAGCATGGACTCATCTAGTATGCTCGCTCGTTTTGATATGTCTAGTATTAAACCCCGGTTACTGTATCACATAGCCCTCCAGATTGAAGTAGTCCGTGGCCCCAAAACCATCAAACAAACCATGGTAGACGAGGGTGTGTCTACGTGTGTAATGTCAATTTCCTACTAGAAAGCTCTTGGCTCGCCTGAGTTAGCTCCTTCTAACACACTTCTTACCACTTTTGATGGAATATCTTTCCGTCCACACAGAGTCTTACCATATTTTGATGTCGAACTTGTCATTAAAGTAGTGTCTGTGGAGGTTGAAGTATTGGACACTACTCTTGACTACAATTTGTTGTTAGGAAGGAGATGGACGTATGCGATGCAAGCTGTCCCATCAGCTTCATTTCGAGTAATAATGTTCCCCCATGAAGGAAAGATCATTTCAGTTGATCAAATTTCATTTACTCAAAATAACAACAATGCTTCATTGGATTCAACAGTCCGTTTGATTGATCAGTCTCACCCACCCAGCGAGAGTTTGGGAGTAGGCATGTATTCATCACTGATGGGAATGTCTGACCTACCTGCTCCCACAAACTACATTGGTTCTATGAGTACTTCTGACATTTTGTCTCGGGAAATATTCACCGTCAATCGAACAAATGATCCTTGGATTCTTCCCACTCGGCAGGAAATCACTGTGCCCCTATCTGTTGCAGAAATAACTTACCAAGCAACACGAGATGCTGCAGTAGATTATATCTCGTCTATGTCCATCTCCGTAGAGTCAGATATAAACTATGCACCTACATGGTCAGTCAACTCTACCCACTCTTTCGATTGTCTGGAAACTGATTTTCCCTCTGACGAGGCCATCTTGGAAGCCATTGTAGGCCTAGATCATCCATGGGAACATATGCATCACAGGTCCTATTTCCTTCCTGATCTAGACAGGATAGAGAGAGGTGAGTTTTCAGTGAGTCCTGGTGGTGATGTCGATTTGTCCATCATTCCATCTATACAAAAGACTTATGATAAAGTTAATATGACAAACATATCGAGAACTATTCCGATCGATATGTCCATCAAAACTGGCGTTGTGGAAAACCTTTTTATTGGAGCAAACTGTACTCCTGATGAGATCAGTTTGTACACCAACCTGTTCAAGGAATTTCGTGATGTTTTTTCCTAGTCTTACGAGGAGATGCCAGGAATCGACCCCGCCATAGTATAGCATTCCATCACAACTTATTTGAATGCTAAACCTGTGGGATGAAAGCTTTGTCTGATAAACTCTAGGAAAGCAGCTGCCATCAAGGCGGAAGTTGAGAAACTGCTTAGAACTGGCTTCATCTATCTGATTGATATGACAAAATGGGTCTCCAACCCAGTTCTAGTTGATAAGAAGCAAGGAACCATTCGGGTCTGTACAAAATTATGAGACTTAAACAAAGCTTTTCCAAAGGAAAATTACCCCACACCTTTCATAGATCAGATTATCGACGAGTGTGGGGGCCATGAAATATTCTCTTTCATGGATCGTTTCTCAGGATATAACCATATTTAGATAAAACCTGAGGACCAACATAAAACAACTTTTATTTGTCCTTAGGGAACCTTTGCTTATCGGAAGATGCCATTTGTCCTAAAGAATGCTGGAGCTACGTTCCAACGTGCAATGAACTTTGCTTTCCACAATATCAAACATGTAGTGGAACCATATTTGGATGATCTCCCAGTGCGATCTCGTAAGAGACGAGATCATCCTGATCATCTGAGACTCGTTTTTGAATGATGCAGATAGTAGAAGATTCGATTGAATCCTAACAAGTGTGTATTATGTGTCGAGTCCGAACGCCTACTGGGTTTTATTGTATCCAGTCGTGGCATCATGGTCAATCCACTCAAAGTTGAGGCTATTGTAAATATGCCTCCTCCTCAAACCCTATGACAACTTCAAAGTCTACAGGGTATGTCTAACTTATTACGACATTTCATCATTAAGTATGCAAAAATCATGAAAGGATTCATGAGGCTGCTTAAGCAAGGCACCCATTTTTTATGGGATGAGGCTGCTCAAATGTCCATTTGAAGCCTTGCAAAAGGCACTGTTATCATCCCCATTGCTGAGTCCACCAGATTATACCAAATATTTTCTTTTATATATGGCCGCATCAGTTTCCATGATTGGCATAGTACTCGTTTAGGAGGATGACAAGCTCTAGGAGCATGTCATATATTATCTTTCGCACACATTAGTAACTCCCGAACTGAAGTATTCTTACATCAAGAAGTTAGCATTAGATGTTGTCCATGCGGTCCAAAGACTGCATCACTACATTTTTCTTCAAACCACCACAGTTATCGCAGAGGTCAATCCTTTTCAATATGTGTTAACCCGATGCATCATCGGCAGGAAGTTTAATAAGTGGATTGTCATCTTGCAAGAATTTGATCTAGGTTTCCAATTGGCTAAGCAAATAAATACTTGGTGTTCACTAAAATTATTTCGGAGTTCCCGAGGGATGTAGTTAGTCATGAGGAAGAGTCATCATTCCCTGATGAACATATATTTCTCATTGCCACCTCTGACCCATGGTATGGGGATATCCTAGTATATCTCTAGACTTTGAGGTGTCCACCTAATTTCTCTAGGGACGAATGATGGAAACTGAAACACCACGCATAGAACTATCTCATCATTTCTGATACACTATACAGACATGGGATAGATTCCATTTTACGTTGTGTTTTGAATTTGGAGGAAGCAGAAAAAGTATTGAATGATGCTCACTATAGATCCTGTGGGGGTCATCTTTCTGGGTTGGGAATGGCTCAAAAAATATTGCATGTTGGTTACTTTTGGCCCACAATATTTAAATACTGTGTGGAAGCTGTGAAACACTGTCAGCCGTATCATTTTTTCACGAAAACGATGCGACCACACTCAGCTCCTCTCCACCTTGTGATTACAGTAGTCCCCTTCACCAAGTGGGGGATTGATTTCATGACATGTAATCCAGCTTCAGCTGGAGGACATCATCACATCATTGTTGCTATGGACTACTTCAAAAAGTGGGCCGAGGAAATGCCTACTGTGAAAGAAGATGAACATACGACTGCTTATTTTGTATTCAGCCAGATCATTGCTAGATTTGGTATCCCTAAAGAGATTGTGACAGACCATGGTTGACACTTTCATAACATAATGATGACTGAGCTATACACAATGTTAGGATTTCAGTAGGAACATTCTTCCTCATTCTATCTGTAGGTGAATGGTTGAGTCGAAGCGGTTAACAAAACTTTGAAGACTATTCTTCAGAGGACCGTCAATGCCAGTAGGTCAAACTAACACATCATGTTGTACCCTGCTCTTTGGGAAAACTGGTCTAATGTTAAGAATGCTACAGGATTCTCACACTTTCAGCTTGTTCATGGGGTGGAAGAAGTCATTCCTGTTGAGTGTGAGATTCCTTTGTTAAATTTGGATATCCAACTGTTCACAGAGACTTCAGCTTTAGAGGAGCATTTGCTGCATTTAGAACATTTAGATGAACAACACCGAGATGCACTCACAACAAATGAAGCTCATAAGAGCCGTGTTAAACGTCAATACAATAAGTATGTTAAACTGAAGGTATTCTCAGAAGGAGACCTTGTCCTACTTTACGAACAGGATAAGGATCCCTTGGGGGCAGGAAAGTTCAAGTCCATGTAGCTCGGGCCATACATAATCTCTAAAGTTCTGAAGAAAGGAACCTACGAGCTAACCGATTACGAGGGTAATAATTTTCCTGAGCCTAGAAATGGGATCTACTTGAAAAGGTATTATGCCTAGGCATCCATGCTTTTTCATGTATTATAGTTGTACATTTTTTGTAGAGTTAGTCTTTTCTTGTGGTTTGTGTTGTGTCTTATGTGTCTTCTGGATTGTGTTTTCAGATGACGACTAAATACTTTATAGGATTTGTTGAGGGCGCCATTCGCCACACCCATCAATTGGTTGTAGCGTCTCGGGTTATTTAATCACTGACTCGCCACCTCGTGCCTTCGGGAGGGGCTTTCTTAGGCCCCACAATGAACAATGTAGTTGAGAACAATGCGGTCATTGAGTTAATCTGAGATGCCCTCCATCATGACATTTAACGTATTGAGGTAAGACTCAACTCGCAGTTAGTTGTGCTTCAGTTAATGGGTGACTATAGAGTTAGAGATCCTGTTTTGCTTCGTCAGGTTTTGTGAGTAAAGTTGCTTGAAAGACAATTTGAGTATATTACATATCAACTCATTTCAAGGAATTTAAATGATTTAGCTTATTCATATGCAAATTATGTTTTAGATTTCCATCTGTATCACACACAGTCACAATAAATAGTTCACACATATAGACAAGAAACACATGTATATAAAGTCGGTACTGTATATATCCGTATCAAAACAATATGAGTTTTGGGTCAATAGTCTGTCACAGTGTCATATCAATATGCAAAATGGGCTCAAAAGGCCTAAAAAATATACATATGACCTTATCCCTACGGAGAAGGTGGGGCATCATCCATCTCTTCCACAACCTCTCTGTAATAGATGACGAGTCTGACTACTTTCCTAAGTAACCGAATCCATTCCAGGGGCACACCCACGACATGCTCCTGCATAGAGAGCGACATCTACTCAATATTGTAGGTGGAAATATCATGATTCAATCAACTCATCTTTCCCTCTATGCTCACTAGCATGGAATCGGTTGCCCCAGGATCGATCGGACGTATAAAAGTACGAGGATGTCCCTCTAGTCGCACTGGTCCCTCTAGTTGCACTGGTCCCACATCTGTATTAAAACACACTAATCAATACTGGAACTCATCATAAAAACTACATACATAAAAAACATAAAAATGAAATAATTTTAAAAAAGTAAAAGTACTCTATAGTTTCAATTCTGTTTTAAAATTTTATTTAATCAATTAATGTACTTTCCAAGTCTTGGTTATTAGGTAAAGAATATGCGACGATCCCACTATTTTTTGCAACCATGGTCTATACAAGGTTTTTCTTTCTTTATGACATTCCAGTTAGGTATAATGCTTCCTATAATTACATGTCATTTTGAAATTTTATTTAGATCGTGTGATATATATTTTTTCACTAATCTGGTTGTCCCTATGATATCGGTAGTATTTCGTCATTTGACAAGATCATGGAACTTAGTTTCCCTGATGCTTATAAATTCTTTTTAATCCCTTGTTAGACTTTTCAAAAATAAACAAGATCGCCGAGTATGCTTGTTTTGTTCAAACTCGTTAAAGGAAGTGAACAGACATCCACTTAGGTATAAGTTTAGCCCTTTTTCAGACCTTCGTGGATTATTTACAAAAAAGGTATACTCTAGTCATACATTCTTAGAAGAGTTCTTTTCTCAGTGTTTTATACTTTTTTCGGGTGGGGAGACTAACTTGACAAAAAAGGACATCTTGGAGTCTTCTTTAGGGTTTTCTGACTCTCGAAACATGAAAATACCAAGTGAGCATCTACTAACTTGAGCTCGATGTGAAATCCTCGAGTGAGTATATGGATTAATTGTTTAATTTTTTTAGACTCCTTAAAATTGAAAACACTGGCGAGCAAGAACAGATCTCGGCTCGATATTAAAATCCAGAGATCAATATATAGAGTATTATTCTATCTCTTCTTCAAACTTGTTAAAAAATGAAGAAGGTCTTGATTTTCCCTCCCATGGACTCATTAAATTACACATGGTTGGAACTTTATCAAGCAATCTTCTCCCTCTTTCTTCGAGCTTGCTTAAAAAATGAAGAAAGACTATTGAGTTTGATTTCTTGGACTCATTAAAACCAACAAGAAGGATATTCTTTAATAAAAAGAGAAAAGGGAAGGGAAGGGTGTCCAATATCTTTTTCAGTTTCAAAGGAAGCAAGTAAGTCATATCCTTGAATAAAGCACCTTTTGAGTTCATCAAACAGGTGGGTTGTAGTCTTTTGACATTAGGATGAACGCGATATCAGAGTTTTTACTCCTCCGATTGGTTACTCTTCCAATCATATGGAGAATTTGTTAATGTCTCCTACATTGCAGATTTATATCATGTTCCCATTTTCACAAAGTTTCCTAAGTCACTCCTGTGTCATGCTCACTGTTCAAGGATACTACTTGTGTCGGCCATTTTGCAATTACCTTGACCTCATGTGTCGGCCATCCCTCGTGTTAGTTTGTTTCATCTTATATTCAATCCTACTCCAGATCAACTCAATCTTTTGAGTGTTCCTCGTGTTGGATTATGGAGGATGCCTTAAGGCCTCCCTTCCAACGAACTTCTTCCCATCGACTTCAACTCATTTTGCTCTGGGAATGAAGTTTAGAGTTTCGGATAGTACCTTGGGGATTGCAGTCATTAGTAGAAATTTTCCTCGCTATTGAATAGTGGGAATACATAAATATCTCCTATTCGATGGATTTTCCAAGTGTTCGAATTCAAAACCCTTTATTCACACTTGTTAGAATGTACTAGGTACCTTGGGACCCATTTTCATTATCGGTGGACACCCTCGCGTTTGTTAACAATATACATCAATGACCGGTAATCAAACGGTACCCCCCATGTTCGACTTTAGCTCATTTATTCACATGGTTAGGATTCATACCTTGAGGTGTTTTGGATGAATACCTTGGGCCTATGATAGCATCACTGCATTTTGTTATTGTCCAAGTTGCGGAAGACTGAGCCACACTCATTTTTGGCTCTTGATGAGACATAAATCCAGCTTGTTGTTATAGCTATGATCTCCTATTTTGACATGGATCCACACTTGTATTTGAGTGGCCATGCTATATACATCTTTCAGTTATGTATTGGATATTATGTTCTATCATCATGAACATCTTCTGATGTCAATATTGTAATTGCGAGTTGACCTGGTTTTCTGTTTTCAGGTACTTTTGGGAATTCGTCCTGTATTTTCCTCGTTCCTGCTTTGACCTTGGATTGTAATGTATTTCGGCCATCGTTTCCCTCTGACCTCACACATTAGGGGGAATCTTTTATCAGTCAAAATAACACTTCTCCGTCCATGATCACATTGCTTTGCTGATCACACAAAAGGACACTAGGGATGGAAGAGCTTACTTGACCTTGGATGACTTGGAGCTGAATCCTTACTCCTTCAGCTTAAAAGTTTATTTTTGACACCTTTACCATAAATTCGCAACTCCTATAAATTACACCTTGCGAGTCACTCGCGGGTCTCTATACTGACAGCTTGTGGGTATGAATTAAAAAGACGACAACCTCACCCTATGCGAAACCAATCATTCATTCCGTGAAAAATAAAAAGTTAAAATTTAAATAATAATAATAATAAATAAAAATAAAATAAAAATAAAATAAAAATAAAATAAGAATTAACTAGAATAAGAATTAACTATAATAAGAATTAACTAAAGTAATAATAAAATAAGAATTAACTAAAAAAAAAAGAAATTAATAAAATATGAATTAACTAAAATACAATATTAATAATAACATAATAATGTAATAAAATACTAACATATAATTTTAAAAAAAATAGAAGTTAAATTAAAAGATAAGCTCAATAAATTTAGATGAAATAAAAGATAAATAAAATAAAATAAATAGGAATTAATTAAAAATATGTATAATGATGATAATATGATAGACATGTTTTGTGAGAATTATTCATTTTCATTTTAGTTTTAAACGATAATAATATAAAAAATGGTTACTCAATGCTAATTAATTTGTAATTACTGAACACAAATTACTCATAACTAGATCTAATTATTCAATGTAAAGAAGTTACATGTGTGTATGGTGCCGCAATCTCCTCTGCTGCTGCCATGGCTCGGTCTAGGTCAAAGGAACCGATGTTGTCCCACCAGGAGGATGGAGACTCGACCCTGAATAACTATACATTAAAACAAATAAAGTCAACAATGTGTAATTCAAAGTCAAATATATTAAAAAATACGATATCAAATAAAATACAATAAATACTTGAACATTAAATAAAAAAATGGCTAACCTGGTCCATGTAGCTCTCTGTGGCATGCTGCTGCGTAGAACCATAGAAAGAATGAACACAGTGAGAACAACGATGTGCCATTGTTCTAGTCGAACTAGATGGCCCCACCTGGGTTCCACCTGCACCTGGAATGTCCTGGACACCACCCATAGACCGTGCAGTTGTGTGTGTCTCATCGATGTCCTCCCAGCTCTATGAAGACATAGCCACAAATGTGGTATGTCTAATCAAATGACATGTGGCACGTCTAACTGAGTCATCAATCTCATCTAGGCCGCTACCAAACCCAGGTGGTTGAGGAGGGGGGTTTGGCTCTCTCCTGGGTGCAGGAGGTCCTCTGAGTGGGTTGCGGCGGGCCCGAGGTCGATCTTGGGCAGAGCCAAGAACGAAACCCTGAAACTCAATGATGTCAAAATAATTGACATGGTAGCCTAGCTCAAACTCATCCCACAATTTCCTAAGAAAATACTGTGGGACCTAAAATTGCATGGGGTCCTGTCAAACACCATAAACTATCTCTTTCTCCAATTATCTCTCCATGGCTGGTAAATACACCAGTCCATGCAAACCCATCTCTTCCTCACATCTAGAGGTTTTCTTGTCATGGGAACTATGAATTTGTTGTACAACTATGCTTTGGTGATGTTGAGGTCTTTAATTTGTTCTTTGGATATCCCAGTGGAATAGTGCTCCCTCATTCGAGCCCTGTATTGGCTCAGATTTGTGATCTCACTGTGGGCAATGCTGATGGATTCAATGATGTTTTGCAATGATGAAGCGAGGGAAACTCGAGAGGGTTCCTTGGTGCTCTTCAATTCATCGCTTAATACCCTTAATTCATTTAAATCTTGGTGTAATTGATTCTCTGGGTTTTCAAATGGTTCATCACCAGGTTCATTGTCCGTTCCAATGTTGATGTTATTTTCTGATGGTTCAGTTTCATTGGTTTCCTCTGATGGTTGTCGTTTTTTTTGTCATTTTGTTAGGTGTATTTAATCTGCAATGACAATTTGTTGGTTTTTTAGTTGATTGTAATTTTTTTTTAATTTAAAATTGCAATGGAAAAAAAAAACCAACAACAAAAACATGATTCATTGAGCACCTACCTGAAGGAAACATCGGCAATGTAGTGGCAGTTCATATTGATGCCGACTTGGAGGCTTTGGGTGCTCCACAACGCGCTCGCTGGGTGCTTGTTTGGCCGCTCTGCGCTCGCGGGTTTGTTAAAACAATAAAAAACCTGTGCTCTATTTTTTTTATAAAAAAAACAGGCATGCGTACACGTTAATAACGCGTGTGTGCACCCTTTGTCCATGTCAACTCGACAACGTGGACGTTCGACAATGCCGAAGCAGGGGTGCGTACGCATATTTGAATGCACGTGCGCGCCCTTGTGTTGTTTCCGTTCGCGCGCTTCTATTGCGGCCTTTTTGGGTACCAACTTCGTGTGGGTACCCAACAGTCAAAATTCCAAAAGTGTTAAAGAAAAATAAAATCAAAACAATATTTTCCCCTCCTAACTCCCTCAGAAATTTGTTAGACAGAGAAAAATACCCCATCGACCCAAAAGAAAGAAAAGGTAATTATTCAATTCCTTGCTCATGTGGAGATGTGTACATAAGAGAAACACGCCGCTCAATTCAGATAAGGCTAAAAGAGAATTGTGTGGACGTTATTCATGAAAGAATTAAGGAGTCATCCGTGGCTGAGCACTCATCAATGACAAACCACCATGTATGCATTGAAAAAGCAAAAGTCATAACACTTAAAGAAAACTGCAATAGAAGACGCATACATAAAGCAATCGAAATTGAGAAACACCCAAGAAACTTCAACAGAGACGACAACCTCACCCTATACGAAACCAATCATTCATTCTGTGAAAAATAAAAAGTTAAAATTTAAATAATAATAATAATAAATAAAAATAAAATAAAAATAAAATAAAAATAAAATAAGAATTAACTAGAATAAGAATTAACTATAATAAGAATTAACTAAAGTAATAATAAAATAAGAATTAACTAAAGTAATAATAAAATAAGAATTAACTAAAAAAAAAAAGAAATTAATAAAATATGAATTAACTAAAATACAATATTAATAATAACATAATAATGTAATAAAATACTAACATATAATTTTAAAAAAAATAGAAGTTAAATTAAAAGATAAGCTCAATAAATTTAGATGAAATAAAAGATAAATAAAATAAAATAAATAGGAATTAATTAAAAATATGTATAATAATGATAATAGATAAAATTAAAAGAAATATATATATATATAATAGACAAAGATGGATTAATAGGTTGGCTTTTAGAACATTGATGAAACAAATAAACAATATTTATGAAGTGTAGTACTCTGGAGTTCATTCGAGATAACTTTCTCCTCAAGATGGACTCAATTCTCGAGTCTGAAATAAGTTGAGAAGAAAAACTCCACATAGGTCTCCAACTCCCCATAAAGATACATAGTTACAATTGAGGATTTACAATAATAAGAATCACTACATCAAATACACTACAACAACACTTAATAGTATACATTATTCCTTCAAATATATCATAACAATAAACAAAAATAAACACAACAAAGACAGTCGCAACACAGAAACGTAAAGGGCCCAATAATGCTTTTCATTATAGCAAATATATCTTCATTACAAAAACTTACATCATGGCTCTAAGGCCTTACACTCACCGTGGAATTACACATCGCGCAATATACCATCATATAAAGGAAACCCAAAACCCAAATGCATAACCCGTCCTACAGATCTGATGTCTCCTTGATCCTTTGACGCTTGGATGTTCTCACATGAGGATAATAGGGTTTTTAGTATTTCTTCGAAATTTAGTAAAGGACACTCAATATATATTACAAAAATTTTGCATAAAGATGTTCACTCTTAGTTAAAACATAGGAGAATAAAGGAAAAGGTTTTCTATAAAATATACAAAATTTAATTTAATAATAAAAAACAAATATAATCTTTGTGATACTAAAAAAGTGAAATATAAAAAACAGTTACTTTGAAATTCAATTTAATAATATCAAAACTCAATTTAATAATATTTGTAATTTCATTAATCTTTATAATTAATTAACTAATAAAAAAAAATGAAATTGTCAAAAGTTTCCTAAACTTTTTTCACAATATTTGTAATTTCCCAAACATTTTTATGGTAAAAATGTAAAAAGATCAGTTGATTCCTTCCCATGTTTTAATATTTACAAACTAAAGACAAAAGATAAACTCAATATATTAATCTTACATTGGCACATTATTTTACATTTGTAAAGGAGGTTGATGTATTCTATTAAGTAATTATTTATTACATAGAAATAAGATAGGAGATTGATGTATTCCATGTGCATTACTTAAAAATTACACTGGAAATAACACATAAACTTTTCTCATCTCATATCAGAAAACACATACGTCATAATGGAAATAACATATAAAGTTTTCTCATATCAGAAAACACCGATATAAATTACACTGATACATAATGGAAATAACATATAAACTTTTCTCATCTCATATCAGAAAACACATACATAATGGAAATAACATATAAAGTTTTCTGATTCTCATATCAGAAAACACCGATATATTGGAAAAGATGGAACACAATAGAGAATCTAGTCCAAAAAGAGGGATTGGATAAAAAGCTTAATATCCAGAATCATTAAAACCCTACCTCCTGAATTCATATAGAGTCTTAATCAATGTGCGTGGAGGGCGTCCTCCCTCGACTGCAATGTGACGGGAAGCCCATCCTTCACAAGTAGAGCAAGTGCCAGCTTCGGCTCCACACAAAGCTCCGGATCCACGCTCACATGATAGCGTACAAGAACATGGGCAGCCACGCACTTCATGCTGACCATGAAATCCAAATCTGTTATATCTGTTCCCAAGACCGGATACCAGTATTTATCACTTCTTTCCTTCTCATGCGCCCCAATCCACCTCTCTGGCTTGAACTCCATGGCATCCTCTCCCCATACACTCTCCAATCGGTTCGCACCATATATTAAACACAACACCGCGGAACCCTTTTTCACAGAGGTTCCATCGGGCAAAACGTCGTCTTTCACAGCTCGTCTGTAACTAACCGGGACTGGAGGATAAAGCCTGAGGGATTCCCACAAAACGGCTTCTAAATACTTCATGTCCTTTAGCTCATCCATAGCAAAATTCCACTCATCAAGATAGATGGAATGGCTGTGACTCCATCGATCTGAGTCCATGGCCTCAGAGAGTTCCAATAATATCTTGTCTTCTACCTCTGGATGTTTGCTCAAAAGCCAGAAGAACCAGCAAAGTGCTCCAAGATAAAGCCTAGAAGCAAACATTATGCTTATGCTTAAGCTCTGCAATGACTTATCAGAAGGAGAACGCCCTTCCTCTGCCTCGATCTTGGTAAATCTTGAGAGAATATCAGTACCCACTACTTCGTTCTCTGCAGTGCTGTTATAAGCGATCTCACTCGTTCTGGACTCCACCATCTGGCTTACAAATTCATAGATTAGATTCTGCGGCTTCATCAAATGCTTTGACAAAGGTGGAAGCTGCAGGATCCGCACCGTTCTTTCCAAATAACATGCAAGTTGAACTATCAAGAGCAAACCGAAGGAATACTTCTTGAAGATCTATAATCGAATCCTTCTTGTAGGCCTCTTCGAGGACAGGAACAAGCTTTTCTTGCACCATTTTTTGTGTAAAATTTATTCTGTAGTCTTGGAAATCGCGACTGTTGAGAACCGTATCAATGGTTTGCCTTGGATATTCATAGGCCAATGACCCATCTCCACACATATCAAAGATATCAACGAGACAGTTCAAGTTAGCGCAGTTCTTTTCGAGAATGTACGCTAAATTTGGAGGACTTGATGTAATGACATGGATATTTGTCTTGAAACGACCGGCCATGAAACTCATACCCCCACCTATTCCAGCTGCCCAATCGTAGAAATTGCCGAGATTCCACAGCAACGAAGGCGTCATGCCCACTACAGGCCAATTCAGCGGTTCATTTGTGTTCCTATTCGATATGAGCAAATACCTGCATAAGAAAATGCTGAAGATTAACAGGGAAAACGCAGTAGCGAATCCGCTAAACTCGATCTCCATCAGGAGGAAATAATTGATCCAGCACTGGCAAACTATAAATCTGACTGATAAGGAAGAGGCACGCTGCAATCTTAGGGGATAAATTCAGATGCTATTGCTGAGAGTATGGAGACGGGGTTTATTATAATAGACCATATACCCACTCGTCATTAATAAAGGGTTACAGTACAAGTACCACTCTTGTAACTTTCTCATTGGCAAATCTCGTTTGGATTGCCAACGTGATATAAGAATTCTAGAACATTCTAGAGCAGGTTAAAGATTAAAAAACATAGAATTTACATTCGGAGTCAGGGATCAAATTTGAAGGGTGGGGTCCCTTTTCACTTTGAAGGGCTATGAGATATTGAACCCTTCAATGTTGCCATGTAAAAATAAGTTATTCTTTTCATTTGAAAAGGTAATGGTATATCAAAATTTCAATGTTTACTGACGTAGTAAAGTTGCAGTGGATATAGTAGCACTGAATATTATATATGCCACATAACACAACCATATTTTGCCTTGATCTAGCGGCTTAGTCTCCCACTATGCCACCTTTGCCATCTTAGCAATTTCTCAAATTGAGCAAAGAGAACTATCCGATTCCAGGCAACTTTTGTTCTTAATAGCTAATTATAGACCTTGTATGCTTCTTCTTTATAGCCCCCCCCTAGATCTCGTTATACATACTAAATCTGTGGTATGATGGAGTAGAGGATGGGTTGTGAAGCATAAGTAAAACGTAGTAAGACCAAGTAGAGAGGAGATGCATAGATGCTTGAAGTTCTTGTTATATGGTTGAAGTTCATGTTTTTTCCCAAACCAACCGATAAGGGCAACAACATCAAAAGGTAAAGTAGCACCGTCATTCTAAAAATCAAGATTACAAAAACATTTTTGTCCCAGTTCATACAGTCGAACGCGGATTGTAAGTGTAGTAGCATCGGTGGTCTTCATATTAATAAATACCAAGAATCTTAAACTGTGTACTAGAGGAAGGTGTCAATTCGATAACTGAGCAATTGGGGAAAATAGCTCATGTAATACAGTTTTAGATTCAAAGTATGGATTCTTGATCTAACTCATTAACCAGATGCATGGAGGTTGGCAGAGTGGGAACTTCCCCAAATCCCCGGGCTTTTTGGTAAAGTTGGGGGGCGCATTGCGCACACCTGTTTCCTGTAGGGATGCAACCGTGTCTAGTGGCAGCTGAATGGGGAAGCACTTTTTTTCAAAGTGAAAACAATGGTCTTCCTTGTCCCCTCCATTTCACGAAAGTTAAAGGGTAGCTAAATTCTCAAGAGCTTCGATCGGGCGACAATGGAAAATAGGGAAAGGCAAGAAGCACATGGAATCATATATATGCGTATACACATGACATATGAAGAAATAAGCAATTGTTGGTGTTGCTACAATTGGGAATTGATAAATGTCGTTATAAACAACCTATGACGGAGATTTGTGACAAACCCACTCTCGGGTCCAGGCTTCAAATTTGAAGCCTTCAATGCCCATTTGAAGTAACAAAATTTCACTCAAATAATAATATTGTGTTTGAACTTTGAAGTTACAGAATTTTAATCAAATAACAAAATTTTTAAATAATTGATGGGATCATGAATGGATAAAATGATGTAGATACCTGTAATTCATAGGATGTCAGCAATCTAGTCAGCCTTGAAGTTGAGCTCCTCAAAGAAAACGAATTTCTTTAAATATGTTTATGGCAAGCTGGCATTGCCAGCTTCGCTCCGCAAACTCTCCTGGAGGACTGGAGGAGATAGGGTAGGTGGCCGAACTTGGAAGTAGCTCAACCACAGTGGAGTAGGGGTATAAGAAAAAGCTTGTTTGTATTCCTGTAATATTATATATTGTTGGTTGGAGCCATGGAAGAATGGAATTCGAGCATTGGCTTGATACAACAAAGAAAACACAAGGTGGGACTCGGAGCTACAGGATTGACTTGATACAACAAAGAAAACACAGGGTGTGAGGCTAGGAGCCGTAGAGGGTAGGATTAAATTGATACAACAAAGAAAACACAGGGCTATAAGTAGGGGCCACGGGCGAGAGCAACAACCTGCAACATTACAAGAAATTTCTGGATTGTGGATTTTGTCTGAAATGCCAAATTCGGGGCACATTAACATAATATATTATACATTGAATACTCAATTAACTCACGGAGTCAACATTCACGAATTGGTATGTGATAACTGGTAAATTGGTAAGCCCGCTACCAAGAACATGTATGAGCCACCAACCAGGTTTAATAAATTTGCTCAGTGTAAGCCCGTTTGGGTAAGTTGGTCAATGATATTATTAGAGGCCCAATGGTCCATGATCCATGGATGATCAAACACGTGGATATTGGAGAGTAATTGAGTCCCACTCCCAAGTCACCTAGCTAGTAGCTGCATTCCCAATTTCCCACTGAAAACTGTTGATGGGTGAAATTTGAAGCTACCCTTCTGTTGAATTTTAAACCGTAGTAGTTAATTTAATTATTGAAGGGCTTACCATAAAATTAATTTTTTTTTGTATGGTAAAATTTGAAGTGGCCTTCTATGACGTGTAAAATGGCCTGTGAAAGGATCTGAAGGCTTCAAATTTGAAGCCTGTTCAGAGTAGAAGATTTTATAACAATTTAAAGATAAAAAAGCATTCATCGATCTTATATCTGGTGTATAATTTAATTGAAAAAGTAAATGAAAAATCATAAACTAAAAAATATCAAAAGAGTACATAGTAATAAGTGACAACCACTTTTTTCCATTTTTAAGTGAATACAAGTCAATAATGACACTTGAGTTTGTCACATGACACTTTAAAAGAATTCCACATTAAATGTCTCTGTCTTTGATCTAGATATTTCAAAAATAAAGGCACGTTCTCAAAATTCATTTATATAAATAAATTTTTTAATTAATAAAAAAATAGAAAAAGTGAAATTCCAAATTTATCTTTAATTACACTGTAGGCATTTATTCAACGAAAGACAATTCATGGCACTATTCAAGATTCCTCGCCTATCAACCCAATTAAAATTCACCACGTATTACCATCAGTTTCATCAGGCGGTGGTTTTATTTCGTTACCCTGCTTTCATCGAATCACGCCAACTCTACTTTCCCAAGTTCGTCGTCTTGTCAAATCTACGGCTGGCAAGATTTTATCAGACCCCAATCTTGCAGCAGTTGTACTTGGTTGCTTGTTGCAGGATATCCTTGAGGATACCCCAAGGTTATCCACCACTATCAAGGTTTACAAGGGCGTTCTCCCCAGCAGCGGCCAAGAAGTCGCAGTGAAATGCATGATGAAGGAGTTCACTGAGGGAATGAAGGGGATCGTTGCAGAGATCTCGAGCATGGGACGCCTACAGCATCGGAGATTCGGAACCTGGTTCATCTTCGCGGCTGGTGCAAGAGGCATAAGCATTTGTTCATCGTTTACGACTATATGCCCAACCACAGCTTGGATAATCTCATATTGGGGAACCCAAAAACAGTCCTGTGCTGGCCTCGACAATACGAGATACTGAAGGGCGTGGTGGCAGGGCTGCTGTATATGCACAAGGGACGGGAGGAAATGGTCATAGAGACATTAAGTCAAGCAACGTGATTCTGGATTCTGGTCTCAATGGGCGGCTGGAAGACTTTGGCCTCGCTCGACTGTATGATCACAAGCTGTATGATCACAAAGAGAATCCACATACTGTTGGTGCAGGGACACATTAATCCCTTTCTGGAGCTCTGCAAAGCTGTAGCCATCAACGGCCACACCGTCTCCTTCCTTTTCACGCCAGTCAACGTTTCCAGAAGCAGGCCATCGATCTGCTGGAACTGCCGCTTCCGCCCACGGAGGTGTTGGACAAACTTACATAAATGGCATTTAAGCTGAAAGGGAAACAGAGTGGTTGTCAAGCCAACAACCCAGAAAACAGAGTGGACGGTGCATCCTTTGTTGAAGAAGAACGAAAGACAATTAATAGCTAGCCTGGCAAAACGTGTAGATGTGTGCTTCTGCATCCATAAATAGAAGGCGGACTTCTGCATTTGTAGATAAGCGAGACAGAGGAAGAAAAGCCTGTGCGCTGGTTCTTTTCAGTTCTGATCAATATGCTCTGAGTGTTTGTAAACACTGTGTAATTTTCCCTTTCATAAAAGATCTGCAGCAGCCCGGAGACGTAGGCTAAATTTGGCCGAACTCCATTATCAATTTGCGTGTCTTGTTATTCTGATTTTATTTCGCTCTCCCAAATCTGATCCAGAGGAAATCTGCGTAATTTTCCCAACACATACGACTCATGTGGTGGGAACGCTGGGGTACATAGCGCCGGAGCTTATACACACGGGGAAGGCCACTCCCAGCTCGGACGTATTCAGCTTCGGAATCCTGTTGTTGGAGGTGGCATGCGGGAGGAAGCCTCTGGATCTATCAAAGTCCACCAAGCAAGCGATTTTGGTTGAGTGGGTGTGGGAGCTGTACAGCCAGCAGAGGCTATCGGAGGCGTCTGATCCGAATCTCGGTAAGGACGAATATGATGTGGGAGAGATGGAGAAGGTGTTGAAATTGGGTGGTTGTGCTCTCATCCAAAGACGGAGTACAGGCTAGGCATGCGCCATGTTTGCCAAATACGGGAAGGCGAAGCTCCTCTTCCATACCTCCGCACGGCTTCGTTAAACGTGAGTATTATGGATTGTTAAACGTGAGTATCATGGATTTTAACCCGTAGCTGGGCCGTTTGAGGTATATGATTTATAATTTTAGGGAGTAGAGTTCGAGCAGAAGCGGGTTAGAAGGAATATGCAGCCTGCGCTAATTATCTTCTATTTAATTGGCTTGGCTAAAGGTGTGATAAAAATTGTGTGATGTAATATTGAAATAACAATTCTTCATGTTATTTTGAAAGTTCTTTAAAAAATTGTAATTAATTACAGTAGGCTGTTGCAAGCCGCTGTAATCCCATGACCAAATTATCTAATTCATATTAAAGACTATGTGAATTATCTGCTTCTACGCCATGCCAGTTACATGATTTCTATCGATTTGAGCCATTGATCTTGCTTCTCTGCAAATGAGCATCTTTAATCCATCAAAATACTCAATTCGGTCCAGATTTTGGCAGAGCATCGTCCAGTGGCTACTATAAACGCAGAGGAAACTCGTATTTTTGGTTTGCTGGCAGTTCCATGAAATTTTAACCTCTAAAGCTACACAAAAAGTCATAAGCTGCTTTCCATATAAATTAAATTCTAAGGTTTTTTTCTCCATTTTCAAATCTACCTGGTGAATGTTGCAATAAGAAAGACACGGTCGGCATTTACATAAACTATCTTTAATGTTTTAGAATTAAAATTCTGAACACATCTACCAACGCAATCCCCCATGCTTAGCAGAATTTAAAACTCTCTTGCGCCCTAAGACAGTTCCAAGGCTCAAAGACAGTGAATAGCACAGGAAAACAAAATTAAAGACGTCAAAATGCAATGCATTCTCGGGACAATTTTACAAAATTTTCGCTTATACAAAAATCCGGGCCTTACAAACTGTCCCAAACACACGCAAAAGAGCTCAGAATGCAAAGGCAAAAGGATTTCGATCCAACAATTTCAATTTTACCATTTTTTAACATATTACTGAAAAAATCCTCTGCTCCGAACACAGTCTATCATTCTCAGATCTCAAGGCATAATCGGAAAGAATTTCAGCATTTAACCTTAAGATTCAAATTTCCATCTAAAGTGTTCTTTTGCACGGATATAAAGGGAAGAAAAAGAGAGTAAGAACAAAGATCGATGATGTGGAATTTTCTCAAATGCTCTGTAAATCACGCGAGCATGCAAAACGGTTGTCGCAGCCACTATCCATTCCAATCCGTTTTAGCAATTTTTATACCTCTTTTTGGATTTTGCCTAATGCAATGACAAATCTGAAAGCCTTGAATTTCACATGAAATTAAAGCTTACACATAACTAAAGTTTTTACAAAAAAACACACACATACATACAGGATAGATAAGTTCCTCGCTTATTAGTAGCTGCATGCATCTATCTATAAGGTTTTCTTCTTGTTTTATGTACATTATTGCTTATTTTTCTATTGTTAGTTACAGATAACTAAAGTTTTTAAGAAAAAATGCACATACATACAGGATAGATAAGTTCCTTGATTATTAGTAGCTGCATGCTTTCAGCAGGATTATTATAATCTATTCGTAAGGTTTTATTTTTGCTTTATGTATAACATTGCTTATTTTTCTGTTACAATATTGTTTTCAACCGGAACTATTAGAAATCGATTTGCTTGTTCTTTTGTTTTGTACAATATTTACAAAAGGAAATGGAAATGCTAGAAGGTAGTTATATTAGTAATAATAAAAATAGATTTGTGAATATATTAATAATAAAAATAGATGTGATATGTTTTGGATTATAATAATAATAAAAATAGATTTGTTATTATTTTTTGGATTATATATAACGAGAACTATTAGTTATCTAGTTACTTGTACTTGTTCTTTTCTTTAGGGACGTGGAAATTTGTCTAATATTGTATATGGAAATGTTAGAAATGACGTACATATTATTAATAATAAAATTATATTTAAGTCATAGGTGTTCCTTCGATAATCCTCTGCATTGTTCCAAGATATGTTCAACAGTTTTATATTTCTTGGTAGGTTCATTGTAAGTTTCTATGGTCTTTTCCTTCTATCTGTTCATGTATACGTAGTGGAAAGTTAATTTATAATTCCGTTTGACATAAATGTAAAAGGAGCATTAAGAACATGACTCAAAAGCATTCTTAGCAGAGACAACTGTTTTCATCTATATGCATTATTTATATGTCTGAGAACTCCCCCAACATACAATGTTTTATTGTGGTATGCATTTCTGTAAAATTGGAAAGTGTTAAAAACTGAAAATTGTCATTTTTTTGGGAGCTTATAACTTCTGTTTGAGAATAGAATGATACCTTATGAAGATTTGGAATTGAATCATACCTTATTATAATCCATCAGTGTACCTTTCGTTTTTCTCAAAAAACCATTTTGATATGCTTCACTTGCATTACAAAACATTATATTGGAGAGCAGATTTTTCATGTCTTGCTACAACATCATCTTTTTTGATTGGATGGAAAATAAAATTATGAGGTCAATTATGTCATTGGAAACATCAATCAACTTGAAAATCCAAATTTGAATTTGTCATTAAGGTTGGGTATCCATTTTAGTGAAACCACTCAAACTGATGAAAAGAGAAAAAACATTGCTTTTGTGGATTAATTGGGTACAACTGAATAATAATTTGGAAATTATAAGACATGAACTTTGTAGGCTATGTCTTTTATTTTAACCAGATACACTTGGACTCTGTGTGGCATGCTTATGTACAAATTGACATGCATTTCCATGAGCCACTTCAAAGTGATTTGCACTCTATTTTTAATGCTTAGAATCCATTTTTTCAAAGTTGCATATATTTAACTTATTAGAGTTTGCACTCTATTTTTAATGCTTAGAATTCATTTTTTTCAAAGTTGCATATATTTAACTTATAAGAGTTTTATAATTATTTTGAGAAACATATTATTTTGTGATACCAATAAAGGCCCTATTTTATACTCAAAGTAATATTCCATTAAAATATTAATATTCCATTGGAATATGAAAGGAATTGAAGTTCCCATTTAACAAACCACCTTCCAATTAATTTGTTTTAATATGCTGACAACCAAGAGAAATGGGCAAATTTGGTCCTAAGTGTGGAAGGGTAAAGAGGCTTTTCAGCATGATTGTGGATGCCTATGAGAGTGGAAAAGTGCAGGTTCAATCTCTACTATGGAATTTTATAAATTTCAGAGGTTTTCAAATCTTATATGTTTACAATAAAGAATGCATAATTGTGGTTGTGAATTTATGTGATTCAAAGTATAATTTCATATTGGGGTAATTAACAATTCTTCAACAAAAGATTAGATTTTTCATGTTTTGCTACAACAACATTCTTTTTTGATGGGATGGAAAATATAATCATATGTAAAGGTCCATTATGCCATTGGAAACACTAATAAACTTGAAAATCCAAATTTGAATTTGTTAGTAAGTTTGGGTATCCGTTTTAGTAAAACTAGTCAAAATGATGAAAAGAGAACAAGTGTTGATTTTATGGATAAATTGCATACAAGTATACAACTGAATAATAACTTGGAAATTGTAATACATGAACTTTGTAAGCTATGTTTTTGTCTTCAACCATATACACTTTGACTTCATATTAGTGTTGTATAAAATTATTTTTTAATGAATCTTAAGTTGACCTTTTGAGTTTCTATGCAATCATACTAAATTTGCAATTGTTAGTATGTATGTGCCCATTTGTGTTAGGTGTAGTTTAGGATTATGAGAGGCCCCAAATTCTTTGGAGGACAAGGAAGAATTTATGACCATTGGTTATCAATGGCATGTTTATTGCTATAGATGTTGGATGGAAGGGCTCAATTTATCATCTCTCAAAAGAAGTTAAATCATTGACTTGTAAGAAGGGAGGAGTTCTTGTAGAGATACACATTTGTGGTGAAGTATAAGGTGGAAAAAATAGCAATTATGTTGATGTTCTAAGTAGAAGAGTGTTACTATTAGAAGTGAAAAATTAAAAATCAAATATTTGGATTTGAGTAGATTAAGGCTTTGACATGGAGTTTGGATAGGTCACATGGAAAAATAACAATTATGTTGATGTTCTATGTAGAATAATGATACTATTAGAAGTGAAAAATGAAAAATCAAATAATTGGTTTGGAGTAGATCAAGGATTTGGCATGGAGCTTGGATAGATTACATGGATGTGTAGGTAATCAACATTGTAAGAAGTGAAAATACAATTAGATAATTGCACTATCTAGGATGGGTATATATTCAAAGGATGGGGATTGTGTATGGACCCAAAGGATCAATGGAGCAAATTTAATTTGAGAATTGGATAGTGACAATTTTTGGAAGAAATTTCAGGTGCAACGATACATGGGTTTTACTTAGGATATCATTGGTCCAATATGAATAAGAAGGTCAATAGGTTTGTAAAGCGATGTAAAATTTATTAAATGGAAACATACACGAGAAATAATATATGATTGTACAGATGTATGAGAATATACTATCATGATCCAGGTGTTCTTTTCTTTGATTTCTAAGAACAAAACTCATAAATGATTCAATATTTATTAAAGTTGATAGGTTTCTAAAGATGACACACTTTTTGCCTTGTATGAAGATTGGTGATGTAAGCTATTACATGAATTTAATCTTCAAGGAGAACATGCGAATTCATGGATTGTTAAAGAGAATTACTTTAGACATGGATACCAAATTTTATGTCATTTTTTTATATAAGTTGTAGAAGTAGAGAGGCATGTAGCCTGAAATCTTTTGAAATGAGTCTAGTATGTACTCCAAAGGCCTTGCCAGGTTTTTTATTACTTCTTTACTTGTTTATAATTTCATATTTCACCATGTTGTAAATCATTTTCATTTCTTACCCTCTTTTCCACTCGGTGTTCCTTTTTCCCCTCATGGGGCAATCGCTAGTTTAAATATATGATAATGATGATAAAGATGAAGATTAACGTCTAGTGAAACCTATTTGGTCTATCCACTTTTAAGAGAGAGAGATTAATTAGATTGTTATAAACTTTTATTCTTATAATAAAAAAGGTTAGAAAGAAGCGTTCCTAGGTCGCCATAGTTTTGACACATTAGAAGATGGTGAATGTTAGCATTGTAGCAAAGATTATAAAATTGCAATGAAATGTGGGTGTATGCAGGACATTACATTCTAACAGAAAATGACATTCCTCCCTAAAGTTCAAATCCTTTCCACCCATAGTGTTTTGGGAATTTTTTTTTTAAATATAACATATAAATTTTAAAATATTTAAATTTACCAATAAAAAATTAGTCTTACATGGAAATAAGTACATAAGATATAATAGTTATCAACCTTTTGTTGTTATTAAAGATTAGTGAGGAGATTGATAATGCAAATCATCCCTTAAGAAGGTGAAAAACAATAAATTAGCTTTATATTAATAACATAAGAAAACAAATAAGAATAAATAAATAAAATAAAATGGATAGAAAAAAAAGTCAAGGGAAAGGAAAGCTAAAGAGATTTGACATTAAAAGAGAAGAAAGATTAACAACAACAAGTACATCCAAATAAATAAGATAAAATAAAATTACAAAGTAAAAACAAAAAGATAAGGAAAAACAAATAATAATAAGGATATCTCTAACATCCCAATCATAGTGCATGGATAGGAGCCTGTGCCAACTGGGGTGCATCTCAAGCAAAGGGGTATGCACCCACCAAGCTTCCTTTGTGTAGCAAGCAAGGGAAGTGGATGAAAATTAACATGGGAGAGAAGTGTTCATTGGGAACATCTCCGCGGAAGTGTGGAAAGACAAGTTGATGTGGGTTGTAGCACGTCAATGGGATGCACATCCATGCAAGGAAAGCAAGTGGCAAGTCAAATGGAAGCCCGTGGCAAAGAGCAAGCCGACACAAGAGCGTCAACATATGTACCATGTGGGAGAAGGGGCACCATGAGGTAGAGCCTTAGGCTCACCCTCATGCCAAAGTACAAGTATAAATATAATGCGCGGTGGAAGCTTGAAGGAATAGATTTCGGGAGAACCTAGCAAGAGCACAACCAAGTGGCACGACCAAGGGAATAGTTCAATTGGGAAGTGCGACATAACATTCTATCCAATTCTAGCATGCATCCTATTTCATTAGGAATAATGCAAAAAGATGCTTTCTTTGTCAAAAGATTCTTTTTTCGATTGGTTAAAATTCTCCACATGGTTGAGGAAATAATATTTTTTATTGTGAAGATGGTGAGTGAGTCAACTAATCGCAAAAGTATGTGGCCAAAAAAATATTAATGGGGACAATTTCCCAGCAAATCGGGACATTTTCCGGCAAAAAAAAGAGTTAACGCAGGTTCAGCATGAGTTAGGCAACAATGAAGGTGGGTTTAAGAGTCTTGAAATTCTAAATTGGATTCAATAAATAGTGTATTCTAGGAGTGAAACCTGCAAGTAAATTAGTTTTTAATTTCTACATATTTAAGAAAAGGGTGGCGCAATTATGTAATAGAAGTAGTGGAGCATCCATTCCTGATAACGATCTAACAGTTAATAAACTAAGAAAATTTTCCTAAACTGAAATTGGTTGAGGATCCAAACCTAATCACCCATTAGGCATGCAACGCAAAAAAAGTTTAGGGAAGAAATTAAACTAATAATGATTTTTGAAAATCAAAGTGGTTGAATCACCGATCTGGCGGGAAACTTAAAAAAAATCATGGAATAAACAAAATTAAGAATGTTTTTCAAAAATCCTTTTTTTCAGAGTGATATTTGGCATGGTGATGAAAGAACGAAAAACATGCCAATATATTCGTCCTTACCTTTGGCCATGAAGACGACTCACCCCAATGACAATTCCTAAAAATTCATCCAAGCAAAAATTTCTTTTGATAATTTCATTGTGTTGAAGGTACATCATGCAGGCTAGCAATAAACAATTCTATTAAGCCATTGTAATCTCAATAGGAAATAAAAATGCACTTGCCTGCTACTATTGATCAATAAAAAACAAGAAATATGAGCAATACGAGCATGTACTTACTGATGCTTATAGAATTTTTTAAATCATTGCTTCTATGTGTATCCCATTCACAGGATATTATGAGATGACAGTGATGATAGTAAGAAAGATAGTAAGAAAAATCATTGGTTGATTGATTGAGGAAGTGTGCATTTTTGTGCGAATAATGAAAAATTGGCTTTCCTACCAAATCATGGATAAGTAGGCTCAGATATGTGTATGTAGCCAATTTGGCAGAGGTGATTCATGGATAAGTATGCTCACATACGTGTAATTATTCCTTAGACCATATTTCATACATGGGGTGTACTTGGATTGGGCTGATGTGCATTTTTGTGTTGGACATGAAAAATTGGGAAACCCTATCAACTGTTCATTGTTTTATTTCCTTGCAATAAAAAATTGAGGAATGATAAATAATTTTCATGAAAATTTATTTTATATCTGAATTATGAATTTAATAGTGATTATATAAAATGATTGGTTGAGTCTCTAAATTTCTGGAAATGATGTTTTAATTTTTGGAAATTATGTTTTTATGAAATGCAATGAGAATGTTCAAGTGCATAAATCATTCATCTACAAGCTGATGATTTCATAAATTATTTATTCCTCACAGGTGAAATTTTTTTATCCCAAGGCTACTTAAGCCTTTTTTTAAAACACTTAACCAATTTTGACAATGGCGAGCATTTTTCTGGGAGGGTGCAAAACAAGTTGAATGGTTGTTTTGGCAAGAAAATATCTCCATGACCAGAGACGGTTTTTCCAAAAGGAGTCAATGGTCAAGTGAATAAATCATACACCTACAAACTTATGCCCTCAGAAATTTTTTATCCCTCAAATATGAGAAATGGCGGACATTTTCCCAAGGCCATTTAGGCCAGTTTTAGGTGCAAAATAGGCTAAGTGGTTGTTTTGGCAGGCCAATATTTTCTTGACCATAGACTTGTTTTAAAAACTGAGCCAATGGTCAAGTGCATAAATCATCCACCTGTAAGTTGATGCTTTACTAAAATGTTTATCCCTCATAGGTGAGAAATAGTGGGCATTTTCCCAAGGCTACTTAAGCCCTTTTTTTCAAGACTTAACCAATTTTTCCAATGGTGAGCATTTTTCTGGTAGGGTGCAAAATAGGTTGAATGGCTGCTTTGGAAGGATAAAATCTCCTTAACCAGAATTTTTTTTTCAAAAATGAGTCAATGGTCAAGCGAATAAATCACCCACCTACAAAATTATGCTCTCAGAATTGTTTTATTCAACACAGGTTAGAAATGGAGGTCATTTTCCTAAGGCCATTTAGGCCAGTTTTAGGTGCAAAACATGTTGAGTGGTTGTTTTTCCAGGCCAATATTTTCTTGACCATAAACTTGTTTTCAAAATTGAGCCAATGGTCAAGTGCATAAGCCATCCACCTGCAAGATTATGCTTTCCTGAAATTTTTATCCCTCATAGGCGAGAAATGGTGGGCATTTTCCCAAGGCTACTTAACCCCTTTTTTTCAATACTTAACCAATTCTGCGAATGGCGAGCATTTTTCTGGGAGGGTGCAAAGCAAGTGGAATGGTTGTTTTGGTAGGAATATATCTCCTTGACCGGAGACTTTTTTTTCAGAAATTTTTTTATGGTCAAGTGTATAAATCATCCACCTACAAACTTATGCTCTCATAAAAATTTTATCTCTCAAATATGAGAAATGGAGGGCATTTTCCTAAGGCCATTTAGGCCAGTTTTAGGTGCAAAAAAGGCTAAGTGGCTATTTTGGCAAGCCAATATTTTCTTGACCATAGACTTGCTTTCAAAACTGAGCCAATAGTCAAGTGAATAAATCATCCACCTGCAAGGTGATGCTTTCCTAAAATTTTTATCCTTCACAGGTGAGAAATGGTGGGCATTTACCAAGGCTACTTAAGCCCTCTTTTTCAATACTTAACCAATTTTTCCAATGGCGAGCATTTTTCTTGCAGGGTGAAAAACAAGCTGAATGGTTGTTTTGGCAAGAAAATATCTCCTTGACTAGAGACTTTGTTTCAAAAAGTAGTCAATGGTCAAGTGAATAAATCATCCACCTACAAATTTATGCTCTCAGAAATGTTTTATCCCTCAAAGATGAGAAATGGTAGTCATTTGCATGAGGCCATTTAGGCCAGTTTTAGGTGCAAAACAGTCCGAGTGGTTGTTTTGGCAGGCTAATATTTTCTTGACCAGAGAAATAGTGGGCATTTCCCACTTTCTAGCTGATGCTTTCTTAAAAAATTTATCCCTCCAAGGTGAGAAATAGTGGGCATTTTCCCAAGGCTACTTAAGCCCTTTTTTCAATACTTAATCAATTTTGCCAATGGCGAACATTTTTCTAGGAGGGTGCAAAATAGGATGAAAGGTTGTTTTGGCAGGAAAATATCTCCTTGACCATAGATTTTTTTTTTTAAATGATTCAATGGTCAAGTGAATAAATCATCCACCTACAAACTTATGCTCTCTGAAATTTTTTATCCCTCAAAGGTGAGAAATGGCGGGCTTTTTCCTAAGGCTATTTAAGCTCGTTTTAGGTGCAAAAGAGGCTGAGTGGTTGTTTTGTCTGGCCAATATTTTCTTGACCATAGACTTGTTTTTAAAAATGAGCCAATGGTCAAGTGCACAAGCCTTCCACCTCCAAGTTGATGCTTTCCTAAAAATTTCATCCCTCACAAGTGAGAAATGGTGGGAATTCTGCCAAGGCTACTTAAGCCCTTTTTTTCAACACTTAACCAATTTTTCCAATGGCGAGCATATTTATGGGAGAGTACAAAATAGGCTGAATGGTTGTTTTGGCAGGAAAATATCTCCATGAACACAGATTTTTTTTCCAAAAGGAGTAAATGGTCAAGTGAATAAATCATTCACCTACAAACTTATAATCTCAGAAATTTTTTATTCCTCAAATATGAGAAATGGCGAGTATTTTCCTAAGGCTATTTAGGTTAGTTTTAAGTGCAAAATAGGCCGAGTGGTTGTTTCGGTAGGCCAATATTTTCTTGACCATAGACTTGTTTTAAAACATGAGCCAATGGTCAAGTGCATAAATCATTCAACTGCAAGCTCATGCCTTCCTAAAATTTGTATCCCTCACAAGTGAGAAATGGTGAGCATTTTCCTAATCAATACAATCAATAAGTTTTTAAATTTAAAATGTCATAAAATTCAATCAATAAGTTTTTAAATTTAAAATGTCATAAAATTCAATCAATAAGTTTTTAAATTGAAAATGTCATATATAAAAACCATTATTATAATATATGCATAATAACAAGATATAATAAATATAAATCAAAATAATAATTATACATGAAATAAATATATTAATTTTTTTTTATTGAAACATAAATTTTTATATGATTTCAATTCCTCCAAGTCACATGAAATACAGTATAAATATTCTGATCCATTATATTGATATTAATAGATATATTTAAAAATTAAAATTAAACTATTTCCATTACAAAATATGTAAAATTAATTTAAATCCATGTTATTATAATATTTTTATGAACCAAATATTATTGACCAACTATTTAGTTCCATCAAGTTTTTACATAATTAAAAAATATTAAATATGATTATTCAATTGAAAATACAAAAGCCGACTATATGGAAAAAAAAATGTTAATAAGTAGAATTGAATGGAACATGTCATACCCTTTTTAATTAAAACAATAAAACACTTAAAACTATTAATTTTTTGGTTACAAAATATTTAAAATCAATTTAAATCCATATTATTATAATATTTATATGAACCAAATTTTATTGACCAACGGTTTAGTGTCATTAAATCTAGTCATTGAAGAAGTTTTTATATAATTAAAAAATATTAAATATGATTTGGCTTAACAAAAAGGTTATTGAATTGAAAATTCAAAAACATACTACATGGAAAAAGAAAATGTTAATAAGATTTGAAAGGAATGTGAGATTAGTTCTTTTTAACTAAAACAATAAAACACTTAAAAACTAATCATAGTGATTATTCGTTTGTGAATTCTAAGGGCGAAAATATATTATCGCTAATTTCCTTTATAGTTTTGGATGGGAGAAAGAGATTACATATTAAAAAATTATTTAATTTTACGGTGAATTATTTTAAAATATTTTAAAACATGTCTATATAAAAATCCACCCCTTCAAAATTTAAAACCCTATTATTCCGTCCATGAGTGAAGTTTCACTCCTAAAATTTTCCTTAAACAGGACCTCGCTCAGGGGTGACTGTGGAAAAAAAAATATTGAAAGTTTCCTAGAGGTCTATGGTTGGGTGGATCGAGGGCTTCCCAACAACAGTTGGGGATTGACCTATGTAATCTCAACATGTGATTTTCTAACCTTGATCTCTTTCTATTCCTAAGTACTATAAGTTTATGAAATATATCTTCTACTGTGATGAATGTGCATGCATCTTATTTCCAATGATTGAAAGACTTCTAAAGGAATGTAGTGATGATGTTTGTGATATGGGGAAAGATTATGGTTGGCATGTATTAGAGTAATTTAATAGATTTACTATTCAATTAGTATTAAATGGAAGAAATTGAAAGTTGCATGCATGTACAATACTAGGTTAAATTAGAAAATAATTGCTATTGCATTTTAGAAAATTTGAATGAACAGATGGTTAGTACAATTGTTAAATCTAGTACAATAATTTGATTGTATATTTTTTCTAACTACTACATTGGACAATAGAGTCCAATGCAATAAATTGATTGTATATGTTTCCTAACTACTGCATTGGACAACATAATCTAGTACAAGTAAATTGATTTTTATCTTTAATCCTAACTGCTACATTGGACAACAGATCTAGTATAGAAAACTTATAAATTGTTGCCCTAATGGCTACATTGATCAACCAATCTAATACAAGTATTATTATTATAATGTGATCCCTAACTATTGGATTGGGCAACATAATCTAGTAACGATTTGTTAAGTATATGTATATGTAAATGGATCCTAACTATGGGATTGGACAGATCCTAGCTGTAGCGTTAGGCCACATAATCTACTACATTAAGATTGCATATAAATAATGAAGTAAAGAGTAGAGTTAATCAAGTTAGATGTTGAAAGAAAAGACAAAATGGAAAGAATGAGAATCCTGTACTGTATAAACTAGATCTATGAGATTACATTTGAGTTGCTAAAATTAGATTGTAGATCTAGAATGCTATCTATAAATTAAATGTTAAAGTTCTATCCTAAAGATAGACATGCCTAATATACCACCTACCTCACTACCTTAGGGTGGGTAAACTGATGGCCCTTCTCAATCAACATTAGACAAGATGATATAATCATGGGTTGCATCCCCATAGGAACTCGAGAATCAAAAAAGGATCAGAGCCACTGGAAAACCCCAACAGATTATAAAAGAAAAGAAAAGCTAACATCTAATATACCTCCCTTTGGATGCAAGCGTAAGTATGGTATGCAATTAAGAATTGTAATTATTGTAAACACTAAATTAATGGATCTAATTGTATATAAGCATATCTACATAAGAATCTAATACAATTCCAATCAAGATATAAGACTGCCCAAGGTGGGAAACATGGTCACTTAAATAGTTAATAAACAATCCTTTTAAAATAGTCCCTTAAACAGTCAAGGTACAAGTGTTTGCATAACTGCTAAATTTAAACTAGGAGAATTATGGCCTCTTTCTAAACCATATTATCTCAAAAATCCTCAAAAGGATTGAATAGATGAAGGAATAATCTTACTTAAGTTTCAAGAAACTATATGAGGGGACTTGGATCCATGATAAACTCCTTGGAATAGTGGAAAATAACTCACAATAGAATCTTATCATAAGTTTGATTGATAGATAAATGTAAAGAATCTTAATGCACAATATATATAACAGAGGAAGAACAAACCTATATGAGTGGCTCAAAAACACATGCGAAGACTTATGTGAAGAACAAGGGCATGTGCAAGCTAATGAGGGTCACTTTTGGCACGTTAGATGCAATAAAAAAATGAAAAATCAGGCATCCCTCAACTTACTTGGTTTTTTTGACATTCTTACACAAGAAATATTGCATCGAGTAAAAAATATGAAACGTAGGAAATTGAGTCATGTTTCCGAATATATAAGTTTTAAGTATTGAAAATTTACATAACTATGTCAAATTTCATGTTTTCTAACAGTCACTTTTTATTTTTTTGGCAAATGATAAGGTATATGTTTTTGTGGGTGCACTCTTTCAATGCCTAAATGACGGTTTCGGGATACAAAAATTGGTAGACATGTATAGAACCTGTAGCACTAGTGCAGCGCTATTTTTCCAAAATTAAATGTTTAATTTTTATTTTTATTTTAATTATGTAAGTAATCAAACCTTGAGAGCAATACGTCAAATGTGGGTGCAGCCTTTGAAGGTCTTAGTGAAGTTATTTTGACATGGATTTTTTATAGCATGTAGAGGTCGGTGTCTTCTAGTGCAACATACAATTTTTTTTTAACATGGTTGTGAAATGAAAAAGTTACGGAATAAACACTAATAGTATGTTTTTTGACCAACAGAGTCATGAAACAAGAAAATTAGGAAATAAATAGAAAATATCATTTTTTTTTTTAAATTACATATTTGGAATTTGCATAAAAAATTCTATCTATGCCTAAAATTTCGTCAATAATGGTCATGTATGTCATGTTGTAGAGAGCGGTGAAAAACATGCATATTTAGGTGCAGAATTGCACCCAAAGGGTCCCTCAACTTCGTGCACAAACCCACAAGTTGTCGAAGAAAGATCATTGGTCAACCAAGCTCGGTGCAGATTTTACACCAACCTTCACAAAGGATTTCTCTATTCAATACCGAGCTTTCTATACAAATTCTTATTTGAAAATGGAGTCGGTCATAGAGAGAGAGGGTGAGGAGTGGGTGGTTTGGAGAGAGAGAGAGAGAGAGAGAGAGAGAGAGAGAGAGAGAGATGGGGGGGTGGTTAGCGATAAGGGAGAGGGATAATGATAGATATAGAGAGGGGGGGTTAAGGGTAGTGAGAGTATGCGAGATAAGGTGCTAGGGGTAGTAGGATGAGGAGTGGGGGTAGAGAGAGAGAGAGATAGGTGGGGGTGAGTAGGGGTAGGGGGAGGGGGGTTGCAAGAGAGAGATAGAGAAAGAGATCAGGGGTTTTAGGGGTTTGTGGAAGAGGATGGTGATTAGAGAGAAGGGGTGTATAGAGAGAGAGAGAGGAGTGGGTTAGGGGTAGGAGGAGGAGGGGAGAGAGAGAGAGATGGGTGGGGGTTAGTGGTGGTGGGAGGAAAAGAAGAGAGAGAGAGAGAGAGAGGTGGGGTGTTAGGGACAAAGGGATAGAGAGGAGGAGAGAGAGGAGGTATCATGGGGGGATAGATATCAGGTATTTGTTCATTGATATATACATAAATAAAGACCTGATATCTATCCATAAACTTCATGCTATAAAAAATAGCTACATATCATCAAAATCATTTCCTATATTGGTATCCTCTTTGTCAATAACACCATGTGCTCCCCACCTCTAGGATTTGTCCCTTGCCTCTATTAGGAATCTCAAAGTTGATCCTCCCTCAAAGCACAATATTCGACACCCTACAATTTTGATGAAACCACGTAATCCAAGCATTAAAAATGTAAAAAAACCTCCTGTTCTAATAAGTATTTTTTCTTGAGTGAAGGGTACATTTTTAGTAAGGTCATGAGAAAGGAGTTAAACAACCAATACACCAACATCGAGGTACATAGAGGGGTTGTTGCACTTGATTAAATTCCAATCCCATACCCTCATACATGATAGAATCCAGTAGAAACGTTGCAATCCTGAAGCCCTGAAAACTATTAAGTCTATTGAATTCTGAATGGGATCTAAAATTCTACTTTTTGCATATGAAGTTCAATGAGGTTGGAACCACTCTCAAATATTTTGAAACAATTAATGGTAATATTAAAATTTAAATGAAATATAAGGAGAATGTCACTTTTACTTTAATAATTTAATATTTCCATTCAATGCTACTCGTGATTATTATGGTTTACCTTCATTTGGAAATTAAAATATAGGGAACAATAATGTGTACACATTATTAAAGTGCATGTGTTAATAATGCTTGCATGCTATTTTTGTATAAGAACATGTGCACATTATTAACACGTGCACGTTTCTAATTTAAAAAATGTTTGACGTGGATGAATTTTTCCACGTATGTGGCGGATGAGTTGTCCGCTTTGGTTTTAGGTTCGGATTGTCAAACATGTGGTTTGAGCCCACAACTAACAAAACACATACATTTTTCATTTTCTTGTTTTCAACCTCGAATCTACATATGCTATAATGCTTTGTTACTAATGAAATTGCACAAATGTATAGAGATTTATGTGCATATTTCAAATATATATTTTTTAATGAAGACAATATTTTGTATTTTTACTTTGTCATATGTCAAATTTCTAAAAAACATAGGTTTCTTATTTTCTTTGTAACTTTTGATTGGTTCACCTATTTTGAAAAAGAAAAAGAATCCATGCAAGTACCCTCATAGGGGGGCCTAAAGCTCCACCTTGCCATTCTGGGGCTTCACTAACTTTAGTAATTAAAAAAAATATAAAATTAACATTAAAAATTATGGAAAATTTGTGTTGTACAAGAACAAAAGAACCGCCTTTTAATGACATCTCTGCAATTTAAAAAAAAATAGTGTTTACATACCAAACATGCGACCTAACGCGGACATATGCATTATCTTTTAGAAAAAACATAACATACCAATCTTAGGAGAACAACGTTTTGTTGGACTTATAGTAATTTTCCATAAATAAAAGTTATATATTCTCAAAGGTAACTTAATTTTTACTTGTCATATTTTTACATTGTGTTCTAAGAAGTTGTGCAAATATCTTTAATAATTATTTTTAGTGATAAGATTTCCAAGTTTTCATTGCAACTAACATGTCATAATTGGGTAGCATTACCTTGCATCGACGTTTATAATTTATTCATATTTATAACATTATGATATTTAATTTTTATAACAATAAGTAAATATAAATATTTATTTTCAAGTTAAGGTGTTTTAAATTTACATTAATTCAATTTCATATTAATTTTTTTTTTATCAAAAATAATTTTGGCCAAATGAAACTTGAGTTTTTAATCCACGTTTCAAACTTCAAAGAAATGAGTCCATTTTTAGGAAATCGCATGATTCCATCTTATCCGACACAAGTTGTCATATTCTTAACAGAAGGGAATTAGAAAAATCTTATCCAACACAAGTGGTCCTATTCTTAATGGAAGGGAATTTAAAAGCTCGATTTCTACAAACTCATTTATGTGAAAACCCAACTCATAGACTTGCTTCTCATAATAGTCACAATATCCTTCAAATTCTGATAGATCAGTCTAGATCCAAATCCTAGGCTCTATCAAGCACCGAGAGGGATCAAATCTCCCGAGGTGCAAACCTCTCCTTGAATAGCTCCTTGAGTGAAATACCTGAGCCATCTAATCCTAAGCTCTAAAGTCTACAGTTTAAGTCTCATATTTACTTTTTACTTTGTATTATTTTTTTTTGTTTATGGTTGACATAATATTTATTACTTTTTACTTTGTATGATTCTTTTTTGTTTACTTTACATATTATTTTGTTACTCCACAAACACTCCAGAAGACAAACTCGACAAACACTCTAAAGTCTCTAGTTTAAGTCTCATATTTACTTTTTACTTTGTATTATTCTTTTTTGTTTATGGCCGACATAATATTTATCACCTAAGCCTAAGCTCTTACTTTGTATTATTCTTTTTTGTTTACTTTGTATTATTTTGTTACTCGACAAACTTGACAAACACTCCACACATGTTACAAGATCTCCCTCATACTGAGTTGTAGAGGGCCTCTCGACGCAATGACATACTTTAATATTGCAAATAATAATTGATCGTATTTCTTTCTTTAAACCCTTCTTTTTTAAAACCCTTTTGATATATTTATTCTTTTTCTTCCTTAAAGCTATTCAACCACCAATCTAATAATATACCAGGCATGTGCCTCATAGATATTTGTACTAGTACAATATGAGACCAACCTTGTTATTGTTGCAATGTATGATAATGGTTGTTTCACAATTGGATGTTATGGCTAAGTCTAGATTGCCATGTCTTTTAAGTTATTTATGGTAAGAAATAAAACAACTTTAAAAGGCTCTTAATAAGTTTCCTTCCAAAGCTTCAAAAAATATTAAAATGTTATTTGTAGATCCAAGATAGAGAATGATTGGGAATTCATAAAATCATATAATATATTTATAAATGCTTAAATAATAATCAACATATTTATATAGTTACTTTTGAATATCATTTTGATTATGAACATTATATAGAAAACAATGAAAGCCTTATACATACATCTCCTCAATTTAAAGAAGAGAAAATGAAGCAATTGATCAAAATGAATTGGATTTGATCATTAATCTTTTTAGGAACCAGTCATATGAATTAGACAAAGAAACGCAATAGAATATCAAGACTCTGAAGAAGATTGAAGAAGATAACGATTGTACATATAAAGGTATATCAATTGAATCTTATTATAATATTATGTTCAAAATGAAATAAGATATAAAATGAATCTGTACATATTCTCATATTGAAGAAAATCATGAAATCAAAATTACAAGATATGATTCTTCAAAAGACCTTAAGGCTTTAACCGTTATAAAATATTTTTAGCAAAGTCCAAAAATTTGCTTGCTATCCATTAGCATCAAAAAATTCGAAAAGCGATATCACTAAGTAAAACTTGAACATTCGAAAAGCTATCATCACTAAGTTAAACTTGATCATTCCAATTAAGATGGCTAAATATGGTAAGCAATTTTTTTAAAAAGCTAATTCCTTTATTGATACGGTGCAAATTTCAATTGGTAGAGACACATATGGTAAATAAATAGATTGAATCAATTAAAGCATATCCTATAAATACAATGAATGGAACCAAGTATTTAAATATAAACAATGGAACCAAATATTTAAAATACTTTGTAGTAAATATTCATATCATAGGATATAAGTATTATATACTACTTTTATACAACAAAACGTGGCGAAAAACAATCCATCAATTGGAGATCTTATATGAGAGTAACAAAACGTGGCGAAAAACAATCCATCAATTTGAGATCTTATATGAGAATGATAAGAACAGGGAAATAACAAGTTTTCTTTAAACAATAGTTTCATATAATTTAAAATCGTTAATATGAGGTGCTTTATAAACCCAAAAATAATTATACTTCAAATTTTTTATATTAATAAAAATTCTATATCTTAAAAAAATTAGATTTTAGAGATGTTTGATAGATAAAATTTAAAATGGATTTATGTTAATTTAATAAAATTTAATAATTCAAAAGAAGATTTAAAAATAAAATATAAGACTTAATATGATAATAGATAGAATTTAATTTAAGCTGAATATGTTGTAATTTAATAGAATCCAATAATTCAAGAAATTAGATTTTATAGATATAATTTAAAATGAATCTATGTTAATTTAATAAAATTTAATAATTCAAAATAAAATTTAAAATTAAAATGTAAGACGTAATATGATAATAGATAGAATTTCATTTAAAATGAATGTGTTGTAATTTAATAGAATCCAATAATTCAAAAAAGGATTTCGAATTAACACATACATTCAAATCTAAATTATAAGACCTAATCTGATAATAGCATGGAAAATGACATATTTTCCTTAACAATAATTCATTAATCATTACATTTCAAACACTACCATATAATTACAAAAATCATTTATATTGTTTAATGAAATCCAACGATTCAATAGAGGGTAGCGAATTAACATAGACATTCAAGTCCAAACTAATATAGAACATAATACATCCAGCAAGCTAATATAATTTACTTATTCCAAACAAATATATATTGATTCAAGGTTTTATTATAAGAGGTTAAATTCCACCCTTAAAATGCATAACACACAGCGTGCAATTCTGAGAATGAAAATATGGATACCATAGTGACCAAATTCCTCAAAATCAGCCAAATAAATTCGAAAATTGAACTATTTGGTTCGATTTGACCGAATTATTTACGAATTAGTTCCGGAAGGATGCGCTGGTTATAATAATCAAAGACTAGGGGAGGGACCTCACAAACGCGGGGGATCTCTGCATAGGAAGGAGTCAGCATGCGTGATAACAATCCAGGGTTGTTTCCCTATTCTGAGTACAGTGAAACCACATAGCAAAGGTAGGTGATGGGACTTACCACAGTAACTGCACCACTGACTTATCAACTAGGGTTGTTTCCCTATTCTGAGTACAGTGAAACCACATAGCAAAGGTAGGTGATGGGACTTACCACAGTAACTGCACCACTGACTTATCAACTATATGAGTGGATAGGGATTGATAGCTAACGTGTAATGGCCTTCATGCATTCGGAAAGCTGTCTTGTGACTGACTTTGATCATAACCAGAGCGTAGGTCCATTTTTTTTAAGAAGACTTTTCCATGGAATTCATCCAAAAACTAGGATAGAAGATTTGGTTTTTAGAGTGACTATGGGATAATGCTAAATTTTTTATAGCTATGAGATAATGTTATTTTGTTAACAATGGATATAACTTTAGTGATGAGATATACATTGGGAAAATTGATACTATATACATTGGGAAAATTGATACTAGATAACCAGATATTAACTATAATCTAATAACTAAAATGTTAACTATAATCTAATAACTAAATGTTAATTAAAAATTACAATGATCCTGAAGGATTATTCAACATCCCCCCCTTAATCTGAAGGGACATTTGTCATGCCAAGCAACATTCTGAATTATTCACATTTCTCACGTCCCAATGCCTTGTTAAAGATGTTCACAATTTCCTTTGAAGTGGAACAGTGTTTCAAATGTATGGTTTTGGCCTCAGTAGGATGTTGAATCAAGTGATATTTGGTGTTGATATGCTTGGTTCAATCATGAAATCTGAGATTCTTGTCCAATTGAATTGCATAAGTGTTGTCAACAAGTAGAGGCGTTGAAGTCATCTGTTTCTTGTGTAAGTCTTCAAGGATTTTTCTGAGCCACACAATTTATTTGGTGGATTTAGCTACTGCTATATATTCTCCTTCAATTGTAGAGTTAGCAGGAACTCATTGTTTCCTTGATCTCCAAGTGACAACTGCTGATCCAAAGCTCATAAAATAACCTGAAGTAGACACGCCATGTTCTTTGTCTCCATCAAAGTATGAATCGGAATATCCAATAAGATGGAAGTATTGTACTATTTGAGTATTTGAGTATATCGGAATCCTATTTTGAGTAGGAATTATGAGTGCCTTTTAAATATTTAAGCACTTGTTTTGTTGATGTCCAATGTCCTTCACAAGGTTGATGCATAAATCTAGATAGAATTCCTACTGCAAAGGAAATATCACAACGAGTAGTGGTGAGATAAATCAAACTTCCTAAAAGCTACCTGTACTTGGTTACATCTTCAAAAGCATTTCCTTCATTGGAAGAAATCTTCAAATTTTGCTCCATTGGAGTAGAAACAAAATTACCGTCTTGCATTCCAAATCTACATAATATCTCTCTAATGTATTTCTTCTAAGAAATAAAAATGAACTTAGGATTTTGAGTGTGACTTCAATTCCTAAGTAAAAATGAAGTAGACCCAAATATGTCATATCAAAATTCTTTTGAAGTTCTTTCTTAATGGATGCTATATAATCGTAATTGTTTCTTGTGATTAACAGATCATTAACATATAAAATAGAGTTGCATAATCTAGATTGAAATGCTTGTATTATAATTTCAGAAGGTGCTCAGTTAATTTTTCATACCATTCTTGTGGTGCTTGCTTCAAACCATACAAAGATTTACCAATTTACATACCTTTTGCTCTTGACCTTTGACAGCAAAACCTTCAGGTTGAGTCATATAGACATATTCTTTCAAATATCAATTCAAGAAGGCAGTTTAACATCCATTTGATGTGCTTTCCACCCTTTCTATGCTTCTAAAGAAAACAATGTTCGAATAGTGCTCCATTTTGCTATAGGATAAAAAGTTTATGTATAGTCAACACCTTCTTTCTGAGCATATCCTTTTTCTACAAGTCTTTCTTTGTGTTTTTCAAGTGAGCCATTGGCTTTATACTTGTTCTTATATACCCACTTGCATCCACTAGATTTGGTTCCAATTTGAGGATCCACCAACCTCCAAGTTCTATTTCTTATGAGAGCATCATACTCTCTTTGCATTGCACTTCTACATCCATCATTAGTTATTGCTTCTTGAAAAGAAAAAGGTTCATCAACAACAAAAAAGTTTGGCATAACTTCTTGTCCATGTTTTTCCAAGTTCATATCTATGAGAAGCTGAGGTAAAAAAATCATCATACCTTCTTGGAAATGTCCTAGTCCGTGTCAATCTACGTACTAATTGTTGCGGTGTTTGTTGTGTTTCAAGAATATTTGAAACATGTTGAAGTATAGGTTCTTCAAGATTAGATTCTTCATTATCTTTGAGACTTAACTTATCCATTCCATCAACAATATCATCAATTTTCTAACCCTCTTTTTCTATAGGAATTTGTGCATTAGAAGAATTTGTTGTTATGGAAGGAAATTCCAAAGATTGACCTAGAACAAGAATCCCCCCTTCAAGATTTGGAAGTTCATTACCCCATTCATGATATAGAATTTTTAGAGTGAAATCTATCACGATGAGCAAGCTGCTTGTCAATTGTGAGTGCATCTTTTTCAAATTCAAGAAATATAACATCTCTAGAAATAATAAACTTTATGTTTGCTTCATCATACAGTCTATAAGCTTTGGAAGTATAAGAATATTCCAAAAATATGCACTTTGTACTTCTTGCTTCCAATTTATTTATTTCTTCTCGGGAATCAAAGCATAACACGTGGAACAAAAAATTCTAAGATACTTGATAGCTAGAAGATGGCCATGCCACATTTCATAATGAATTTTATTTTGTACTTTAGTAGAAGGAATTCTATTCTTAATGTACACAACACAAAGAACTACTTCTACCCAAAACATTAACTTAACATTCTTTAAAAATATCATTAATCTGACCATATTCAATAAAGTCTTATTCATGCACTCTGCCACACCATTTTGTTGTGGATTATAAGGAATATTGGTCTCATGTTTAATATCATTGTCATGTAAATATTTTTCAAAATCCTTAGATGTTTATTCACCACCATGATTAGTTATAAGGGTTCCAAGATTAAGCTGAGTTTCATTTTTAATCCACAAATGAAAATTTATAAATGTATCAAAAGCTTGATATTTTGCTTTTAATAAATAAAGCTAGCACATCCTTGTATAGCCATTAATAAAAGTCATAAAATATTTATTTCCATTTTCTGATGGAACACACATGGGACCACATAAATTTGAGTGAATAAGACCTAGCTTTCTAGAAGCTTGAGACATAGAGTCATGAAAAGTTTGTTTATCGTGCTTACCCAAAATACAAGCATCACATTGGAAAAGTTGTCTTGGAATAGTAGGAATCCCGTGAATTCCCTTCTGTTTTATAAGTCTTATACTATCATAATTAATGTGACAAAATTTAGCACGCCATAATAATTTCGAAGAAAAATTACCACTATGATGAGCCAAATTTGCATAATTCTGTGAATTAGATGAGATACCTTTTAGCTTTAAAAGTTTGTCATATTCCACACGAGTCATTACAACCACATGATTAGAAGCTCTTCTAATCTCAATGATGCCATCAAATACATGTATTGAATGACCTTGTTGTCTAATATGCACAAGAGACATTAAATTTCTCTTCAATTGTGGAAGATAAATCATATAAAAAAGTATGTAATCATCAAATCCTTGTAATTTAACTCTAACCAATCCAATTCCTGCAGGTTTTAACTGAGACTTGTCTGCAAAATAAACTACTCCATCAACTTGATCAATGAATGTCTCAAAGAATTCTTTTCTAAATGTCATATGGTATGTCGCTCCATTATCTAGTAACCAAGTTTCATTTCAAGAAGAAAATGAAGTACTAAAAAATTCTTCAATGTCAAGATTACAATATGCTACTACATAATGTGCAAATTCGGGAAGGAAACCTTTGTCTTGTGTTTGCTTGAATCCTTTATCTTGAGTTTTCTCTTTCTTGTTATTTATTTTCTTGGCAAGGAGTTCTATAATGATTGGCAGTATGAACAGCTCTGCCACATCTATAGCACAGTAAATTTTGTCTCTCTACTTGATTGTATCTACTCCCCCTTCCTATGGATTGTCCTCTCTGTCCTCTACCTCGACCTCTACTGCTATTGTCAACCTTAGCAAGTTCTTCTTTTGAATTTTTTCCTTTCTGTGCGAGGAACACAATTTCTTCATTGGTATTAGACTCCTTTTTCCCAAATGCTCTCTCTCTCTCTCTGCAATTTTCTCAACACGTTTTTCAAAAGACATGGATTTCATCAGGCCACTAGCTTCAAGGGATTCAAGATAGTGTGAATAGGAGGGGTACAAAGCCTTAATAAAGGTAGTAAGTTTAATGTCAACTTTCACACGAGTGGCATCAATATCATGGAAAAATGATTAAATTTCATAAGCCAATTTCATAGGATCATTTTCTTTCAACTCTAAGTTATATCATTTCACCAACAATTGTATGATTTCAAGTTCAAAATGTGAATCATACAAATCTTTTAGTTTCTTTAATGCTTCCCAAGAACTTGTTCCAGAAACTAAATGTCTACTTACGTTTGCACAGCTACAATAACAAGAAACATTCTAGTCAGCGATTGGTGGCAGTCTTTATTGTACGTGCAGTCTCCAGGCCCTTCTTTTTACGGTCAGCTCCTTCTTCTATGACCGCGATGCTTTGAATGATCTCTACGGTCTTTTAACTTCTTCACAACAATGGTGGCCACATAGGTCTCTCACCAAGACGGTATTGGCTCTCTCACCAATTCTCTGATACCACTGATATAGGTCGTGAAGAAAGTCAACAATTCTGTATATATGATATCAGAAAAAAAGTACAACATATAAAGGAGCTCAAAAATGTTATGCACGGTTAGATAATGAGATATTAACTATAATATAATAACTAAAATGTTAACTATAATCTAATAACCAAATGTTAATTAAAATTTACAATGATACCGAAGGATTATTCAACAAGTTCATTGTTCGATTTTGGTGAGCTATGACGTTTTGTGATAGGGTTATACAAATCCAAAATATCAAATAAAAAAGATACATCCAAAGTCCAACACTAGGTGCATATATGTAGTCATCACATTGCCTTACAATACAATGGATGCATATAGTCATCATATTTCCTTGAAATACTAGAGTTCTGGCTCCTGATAAGCAACCGACAGCGAACAGGTCACCAAGTCTGTCTGGTCCTTAAGGCTCGTTGGTGGTACCATGGTCAAATTAATCAGAGGCATACATAAATGAAGTCGTGCAAAGTGCAATAAACGATGCTTCAATTAAATTGTACGCTACTTGCTATCACTCCAGGGATGTCAACTGACAAACTTGAACTCGAGTGGATAAATGTTTGCATAGAAAAATTGGGAGGGCATTGTGGTCAAATAAAGCTATGCAAAGCACTATAAACGTTGCCACTGTCCAGCCCTCCTCCCTTCAATTCGATTGTACAATACCAACTATCTTGTCGCTCTACAACTCAATTCCATCACACCATTACTTGCAGTGAGATCAAAGGGATGAAAGTAAAGTTGCTAATAAGGGGTGGGGTGCAGGGGCATTGGTGGGGTCTGATGGTTGCCTTGATAAAAGTCCAGTTTCGATTCTTGTGAGGGAGGTGCGGTGGGCGTAAGCTCCTTCAGAAAACTGCACCCCAGAAAAAACTCGTACGACTACGGTGGTGACTGTACCCATCTTAGAGATCCTGTACTTTCCGAAGGCTGGCCCCGGCAAACGGGTTTGGTATCCAAGTGGCCCAGTGACAGCACTCACTAAGCAGTTTGGAGAGGTTCCCTCGTCTCGTAAAAAAAAAAGTTGCTAATAAATTCATGCGTACAACGATAACCGATGCCAACGACAAATGGAACATCAAATTTACTCTTGTCATGACACAACTATCATATTATTTGGATAATATAAACATAATCAAAATCAAAATTTTATTATTGGGATAATAGCACAGTCACTTAATTTGTGGCTGATGAACACCGATAGGCCACGAGTTAAGTGCCACCATAAGTTATATATTACGAGTTATCTATGCATTCATGTATTAACCATCAATTACTTTTTATATTCTTTTTCTCTCTCACACATTCTTCTAGTTATCAGTAGTTGGTTATCTATTCATCAACTACGAGTTATCCATGCATCTACTATCAGTTATCCATTCAAATATAATTATCTCATCCTTGTACAATCCTATAAATGCATAAACCATAGTCCACTCCAAATTCTAAAATAAAAACTCTTATCACATAATTTTAAACATAAATATTTTTAAGATTTATTATGATTCTATCATCTTTATTATATTTATCAACAATGCCATTCAAAAACCATAATCATTATTGAATACTTTCTTTAAATAGAATTTATTTTACATTTATTTAAGATGATTTCAATTTATTATAAATTTGAAAATTTAATTATTTTAAATATAACATCATACAGCTATATAATGCGCCTTTCGCATAGACATTTTTTGATAGTGCATATCGCTTGAGTTTATTTCTACTTATTCATCAATTAATTATGTAGTCACTTTCTATATTAAAAAAAAAAAATTTATGATTGTGTTTTCTTTTTATTTAACAATTTGTTAAAAAGATGCTAAAAATATTTTACAAAAATATGTTTTTTTTAAGATTGTTAGCCTCTTCTAACGGTCTAAAAACTTATTAGTAAATTATTATTATTAAATAAATTAAAGTCACATATTAATTATTATTGTAATGTCACTATAATCATGAACACTATTAATTATGAATCTAAATTTTTTGGAGTATTTGTCTTCTACTTCCTATAAATTTCTATTCAAAATTCCCATCATCAAAATTATTTATATGGTTACCAATGTTATTAGATCTTCATTTCTCCACCTCACAATTACAAAGATGATTATTTTGCATAATTTTCAAATCTCTGAAAATTTATGGCGAGACAAAAACCAACAACAAAGATATTGCATTCTTAGACCCGCTAACAACAAAAAAAACCCACAACAAAGGCATTCCTCTCATACCCATCGTTAATGCTATTGAAGCCCCAACTCATGCCCTGTCTAAATTCTTAGCAAACATTCTTCAACTATTCACTGCTCAAACCTCTTCATTTATTAAAGATTATACTGATTTTATCCATAAAATTCATACCATCCATCTTGACAAACAAGACCTCATGGTGAGTATTGATGTCATTTCTCTCTTCATTATTTTAAGCCCTTGAAATGATCTCTAAGTTCTAGTTGATTCTAAAAACCTTAATCTTATTAGAATTTGGTTCTCCTCCACTTTCTTTTATTTCAAAGACACAAATTGAAGGCACAACCATGGGGTCATCCTTAGCCATTATTGTTTACAACATATTCTTAGAACACTTTGAAACCTTGCCATTAATAATTTTCATTGAAACCTAAATGTTTGTTTCATTTTTTTGATGATACCTTCGTCATATAGCCACATTTCTATGCTGCCCTCAACAACTTTTTTAACCATCTTAATAGTATGTCCTCTCACATTCAATTTATCATGGATGTCCAACAAGATAACTCCCTCCCATTTCTTGATGTCTTAGTTACCCATTAACTAGATTGTTCGCTTGCTCATCAAGTGTATTAAGGAAAAAATATATTTATGGAAATCATCATGCTCAATCCCACCACTACTCAACCCAAAAATATGGTGTTCTCAAAACCCTTATCACTAGATCTAATTTTATTTCAAATCCACGACATTTAAATAAGAAAAGATCCCAAGTCACTAAAACCATACTAGCCAACGACTATCCTTTAAGCTAAATTAGCAAAGCTTTTCATTCTTCCCTTCAACCAAAATCCAAGCAACCATGATTTAATTCTCTCTCACGAGCTTTAATCTCCCTTCCTTATATCCAAGGGATTATCAGTCGCATTTCCAAGATCTCAATAAGAAAGGATATCAAAACTCTCTTTGAGACTCCCAAAACCATGAAGAAATTATTTAAAAGTGTTAAAGGAAAATCCAATCCATTTCTTTCCCAAGGGGTCTACCAAATTCTATGCTCTAGTGGAAAATCCTACATTAGACAAGCCTAGTTATCCATCCAAACTATGGTAAGAAAGCATAGTGATACTAATCATGCCCACCTTAATAAATTAGCTATACTTTATCACTCTCACAACACAAAACATGATGACCAAACTAAGATTTTAGCTTCTACTTCTCATTATCGTGCAAATATTGGAAACAATTAATCCATTGTTTGGGTAATTAACCTATTTTTCATCTTTGTCTTTCATTTTTACTCTCTTAATCGACATCTTGGCCCATGCACTCCCCCCTCACCTTTTATGTCTCTTATTAATATCCCCTCTTTTATGAAACCCCCTTTTTTATTTTATCTTTCCTTAACATCTTTTTCTTCACTCCTAATTTTATTAAAAAAAAATTGAAAAATACTTCTTATAATTACATTAAATATTTTCAAAGAGGAAAATATAATACAATACATCCAAGGAACAAAAAAAAACTTCTTCTTTCTCAGAGAGACTAACACAACAATAAAATTGGAGTATACATGTGGCTCTAATCCCTTAGCCCCTTTGATTAACGGAAAACCTTTAGCTATTACTTGCATTCACACCTCATCTTTCCATAGCCGACAAAGCACATCCAAAGAACTAATCTCCTTTTAAAAAATATATTTCACTGAGAACAAACAATGTTGAAATCCCCCGGGAGTAGCAAACACCACAGATTGAAGTTCCTAATTTTATAATTACACCAATAAGTTTTTATATTTTAAAATTTGAGATCACCAACAGTCTTCCCAATGTTACCAAAATCCTGTGGAAATTATTCTTTTTTAACTTGCTGCTGGAATGACTTATATTCCCCATCTCTCCCCCACGCTACCTCTATAACTCGACGGAGGTATGGAATCGTGGCCCTGCCAATGAGACAAATGGCATGATAAGCAAATCGGTTACCTCCAAGAATGGGGACAGATGGCAGCGATAAAGCTAAGTGATTCCACAAGTGGAATAGGTGGCGGGGAAATTAAAAGTTCGTGAGCTCTATTCAAAGAGACACGTCTCCCCTAATTTCTCAAAGTGGGTTAAAAAAATAAAAAATAAAAATAGTGTTTGAGCTCGATAGCTCCACTTCTTATAATAACTTAAATTGCCACCTAAATCGCCTTTATTAGGGGAACAACCTAGGTCTCGACCAGCCTTTTTGAATTCTTTTTAAACATACTCTAAAGTGTTCTTTAATATATAAGCATTAATTTGTTAGTCCAACTACACTTATATGTGTACACCTTTAATATATAACCCCAATTATCTATTTATAGTTTCTTGATGACATCTTCTGTATATAGCACATATACATTATATATAGATAATATATATATTTTAAAATAATTACATTGGTATAGTTTTATGACAAATCTTAGGGTACTTATGATGAAAGAAGGGTAAAAACTATTTTAATTTCGCTAGTAATTATATACATTACTTTTATACATGCCTAATTGCTACTTTTACACTATTGTGATCAAATATTCAAAATATATTTAACATGCTATGAACACATGTTTCATTTATGCCTTTAGTAAAGTCACATTATATATATATAAAAGAAAAGAGAGTAAGGTGCAATCTTTATTAAAAATGATTAAATTAAGAAATTTCTCATATAAGTATTATATTGTGAAATAAATTATAATACTTTATTTTGGATTGAGAAGTCATTGCATTTATATATGTGTAGAAGGTATTAAAATAAGATATTTAATAAGGTTATTAAATATCTTATTTTAATACCTTCTACACATATATAAATGCAATGACTTCTCAATCCAAAATAAAGTATTATAATTTATTTCACAATATAATACTTATATGAGAAATTTCTTGATTTAATCATTTTCAATCAAGATTGCACCTTAGCCTCTTTTCAATTATATATATATATATATATATTTAATGTGACTTTACTAAAGGCATAAATGAAACATGTGTTCATAGCATGTTAAATATATTTTGAATATTTGATCACAATAGTGTAAAAGTAGCAATTAGGCATGTATAAAAGTAATGTATATAATTACTAGCCAAATTAAAATAGTTTTTACCCTTCTTTCATCATAAGTACCCTCCTATACTTATATAGTTCTCATTTATTATCATTACATTATATTTATATAGTTCTCATTTATTATCATTACATTATAGTCATTATAGTGTATCGTTATAGTGTATTGAAAAGGCATTGTTCGAAATATTGTTATTAGTAATGTTTGATATGTGTGATGTTTCACATATATATAAGTCTCCTATCTTCTTAAGTATTGGGGTTTTATTTAATCAATAAAATGGTTAAAATAACCAATTAGTCTATCTAGTTACTTTTCTAGATATAGATTTATATTAAAGGGTCGTCGGAGCTTTAGTAACACTATGTGACAAATTGTCGCTTTATCAACTTAAGAAGATGACCTGATTCTTTAAGATAACTATTTCTTAATTAATTATAGAGATTAGGATGACTACATAGTTTTGACTTTACATAATAGCTAGCTTTGTTCATAAAAGGTAATAGGAGCTATAATATTTACTTTGTGATTAATAAACACTATCGTTTACTTAAGACGATAATACAACTAACTTGGGGTGATTGCTTAGTTATACTGAGGATTATTTAGTCGTACTATCTTCATAATGCAAGATATACCTTATAACGTTTTTAGAAGGTTGCGACGAAATGATGATTCTCCTTAATCTATGACGATGATGATACTTATAAATTTCAAGGTTAACCTACAAATCACTTTACTCTTTTCTAAGTATCCGTCGTTTTAGTTGCGTCGTCGTTATTCATCTCGTAAGTCTAAGAATAATACTTATGATCATACACTAGTTTTCAAGGTCCACTAGTGGGGCCTTGGCCTTGAGCTCCTCACCATGGCCATTTATAAAATTCATAATTATATTTACAAGAGTAATAACAATAGGGGTCGAATTTGAGGGATGTTATAGTGGGACTCGGGAGCTGCAGGATTGATTTGATACAACAAAGAAAACACAGGGTGTGAGGATGGGATCCGTAGACGGTAGGGTTAGCTTGATACAACAAAGAAAACACAAGGTCATGGGTAGGGGCCACGGGCGAGAGCAACAGCCTGCAACATTACAAGAAGTTTTTGGATTGTGGATTTTGTGAGAAATGCCAAATCCGGGGCACATTGAATACTCAATTAACTCACGGAGTCAAAATTCACGAATTGGTATGTGATAACTGGTAACTTGGTAATCCCGCTGCCAAAAACACGTATGAGCCACCAACCATGTTTAATAAAGTTGTTGCTGCCATTAAATGTGTTAAACACGTAAGCGCTCGCTGCAAACACGAGAACTTAGAAGCGTTCAAGCCATGGGCTGCACAGTGTAAGCCCGTCCACGTAAGCTGGTCAATGATATTATTAGAGGCCCAATGGTCCATGATCCATCGCTGATGGAACACACAGATATTGGAGAGTAACCAAGTCCCACTCCCAAGTCACCTAGCTAGTAGCCGCGCTCCCAATTTCCCAGTGAAAACTGTCGATGGGTGAAATTTGAAACTACCCTTCGGTTACAATTTTAAACTATAATGGTTAATTTAATTATTCACGGACTTACCATGAAATTAAATTTTTTTGCATTGTAAAATTTGAGGTGGTCTTCAATGACGTGTAAAATGGCCTCTCTGAAGGGCCTTGAAGGCTTCAAATTTGAAGCCTCATGGCAATATAATTGCCATTTAGTTCTGTTTTTTTATTCAGTTTTTGTTTGGGCTGCATACTGTACTTCAAGCCTTTGGGTTTATTGGTATTGCAATTGGCTGTAATATGGACCTACAGTTTATGGTTTTGGTTTTTTGTCATGTTTTGACTAGGGTAGTTGATAGAATGAACAATCTGAATCATTAACAAACAGCCCACTCATGGATTTATTCTCGTCACAGACAGTCACTGCCAGCTTTGAAAGCAGATCTATTCTCGTCACAGAGAGTCACTGCCAGCTTTGAAAGCATATTAACATTAAAACCATCGTAGTTTGTCCCGGAGTTGAACCCGCTACTGCTGCTATTTTCATCAGAATGAATGTGTTGAAAGAAATAAAAAACGGCTGCTATTTTCATCAGAAAGAATGTGTTGAAAGAAATAAAAAACGTCAAATAAAAAAGTAGTATAAAGCTACAACCAAATTCCGTGCATATCGTCATCAAATTGCCTCACAATACTAGTGTTCTAGGTCTTCCGTAACTCACGACGACAGGTCGCCGAGTCGCATAAAGCTCGCCGGTGGCACCATGCTCAAATTAATAAGAGGTATAAAGAAATGAAATCGTGTAAAGTGCAATAAACGTTGCTTCAATTAAATTGTACGCTGCCAGCCATCACGCCAAGGATGTCAACCAACAAACTTGAACTCATTTATAAATGTTTGCATAGAAAAACCCAAAGTGCAATGTTTGCATAGAGTTATGAGGTCATGCAAAGCATAGAAAGCGTGGCCAGCCCTCCTCCCTTCAATTCGACTGTACAGTACCAGTTGACTGTACAGTACCAGTTACCATGCTGCGCTGTAACTCAATGTCATCGTACCATGATTTGTATATATATAATGTCTATTGGTTGTAGTTTGGGTAATTGGATTGTACAATATCAACTACCATGCAGTGGTATAATTAAATATCATTACACCATGACTTGTATACATACAATGTCTATTGATTGTAGCTTGGGTAGTTGAGAGACATGATTATTACCCTCCTTACCTTGATTCAATTTTTACTTTATAACTATATATTTAAAATAATACTTTTATGAGAAGATTTTTTTTTTCAATCATCATAATAAAAAAACATTTTAAAACTTATCCAACAACATATAAAAAAAACTAAAACTATGTTTAAAATATAATATAATTTCACAATTTTTCATTATCTAATTACATAAACTTGTAAAAAAAAAACCTTTGCCACACAAAAACGAGTTAAAAAAAAACGTATGTATTTCACTCTTTATGTTATGCATGATAATTTCCTTATATGTAAATACTAATCGAGAAATGATTTATGAGTTACTAAACTTTTGTATGATTTATGAGTTACTAAACTTTTGTGAGTACACCACACGACACATGCTCCTATTTATTTTGCATGTTACATTTAGGTGGGAGAGTGAATGGCATTATTGAATACCGTATTCAAAGGCCAATTTCCAATCACTATGGATTGTTTATAATTTATTTTATTTATATATTTTTTATTTTTAAAGTTCAGATTTTTAATTTGTGTGAAAAAATGTATATGTAAATATTTATTTTTAAATTAAAGTGTTTTAAATTTACATAAATTCAAATTTTTATAATCTTGCTGGAAAAAAAAATCAAATTTCTATTATAATTTTTATAAACTAGTTTATATTTAAAAAAAATAATTTAATAAATATATGCTTAAAAAAATTGGAATTCCTCACATTTTATTTTTTTATTAGTTAAAGAAAATATTTATGGGTAAATATTAGAGATATTTCAACAACTTTTTAGAACACATGTAAAAGGATGAAATGTAGACATTTGAGTTGTTTTTGAAAATATATAACTTTTATTTATGAAAAATTATTATAACTCAAGAAAATGTTGTTCTCCTATGATTGGTATGTTATTTTTTCTCTAAAACATGATGCATATATGTTTGTGTTAAGCCATGGGTTTGGTACTTGAACACTATTTTTCTTTTTAAATTGTAGAGTTGTAGTTTAACAACAAGGTGGAGGATTAGGTCCCGCTATGATGGTATTAACACAATTTGTTAATGGTGTATACTTGTGTGGGTTCTTTTTCATTTTTAAAATAGGTGAACCAATCAAAAGGTACAAAGAAAATAAGAAACCTTTTTTTTTAAGAAATTTGGCATATGACCAAGTAAAAATAAGTAAAAAATATAAAAAATAGTCTTCCTCAAAAAATATATATTTGGAATCTACACATAAATCTCTATAAATTTGTGCAATTTCATAAGCAACAAATTGTTCCAGCATTTGTAGATTCGTGGTTGAAAAACAGGGAAATGAAAAAATGTAGGTGTTTTGTTAGTTGTAGGCCCAAACTACAGGTTTGGCAATCTGAACCTAAAACCAAAGTGGACAACTCATCCACCACATAGGTGGAAAATTTCATTGACATCAAACATCATTTCTGAAATTAGAAATGCACATGCATTAATAATGGAACGGTTTATTGTTCCCTATATTTTAATTTCCAAATGATGCTAAATCACAATAATCACCAATAACATTAAATGGAAATACTAAATTCTTAAAGTAAAAGTGGCATTCTCCTTTTACTTAATTTTCTATCCTTTTACTTAATTTTTCTATATTACAATTAATTGTTTCAAGATTTTTAAGAGTGGTTCCAACCTCAACAAACATCATATGCAAAAAGTAGAATTTTAGATCTCATTCAGAATTCAATAGACTTAACAGCTTTCAGGGTTTAAATATTGCATGTTTCCATTGGATTGTATCACTTACGAGTGTATGGGGTTGGCATTTAATCAAGCGCATCAACCCCTTTGTGTCCCTCGATGTTGGTTCTATTGGTTGTTTAACTCCTTTATCATGACCTTACTAAAAATGTGCCCTTCACTCAAGAAAAATTACTTATTAGATAGGGGGTGTTTTTTCTACCTTTTTTAATGATTGGATTAGGTGGTTTCATCAAAATTTTATGGTTTCGACTAATGTCCTTGGATGATCAACTTTGGGATTCATGATAGAGGCAAGGTCTAGATCCTAGAGGTGGGGAGCACAGCGTGCTATTGACAAAGAGGATCCCGATATAAACTACAATTTTAATGATATGTAGTTATTTTTTATAGCATGAAGTTTTTGGATAGATACCGAGTCTGTTTTTATGTATATATCAATGAAAAAAGACCTGATATCTATCACCCCCATGACACCTCCTCTCTCTCCCTGTCCAAATCTCTCTCTCTCTCTCTCTCTCTCTCTCTCTCTCTTTGTTCCTAACACCCCACCTCTTTAACCCCCCTCTCTCTAAAACACCTATCTCTCTCTAAACCCTCTCCTCCTCCCACCACCACTAACCCCCACCCTCTCTCTCTCTCTCTACCCATAACCTCTTGACTCTCTCTCTCTCTCTCTCTCTCTCTCTCTCTCTCCACACCACCCATAACCCCCCACCCCCCCCTCTCTCTCTATACCCATCCCCCCCTCTCTCTCTACCTCTCTCTGTCCATACCCCCCTTCTCTCTAATATCCCTGCTCCTCCCCAAACCCTTAACCCACTGATCTTTACCTCTTTCTCTCCCCCAACCACTCTCATTCCCTCTAGCCCTAATAAACCCCCCCTTCTCTCTCTCTCTCTCTCTCTCACACACACACACACACACACACACACACCTACTCCTCCCCTATCACTAACCCCCCCCCTCTCTCTCTCTCTCTCACACACACACACACACCTGCTCCTCCCCCTATCACTAAATTCTCTCTCTCTCTCTCTCTCTCTCTCTCTCTCTCTCTCTCTCTCTCTCCTACTCCTCGCCTACCCATAAGTCCCCCCCCCCTCTCTCTCCCCCAACTATCTAACACACCTTGTGCTCTCTCTCTCTCTCTCTCTACCCCTAACCCATGCTCTCCCTCTACCTAACCACACTCCTAATCCCTCTACCCCTAATCCCCCCTGTTTCTCCTACCCCTACCACTAACCACTCCCTTATGATACCCCCAAGAAATTTTTATTTTTATTTTTGATTTAATATTTTGAAAATTTTTCAAAAACAATTATTTTTGTAAGAGTTATTTAAAAAAATCAAAAATACTCACAAGAGGTGTGAGTGACACTTTGCACAACAAATTATTATTTTATTATTAATAAAAGAAAAAAAAGACAATTGGAGAATTCAGTTGAATTAGGAGACACCACCATGAGACAAAGAACATTTGTAAAGCAAGCAAGGGATATTTTATTAATAAAATCCAATCTAAAAGCTCAACTACCATACAAGATCCTAAATCATGGGTATTGAAGGATTGATTGAGATTTGATTGGGATGGCACAAGAGCTAGGAAAAATCTGTATATTGGTGCGATGAGATAGCATAGGATGTTGTGTTGTGCATGGATAAATTGTGCTAGGACTGCATGTGTTAAGTATTTCTCTTTTTCATAAGTCCATCACTAGCTTGTTACATACATTGAGAGAAAGTGTTGCGTGGAAGCTTTTCTCGTGGTTCTACTGTGCATGGTGGTGATCCAACTCGGGGGTGGAGTCGAGCTAGCATTCATGCTGCTCACCTCTATGGTTGGTACGAACTGATTCTCCAAGTAGTCATTCCCATCATTTGATATCAAGTAAGTGTAATTATTTTCTATATGTCTCATGAATTTATCAATGATGGAAATTGTTAGTTATAAAATGTGTTATATTTCTTTTTTGCAATTAGCCATACAACGTTGGCTTAGTTTTGATATGAATATATATTAATTCTAAGCAGTAGTATTGCATGGGATAAAAGAAAAAAAATGGAATAGATCTAAAACGATACGGTTTAAATATTAATCGATTTTCTGAAACTAGGTTGGGTCGATTTATTTGTAAATAGTGTTAACTCTTTAAAATTTTAAACTGTACTCTACTTTTTTTTAACCTTGTATGAAATGTTATGTTCAATTTCTATGAGTATGATTGTGTATGTCACTTTCATTTATGAAGCGATTCCTATAGAAGATGAAAATCATAGATCTCTGCATTACTATGTAATTGAATCTTGTAAAAGGTGAAAATCGTAGATCTATGTTGACAAAGATAGAATTGGTATAAACTATTGATAACCGTCTCGGTCGAGAAATAAAAATATCTATCAATAATATATAAACGCTACAGTATCAAACCATGATATCGATTGAGTACATAATAGCCATAACGACAATTAATCTATTGTTTATATCTACCTGACAGTCGACTTCCCCCAAAGTCGATCTGTCGACTGAGTGTTTAAAGCCTAATCGTATTTCAATCTACTGTGGGTGGAATATCTGTGTTTATTTTTCTCCCTGGAGATTCAATTTATAAATGTTAAGATGAGTTTGGGTTTGTACGCGTTATAGAGAATCAATTTGAAGATATTTAAAAATAGAACGAATCATATTTTCGAGCTCTACTTTTATTGCATAGAATGAATGAGTTCATAAATGAACAAATCAGATTTCTTATTATAAAAATCTATTTATACTATATGTATCAGATCTCTCTGTATTCCGTTTAATCGACAAACTCTGTCTATATATGATAAGAATAAAGGTATTAAAAAATGATCAATTACAATGATCGTTTCACAGCTCAAATACCTTAATGATCGTTCCACTGTGATCGATCAATTGGTTAATTCTTTGCACGTAAAATCACTTAATGACTGGGTACAATGATCAAATCTTGGTTTGAATCTACATAAAATCACTTTAATGATTTCCTGTAGGGATTGTGTATAATTGAGTTTTGAGTATCAAACCAAGAGTTCGACATCCAGATCATCTTATGTTTTCAGTGTGTGATCTTCGTGTGTATTTTTCCCCTCAATCCTTTACAAAGTTTGGGATTCATAGAATCCATTTCCTCCTATTATTCATGTTAGTTAGATGACAAATGGATTATATATTGATATGGTTAATCCTCTCTGCATTGAGTGCTTGATGCAGGGCGTAATGCTCAAAGATAATAATTTCGGTCGGACCTCAATGATTGTGTTTTTATTCTTAAGTCTATTTTAAAAACTCTGTTATTCTTACTACTCTGTAGTTGGAATTCGAAATAAAGAGCTGAAGAAACCAATTCCTTTCATTTGTCAATTCAGTGTAATCTTTGAACACTATTGTTTCCCTACTTAGCAACTCTAGAAAAAATTGCATCGTAAAGGTCGCCTTCACACAGTGCACATTTTAAGAATTGTATTATAACATTGGCTCCCCTCTAAATTAATGGGATTACTTCAGTTGACAATCTTGTTAAGACTATCATAAATTTCCACCACTTTCCCCCTCGTGTCTATGTCTGTATTAACTATTTGTAACTTTTTTTGGGGGGGGGGAGGACTAATGAAATATGCTGGAGTAGTGCATACGGCACGTCATGCATGTGTGTATGATTTGAAATTTATGTTCGATACTCGGCGGTGTAGCTGAGGCTACATGAAATATTCCCTAGATCGCGCCCTTTGCCTTTATGTAGATGTCCAACTTAACCCCGAATTGTTAGTGTAGATTCCGTTGCTATGTTTGAGTATTAGCATAACATATCGTTTGGCTTGGTTAAATTAATTAATCACTATAACAATAAGTAAATCTGAGGGATTTAATTTTAATGGTGTAACATCCCATAAAAATACCAAAATTTAAAATTTTTTATAATAGCAATAATTATCGAAGTCGTTAATGCGGAACATATAAATTAATTAAATTTCTTAACTAAGATAATCAATAACGATGACACGTCATACTTCTCAAATAAAATATGATATAATTGTATTTTCTATTTCAGATTTAAACGGATGCTAAACTTCTTAACGAAAGATCCTTTTATGATTATGCGTAAGAATACACTTTACAGATTTGCTTAAGTTCTAATTATGATTACATGTTGTACATAGTTTGTACTATTATGATGTTCTTGATGAAGTGTTGACAGTTTGTTTGTATGATGATGAAGGGGTCCTACGAGGTACCCTGGAGTTACTTAGCTACGTTTAGCTAAGGCATTTGAATCCTGTTTCCATGTGCAGACCGCAGGTAAGAAATTCTACGACAACATGTGTTAAGAGTACAAGTGTCTTTCAATTCATCGTCAATGTAAAATTAGAATACTAAGTGCTTCTTTGGGAAACAAGTTACTGGAGGTATGGATACTTGGTTCTAAATCTAGCTTATGTGCTAACTTACAACTCTTCAGTGTTATAATTTCACGTCGTCCAAGTGTTTTGTTATAATGCTGCAATTATTATCATATGTCTATTGTCGTTATTATCAAAACAGTGATACTAATATCTATTGATAAAGTTATTAGAAAGCTTGTAGAAAATAGTGTTTTTACTTTGGAACTATCATTACGTTTTGCTTCTACAGAACTTAGACTATTCTAAGTCCTGAATTCATCATTTGATTATCATTACATAGTTAATATATGAAAGGTCTAGTGACTAGTGCTATGAACTCAACATTATAGTGTATAACGTCACCATTTAAACTATACCTTAGGTATTACATCTATGAATTAGACTTTGCAATACATGGCTAGCATATTAAAATGTGTATCACTTATCTATAACTATAGGCTCACACTATTATTATGAATTGGAAATTCATAGCTATTATGTGAAATCTATAATGTACATAGTATCTAATTATACTTTTGCATAGCTAGAATCCTAACTATATCTGTGGTCTTTATTTATCAAATGATTAACAATATATATAGATATATATATGACTAAGCTTTATTCTATATATCTATACACGAGTCTTAGTAATGAAATACGATCCACAAGTCTAACAATGCAATTATTTTGATAATGGCAGGGTATTAACTTGGCATGCTTTCCAAGCTGGCGTTGACAGGCCTAGCATTAACGTCGTTCCACGGTTAAGTGATGTGGAAGTCCAGTTGTAAGGTATTCACGTGGTTTGTGTTTGTAATGAGCATCATAACAAGCTGAGCTGTGCCATGCACTGGCTCTCGATCTGCTTACTTAGCAATTGGTAGATGAGGTAATCAATGCAATATTGATTGCAATCGTGGTTCGAAAATAAACATGCCTTAATTGGCATATCTCCCACCGTTGATCTCTGCGAGATCTGGGGCTATGATTGAAACCCTATTCACGCGTTGGTAAGTAATGGAAAAATGGTTTTCGGCATTCGTTGTTGCATTTTTTGGTGGAAGGTCATGGAGCCGACCGTCTGTTGCAATGTAGGTTTTTTGAGTTGGTTGAGAGGAGGATTCCTTCCTCGGTTTCGAACCTTGGACCTGTGAGGGATATTTCTTAATAGTTGCAAGCTCAATATCTTGTACCATAGCACTACGATACAATCATGGAAGTTGTGTATGGTTTTTCTGTTAGTTTTTGAATTCATAGTTGAACTGGGGTTCGATCCTCCAGTTTGAGAAAAGATCTTCTGTGTTTAATTCGGGGTTACTGTCAAATGCCATTAGGATTCTTCATTTTTACTGTGTGGTGTGCCAAAGTTCAGAGCTTCATTTCTAATGGTAAGTGCTGATGATAATGAAACTAAAACTGTGTTGCTTGTTTTTATTCTTGCATTTTATTGTTTTAACCCTGCGAACTGTGCTTGGCAGGTACTCTCTTCGTAGGAGGTTGCTATTCAAAGGGTTTGGAATGGAAATGATGCATCCACTTCCTAGTAAGCTCCAGGGGTTCTCGAAACCTCGTAGGTGCCTTTTCCATGGTTTTGATGGTGATTACTATGTGCCGAGAGTTGGAACTATTCAACCTTGTTTCGGTGATGGCCGAGTGTTGAGTTTTAAAGTCTTATTTTGATACATACTGTACAGAGGGTAACCTTCATTTTTTTAAATTGTTGTTTGGCTATTTGATGCCTGGATGCATCGTTGATAAGAAATTCGCACTCGTTTGTGCTGCTAAAATTCAAGGGTAAAACCCTGTGTAGTTTGTGGTTCTTATCCTTGTTTAAACGTTTTGGTTGATAAGGATTAAAATTCTCTGTAATGTTGGGAACCTTGACAGGTCCGTAATGTAAACTCTGAACATATACTTTTTGAATGTGAAACGAGAGCCGAGGGCTCTCCTTCTCTAAAGACAATGGCTCGCTTGAAATGAAAAGACTTGTTTTAAAATTAATGGTTGAGGAAAATAATTGTATAACTGTTATGTGATGCCGAACAACGATAGTTGTTTTTGGCCGAGGGTTATGGTTTGCATAACTGTAATAGTTGTTCTCTATACTTTTTTTATCGTTGATGATATTTATGTTTTTGGAATGGCTATGCCACAGTGTGCTATTTTGTTTCACAAACAAAACCCTACCTGTAGCTTTCATTTGCTATCTGGCTTGTACAGAGCTTTTGTACTTGAGACTTAACCTGTGTATCAAATAGTTTCGATACAGTGTATGTTTTCTTACTAGATTTGTAAACTATCGTTAGGTATGGATACTGAATTGTGCTTTCTGCTAAGTGATGCTTACTGTCTTGTAGTAGTATCGAAATGTTAGTTAGGGTTTTGAAAAGTCTATAACTATTAGGCTCAGAAAAGAAATTTCTAAAGTTTTTCAGGAATGGCTTGAGGAGAAAATTATGAACTGTGTAAACAAAAAATAGGGTCTGTCGTATCTTAGGGTTTGATACTACTATGCAGATATTTAATAAATGAAATCAAAGGTGAAAGTTAGTGAAGAAATAATATGTGTATATTTGTAACAAATCTGTACAAAGATTTATTGTTGCAACTGCTATAATTCTTGAAAATATAATTGCTTGAAAAACATGAAATGTATAATATTGAAATGCATGTACTTACTATATGAACTAGATAGAGTTAAAAAGAAATATATTGAACGGTGCAGAAACAAAATGTGTTTTTCTTTTATCTAAGAATTAGATGAATTCTATGCAGCTGTTTATACTATACTCTAATATTTATTGTGTTTAAATATATGGCAAAATTTTAACAAGAACACTACTGTATTCATCTTTCCAATCAATGGCATTCTGCCTATCATTCATCTTTCTTAATTTTCTTCTCTATACTGGAGTATGATGCAGATAACATGGGGAAAAATATGGAGATGGTTATCGATTCAATCATTTCATAAATCTCTTTCATTCATAATCATACTTAGATCAAGAAATAAAACAGTTTCTTCTATATGACTTATAATTAATAATTCTATTATGTAGAAACATTTAACTGTAAACAAAAGTAAGAATAGTAAAACCTGGTTGACTGTAGGAGAAACAAACAGCCCAAGGAAACTGTTCCACCCAACCTATTCCTGAAGACAACCAAGTTACTTGCCTTAGGACCCCTGAGCCTGTTCACTGAACCACCAGGAGGAAGATTCTGTAGAAGCCTTAGTACATCAACTTGCAATAGAATGTAGATTGTCCCGTCATCAAGACTCAACAGTCAAAGAGACCTGCACCAGCACCCCTGGTTTTCCTTCTCTGTATAATTAGCAGACTCTCAGTTACACTCTCACATAGCCTCCCTATTCAAATCTCTCAGTGATCACCTGATGCACTTGAGGAATATTTCTGTAGAAAATATTGTAAGGGGATGCCTGCCCAATTCAAATTGCCTTATCTAGGCTGCCTAGGCCTTTTAGTGGTTAACTGGTCATTAATGAGCTGCCTGCTCTCTTTCACCCACTTGGGGGATAATGCCACATTTTTAGGGGTAGTTGTCCCATAACCAACAGCTAGTGGTGGAGTGCAAATGCTGCCATCTGTCCCATACCTTCTAACAACTTCCATTCCTCCTAGTGGGCCAGTGAACACTCATTTAACAGTTCCCTTGGGTGTTTGTCTCCTATTTTAATTTATTTAAATAATAATAATCAATAATTACATTCATCCTTGACCAAACTTGGTCATAATTACAAAACTTTGTAATTAAAATTTAACATAAAGTATTTTGCAAATAAAATAATAACCTCAGAATTTGGGTAGGTGACAAATGGTTAGTAATGCTTAATCAATTTGGATTGGGATGGTTAAAAGAATAATTATATATTCTGAATTAATAATCATATATTTTGGAAAGTTTCGATTTAACATATCATTACATTAGAGAGAAACATTGTCTTTGGTGTGGATTGCGGCAATTAAAAGTAAATGACTGTAGAGTTGGGAAAGTACTCTTAGAAGTTGTAGCTCAAAAGCTAGGTAAAACTAATAATTCAAATATGCGACTCATGGTGGGATCATATACTTATGGATATTAGTGACATTGCTATGCATCTAGATTTACAAAATCTGCATGCTTGTATAAATATTTGTTTATTATGGTAAAGAAAAAAAAGATGTTGAAATTATGAAGATATTGTTTGAAAAGTTAAGTATTGTATCAATATCAAAAGAAATATACCAAACATTAGTTTCTCATTAAGAATATATATTTTTTATTTTTAAATTATGCATTTAGTGTAATTTGGGGTTGTTACATTGTGGTATCAGAGCTTAGGTTGAGACACTTGGCCTTATGGTGTCCATTTATGTTATGATAATAAAAACTAATGATGGTTGTATGTAGTTCTTCTTACTGATATAGAAGAAAACTTGTTTTACTAAAATGGAGGAAGAAATGGTTGTAGGACGATCCCCTACCCCACCTATTTGGGTTGAACTTAATGAAGAGGAACAACAAAACAATAATAATGATAACTCAAATGAAATTTTACAAACAGTAAGAGACTTACAAGTTGAACTTATGAACTTTAAAATTGAACATCAAAAAGTGATGAGAACTTGAGAGGATCTAAATAAAGCCTTATTGTTTAAATTGAATGAGATAACTAATGATAAATGTAGAAAGAAATGCAAACGAGGAAAATCATCCTCCGAATGTCCTTCTTTTGATGAAAGCCCTATAACTAGTTGTTATTGGTCAAAATAGCACTTCTCCGTCCATGATCACATCACCATTTTGATCACACAAAAGAACACTAGGGATGGAATATATTACTTGACCTTGGATGACTTGGAGCTGAATCCTTACTCCTTCAACTTAAAAGTTTATTTTTGACACCTTTACCATAAAGACACGACTTTTATAAATGACACTTTGCGAGTCTATCGTGGGTCTCTATACTGACAACCTGTGGGTATGAATTAAAAAGATGCACTCGCGAGTTGCTAAACCAACATGTTGCGAGTCACTTGCTAGTCTCTAGATTCCAGGGTCACGGGTGTCTTAAGGAAATTCAAAAAATATATTGAAAGCATGAACTGGGATTAGATGAGTCAGGTTTTTAACTACCTCAACTTCCCCATTCAACTTCCTTTCGAAACCAACCTTCCTTTCCTTGCTATAAATGAAAGAGGAAGACATGAGAAAGGGATCCAATGGGACAGAATTTTTGTTATGTTGAAGAAATTCCATGTCAAGAGAGAGGAGGAGGATCCTAGGGCCTGGTTGCGAAGGTGCTTGATGCACGATCAGGTATAACATTTGTACTTACTGCATTCATTGACAATAAAAGTTTGAGATACTCTTCCCTTCCCAATAAAGTGTTAATATTTGATGTATTTCAATTATAGTTTGATGTTATTTGCATTCATTAATATCAATATTTATTTATAGTCGAATCGGATTGAGGAAGGTCTATGTGTTTTGCAGGTTTGTTGTTGTGAAGATCTGGAGAAAAGCTTGGACCAACCGCCATAAACAAGGTTCCTTTTCTCTAAACCTTGTTCTTATTTATTTCCTGTAATGTATGCAAAACCTTATGTATCTATCTGTCAACCCCTTGTATGTTGGTAGTATCTATCCCCTACTATAAGGTAAATTCCTTAACAACAGAACTGGCAACCATACTAGGGACACCTTTTTTGTTTTTCTGCTTTGGGGACCTTTGATTTCCTCAATTTCATAACTTTTCCAGTCTATTTTGAGGTTTTTAGGGTTTCTTTTAGATCCCTATGTAGTGAATCAGTCCATCCTGGTTTGCAAAGTTTCTTTGTTTTCTTTTATCAGTTCCTACCCGTGTGTTTCTTGTATATACAAGTGCGCACTTTCTGTTGTACCCACGAGTTGCATACTTTGCTACTCGCGCACATTTAGTTGCACTTGCGAGCTGCTTTCTTATACAATCGCGTGTTTGCTTTAATAGGTTTGAACTCCTGTGTTAGGGTTTGATCCTGGGTTGGTGATTCTGGTTTTTGATGTTTCCTTGCTTCCGGGCGCCTGCTAGACATCCCTGTGTCTCTTCTGGGTTTGATTCAATGGATTTTGTTGTCCATTCTTTGTTTTTAAGGATTTTTGAATCCCAACCATGACTTGTCAACATATACAGTTGCGCACATTGTTCCCTAGCCGCGATTTGTCTGTATACATTCTCGCGGGTACACCGCGAGTTGTTGCACATAACAGTTGCGAGTACTTCCTGAGTTTTTCCTTTCCAATTAGGGTTTGACTTCAGTAGTGTTTCCCTATGGTTTTGAAAGTGCTTGTCAGTTTGGATACCTATGGGACATTGTTCTGAGTGCTCTGGATCTGTTTTTTGAACTTTTGCATTGTCTCTCTTTGAGTCTTTGTGTTTGTGAAGTTGACCTACCTTGCTAGCCCATTTTTTTGTTTGGAAGATGCTTGTTCTTTTTGTTCTCTGATGTTCAGGAGTAGTTTGGTTTTTGCATAAAGATCCTTCTTTTTTTCCATCTTACACATCATTTCTCTTTTTGGCATCTTGTTCGAAAAGCTTACTTACTTTTAAGAGGCAACTTTTTGGGTCTAGTCTTCGTCGATCTTGCTCTAGGTCTGTTTGTTTTAAGGTTTTAGGTCATCTTTCTTTACTTGCACAAGTTCGATAGGTCTTGTTAGTTCGGTATTTTATCATTTGCAATTTCTTTCCTAGTTAGAGAAAAAGATCAAATTTGTAAAACAAAAGAACAAATTTGTCATTTTATTTTTTGAACTAGGGTAGTTGCAATACTATTGACTTTAAAAAACGAACAAAAAAAAAGAAAAGAACTTTTTATGCCTAGATTTTTCATTTTGAAAGAACAAACGAAAAGAAAATTTGTGAAAGTAACATTTTATGATATGCACTTTACTTACAGTCATAACCATGCCACACACTACACTACACCTTGAGTAAGTAACAACCCATAAAAAGAACTTAATTTAAAATTTATTAGAAACATTTCTTTTTTAGGGTTACACAACACTAACTAGCTTAGGCTAGGATTTTGGAATAGATCACACTTAAACTTTCTGAAATCACTTAAATTCTCAAATCGTAGTGCATGATATCTTCTAGTAAATCCATTCTTATGGTTGTGTTCCGAGGATCTCCACTTAAACCGGAGTTAAGCACGACGTCGTGTGAGACTAGAATTGTTGGGGATACCCCCTCACTTTCCTTTCGAGCATACACCAGGGCTGATTCACGTACGGGGGTCCATTAGTGCCTTGTGCATTCTTGGATTTCAGGCTTAGCTACCCTTCCCGTGCATTTTGGTTGGACCTGCAACTGTCTGCCCAGACATTTTCTGCATTTGTGGTATCCTTAGAATATTAAATTTAGGGCTCTACACAGGTATAGTGGAAGGCTATTTCCACTACACCTAGGACAGACACGGAAGGTAACCCTTTACAACAATCTGGGAGGGCGGTTTGGTGATTCAAATGCTTGCACCCAGGGGACCTGTATTGGATGCCGTGTAACTAACCTTCGATATTCTACTAGTTTTTTCTGGGCCCTCATCATCCCAGACTGACTTTGGAGAATATTATTTTCGTTTTCCTAGTCTTGGTTACTGTAGGACATTTTTAGTGGTATGTTGTTTGCTCCTTAGTTGTTAGTGGCCACTAGGTTTCTACACTTAGTTCATTTTTATAATCGAGGAGAACTAGCCTCTTTATAGGTCACGAAGGTTGCAAAACCTTCCCCCACGCATAGTGGAACCTCCACCGCCACCTCGACGCCGGAGGACTGATTCTTGTGGTTCATACGAACTTACAGGAACGATGGAACCAACCAGAGAACCACACCCATTAACTGAGTATCAACAGGATCATAATACTATTGAGGTTGAAGGCATAACCACTCAAGAGTTTAACACACCTTTCAATCCTCCTTTGACAGGTCCTGATGACCCTTTAATTGAAAGTGTAGTTTCTCTAGGTCAACCAGAGTTTGGTTCATATCGGTTTACACCTGGTTTTTTCATGGATAACTTAGGAGAGGTGTTCGGAATCCCTCATACTCCCACAACATGAATTATGACTAGAGGTTTCTCTCCTTCTTATGCACACACCTCGGCACTGAGCTCTGCGTAGTTAACTTCTACTCCGAGCAGTTCCTACAACTTCAACGCTGGACCCTCGAACTTGTCTAGATCTCAAGCTATGACAACCTATTTTGGTCCCACTGTTGGCTCATCTAATATTCCATTTTTTGGAATACCTTCAGTACCATTTACATCATCTCCTTTTTTACAACAGTCTCAGGGTAATCCACAATCTGCTCCGTTTAGTCACGGTTTTCCTTGTTTCGGAGGACACATAGCTCCTTCCTCACCCTTCGTGGGCTCGATACCCATTTTGTCTATTACATCTACACCTGTTTTTAACCCCTTCACAGGTTTTAGTGTGCAATAATTGAATGTACAAACATCCAATGTACATATAGGGAGTACTCCCTTTTCACAGTTTGGTGGAGGGGGTGGTAACTTTGTTAACCCACATTTCAGAGGGGCTAACACCCAACCGCAATAGACGAACACCCAAGGAAGAAACCCTTTAGCATTTGGTTGGAGCAGCTTTAACAATACTTTCACTTCATGACCGATGGTTGGGGGAAAACCCAACCAACAATATTGGAACCAGGTCTCGGGAGGTTCTCCCTACCAGGTTCCTGTTAATCAAATTCCATCGTTTCGACCTCATTTTCCCTTTCTAGAAACTTAAAAATGGTTAGATCTTTCAAAACTAACCAATGATCCAGTGTGCCATAACTCGGCATGGCCACCCGTTCCAACCAAGTTTCCTTCTGACATCCCAAAGTTTGAAGGAAAGGTTGGAGAAGATCTTGGTGATCACGTCAATACCTTTCATCTCTGGTGTTCTTCCAAATCCTTGAATGACCATTCCATTAGGTTGAGGCTCTTTCAGAGGACCTTGACTAGTGTCACGGCTAAGTGGTACATCGAACTACCTATCGCAGCTTATGACACCTTTTGGGGCTTGGAAACAATATAATTGAACCACTTTAAACTTCTCATCCGGTATGATTCCGACACAGACCTTCTGTCGACTTTCAAGCAGAATAAGACCACACACTTATCTGATCACATTCAGGAGTGGTGAAGGAAAAATAGGCTCATTAAAGCTGAAATTCCCCTAGATTTTCTATTAGAGTGGTACTTCAAATCACTCCTTCCTTACATTTCTAAGGATGTAGCAACTTCTTGGGTGTCTTCTGAGGAGGAAGCCATCCTTAGGACCCAACAACTTGATTTGGTATATGCTACATCTGGGATCCTGTATGAGATTATCCTTGACACACCGAGATCTAATATTGATCTGGGTAAACCTAATCCTAGACCACATGCTGATGGAATCGTCATTTCAGTAGACACATCAATATTCGAAGCTTTGACCAAGCAAGTTCATGCTTTATCTGTAAAGCAGTCTACTGTAGACACAACTTCTGTTGCAACCTCCCCTTCTACAACTGAATCTGTACAACAAGTGCAGACTAATCAAAAGGGTCCTCGGAAACCCAACAACAAAAAGAAGGGCAAGAAAGGGGAGGGGAACCATGAAAAGCCCCAAAACAACAAAAATGCTGAGGAGGGAAAAAAGGATCAAAAGAAGGTTAAGTTTCCCTGTAAGCTTTGCAAAGACGATCACCCTGTTAAGATTCAATATGCTAAGACAGAAAATAGCAGCATTACATTCCATTTCACAATAATAGCATATACAGGATCACTGAAGAAACAACAAGCACAGCATAAACACAAGAGACACAGATTTATCCTGGGAAACCCTCATGGGGTAGAAAACCCAGCAAAGCTTCCTCAATATAGATGACCAGCAATATACAAAGATGCAAACCAAAGACATGATCTCCTCCTCCACAATAGCATACCTCTCCTCCACAAGTGCGCTATTCTCAAGTGAGTGAGTGTGTGTCTAATGAGGAATACACCTCCTCTATTTATACACTACTCCGACTTGTCTTTTACACAGAACATGTAGGCTCGTATTTAACCAATGGGTTAAATACCCCACTACAACTGACTAGGACGACCCCTCTAGGGTGGTCTAATAACCCTTTGACCCATATAACACATACAGGGCCGACCCCCACTAGGGAAGTCTAATAACCCAAGTTACCACATTCCGACGAAGGAATAAACATCTCCGGATATACAATAAGATCTTCACGGAGGAATGAAACATCTATGGAATAATAAAGTACAAATATAATATTCTTTGAAGTTACAATATCTCAACACTCCCCCTTAATGAGAAGGATATTATAACAGCATCTACACGAGCAAGGAGTCATCAACATCATACATGATACATCTATAAATCATTGGAAGCTTTCTCAATCATCATCAGTAACTCAACCAGTTACTGGAACATCTTCAATACTGGAACATCAACATCTTCAGTACTGAGTCTTTATCTTCTGCAGCACTCAAACAGCTACAGTAGCATCAATATCTGAATCCTCACGATCGTCGACATCGTCATCACACGATCATCAACATCGTCATCACATGATCAACATCGTCGTCTAGATCAACACGATCAGCATTGTCACATCATATCGATCTACATCATCTGGTTCATCACAATCTACAGCATCTGGATCATGACGATCTACAGCATCTGGATCATCTCGATCTACAGCATCTGGATCATCTCGATCTACAACATCTAGATCATCTCGATCTACAGCATCTGGATCATCTCGATCTACAGCATCTGGATCATCTCGATCTACAGCATCTGGATCATGTCGATCTACAGCATCTGGATCATGTCGATCTACAACATCTGGATCATCACGATCTACAGCATCTGGATCATCTCGATCTACAGCATTTGGATCATATCGATCTACAGCATCTAGATCATCACGATCTATAGCATCTAGATCATCTGTATTAGTATCCACACCAATACATCTATCATCAAAACATGTATTCTTACTAATACATATATCATCAAAAATCATGTATTCTTACTAATACATCTGTCATCAAAAGCATGTATTCTCACTAATACATCTATTATCAAAAGCATGTATTCTCACTAATACATCTATCATCAAAAGCATGTATTCTCACTAATACATCTATGATCAAAAGCATGTATTCTCACTAATACATCTATCATCAAAAGCATGTATTCTCACTAATACATCTATCATCAATAGCATGTATTCTCACTAATACATCTATCAACAATAGCATGTATTCTCACTAATACATCTATTATCAAAAGCATGTATTCTCACTAATACATAGCAGCATATCCTGCAACACACACGATCATATTACAGGATGATCAATCCCGCTCTCTTTAGGACATAGGTCCATGGATGATACAATCCAGATCAAGTTCCAGGATGATCAATCCTTATCACTTTAAGACAAGTCTCATGTCTAGGCACAATGTAATCCATCACGTACATTTTGAACCCAGTTCATGGATGATGCAATCCTATCTTTAGTTTTTTCGGAGACATCAGTCTACGGATCAATTCTAGGACTAAAGTCCGGGGAAGATACAATCCCCTACCTGTTCATTCAGGACTTCATTATCGGAGACCCAGTCTACGGCTCAATTCTTGGACCGCAGTCCGGGGAAGATGCAATCCCCTACCTGTTCATTCAGGACTTCATTATCGGAGACCCAGTCTACGGCTCAATTCTGGGGCCGCAGTCCGGGGAAGATACAATCCCCTACCTGTTCATTCAGGACTTCATTATCGGAGACCCAGTCTACGGCTCAATTCTGGGACCGCATTCTAGGGAAGATACAATCCCCTACCTGTTCATTCAGGACTTCATTATCGGAGACCCAGTCTACAGCTCAATTCTGGGACCTCATTTCGGGGAAGATACAATCCCCTACCTGTTCATTCAGGACTTTATTATCGGAGACCCAGTCTACGGCTCAATTCTGGGACCTCAGTCCGGGGAAGATACAATCCCCTACCTGTTCATTCAGGACTTTATTATCGGAGACATCATGTCTACGGCTCAATTCTGGGACCTCAGTCCGGGGAAGATACAATCCCCTACCTGTTCATTCAGGACTTTATTATCAGAGACATCATGTCTACGGCTCAATTCTGGGACCTTAGTCCGGGGAAGATACAATCCCCTACCTGTTCATTCAGGACTTTATTATCGGAGACATCATGTCTACGGCTCAATTCTGGGACCTCAGTCCGGGGAAGATACAATCCCCTACTTGTTCATTCAGGACTTTATTATCAGAGACATCATGTCTACATCTCAATTCTGGGACCTCAGTCCGGGGAAGATACAATCCCCTACCTGTTCATTCAGGACTTTATTATCGGAGACATCATGTCTACGGCTCACTTTAGAACATGTGTTCAAGGATGATGCAATCCCTCTTCTTTCTCGGAGACACCTGTCTACGCCTCACTTTAGAACATGTGTTCAAGGATGATGCAATCCCTCTTCTTTCTCGGAGACATCTGTCTACGGCTCACTTTAGGACTGAAGTCCAGGGATGATCCAATCCCCAAATGTCCACCAAGGACTTCATTCTCGGAGACATCATGTCTACGGCTCTCTTGAGGATGATGCAATCCTATCATGTCCACCAAGGACTTCATTCTCGAAGACATACGTCTACGGCTCTCTTGAGGATGATGCAATCCTATCATGTCCACCAAGGACTTCATTCTCGAAGACATACGTCTACGGCTCTCTTGAGGATGATGCAATCCTATCATGTCCACCAAGGACTTCATTCTCGAAGACATACGTCTACGGCTCTCTTGAGGATGATGCAATCCTATCATGTCCACCAAGGACTTCATTCTCGAAGACATACGTCTACAGCTCTCTTGAGGATGATGCAATCCCCTTGTCACCTTAGACCCTGTCTAAGGACCATCCACCAACCTCTCTGTTGGCATCACCAATATAGGTATCCACATCATTGACCTCACTGTCGATGCGGGAAATCTTATCATAAGTGATCACATCACTCCTTCTTTCGAGGAGGGTCCTTCTTAACTATATTAAGTTTGTCTTGGAAAACTTTACTTGAGGTAGAGGTTTGGTTAGTACATTGGATCGGTAGAAGTTTGGTTAGGGCATTGATAACTTGTTACGAATTCGAACATTAACCATATCTTGTATATAGAAATGTCAGATCTCTATGTGCTTTGAATTATCATGGAACACTAGATTCTCTGCCATTTTGGTACAACTCTGTTTGTCACATAGGATCATAGTTGGGTCCATCTCTAAGTCAATTCTGAAGCCATACCGCTTCACAATTAGCAGAGCAAGCAGCCATATATTCTGCTTGTGCTAAGAGCCATACTAGATTGTTTCATGCTCAACCACGAGATCATGGATGATCCCAGACAATAACATCCTCTCGATGTGCTCTTCTTGTTTGATACACTTCCTTCCCAATCAACATCTGTGTAGCCATATGAAGTCATGATCTCCAAGATAACATAGATCAAAGTCTATTGTATCCTTTAGGTACCGCATTACATGATTTGCAGCTTATCAGGTGGATACATCTAGTTTCCACTAGATACTGACTCAAGGTGTTCACAACAAATCATATATCTGACCAATGACTCAATATTTTGTTTGTACAGAGTTCTATCCACTAACTCTGATGAGTCATCTGCTAACAACTTCAAGAGTGGCCATACCAACACATCAAGTCCTTTTAATATTTCTCAGCATACTTTCCTTGGTTGAGAAGGATTCCTTCTGAGCCTTGCCATACTTCCAGACCTAGGAAGTAATGCATCAATCTGAGATCTTTCATTTTCATTTCTGAATTGAATGATCTTCTGCATTTCTATCTGTGCCATCTCTCATTAGATGGGTCTACTGATATGAGCCTCAATATCATTCAAACTCTGTGGTGAGTTCCTTATTGCATCCATGTCATCTATGTATAGAAAACATATTCAACCTTGTAGCAAAGGTTGAGATCCACATCACCCATGGTGATCATTAAGCTCATCAATTGATTATCGATCCTGGGAACCCATACAAATCCTGATTCACACTTCTTCTTTAATTACACCATTAAGGGAATGGTCTTATCTAGCCACTTGGAGAAAACATCTCATCATGATTCTCTTCCTCTTTCTAGGAGAATCTTCTAGCCACAAGCCTTCTATAGTGTGTTTGATTTGTAAATCTTTTGTTGAGCATCCATCGCTAGTTCAGTGTTCATCATTCATCATGATCTTTCCTACAAATCAAAATTAAGTACATGATTAGTAATACTTCATAATCATCAAATCATATTGTCATGATAATCTATTATGCATATAGATATCATTTACATAGTTATGCAACTATTTTGACCAATACTTTGGCACAACATATTCTATATGCATACAATGTCTATCTAGATGCCTTCCATCTCTACCAGAACATACTATCGAGAGTGTGCACAGCTCTCAGCATGTCAACAAAGAGGTTTCTTCTAGACAAGCAACAATGGAATGTTTGTCCAACTTACCAATCATATGCATATTAGTAGTATACTGTTTCAATGCTCTATGAATGTTTACACTCAGCATGATATATTCTAGGAATACAAATATGCATACAAGCAATATCATTTACTATTTCAAATAATAACTCAAATACTTATCTTTTATGTTTGTGTGGTTGCCTCTCGCTTGATCTTCTATATGTCTTTTGAACTTTTATTCATTCTGTACCACTGTGCATGCTCAAGTGTGCACTAGTGTCATCCTCATGATCTCATACACAAACATACATTCATTAGTATATTCTCAAAACATTCTAATTTTAAATAATCTTGAATATGTATAGTCATGATCATTAGTATTCAGGGTTTCAAGGAAGTCTTCTTTTACTCATGCATATTCTTGTTTGATCATAGTACTCTTCTGGTTAATTAAATCATCAAGATAAGAGACATAATATGCATAAACCCTTGATTACTAACTTTATGAATAAGCATAACCAATCATACCAAGTATACTTATATAAGGGATCCTAACACAAGGTAAGATTCTAACTTGACATAGGAAAAAATACCTGGATTAGTATACCTGCTTAGTTATGTACAACATACCTAAACAATCTCTTCAATGATTTAGAGATCCTGAGCTAGAACCTACATGTCTCATAGGTTAAGCATAATATAACAAAGTCATACATACCTCGTAAGTAGAACAAAGTCTTTGTCTTCATGTTGTCATGGTCATGGAACTTGATTTGTCTTTTGTGATGTACCTGTATCTTGTTAGCAGACAACATCAACCTCACACAATACCATAATGCATTAGTACAATCATATAGCCCTAATCAATGAAGGTCTTCGATCATTCACATGCATTCATACTGTTACTAGGGTGATAAGACAATTCTAACGTTAATCAAGATTGTACTAATAAATTATATGAAGACAAACACATTATGAACCTAATCAAGAATCAGATTTCAAGACATACCTGAACTCCTTAAGTCATACCTGTCGAGACTTCTTGTAGTCTTCTTATGTAAGGGCTTAGCCTTAACTCCCCCTGAAACTTGATCTGGAGCTTGATTAGGGTTTGCTAGAGAAACCCTAAAAATTCAATCTTTGAATTTCACACTTCTGAATGGATGGGAGGATGTGTCTTGCTGAGCTTATCAAACTAGCATACTTCAATTTTGAAATCTCCAAAAATTTGACCCCTCAAAATTTCCTTCGAAACTTCTGGATCTTCTGGATAGGAACCCAAAATAGGGTTTGATGAAGCCCAACCTTATGTCCAATCAAAAGGTTCGATCCAAGGCTCTAAACTCTTATTTTTCTGAGGAGCTTCCAGCCGTGGATCCCGATTCCAAAAATTCTAAATTTCTCCGAAACACTAATTTCTGGAAGCCATGAATGAAGGTGCTCCAAAAATAATTCTGTTTTGACAGAAATATGTACCTGATTGTTTCTGCTGTAACTCCGAAATTTTCGCTCCAAAGGGTCTGAAAACGTTTTCTGTGGTATCCTGACCTGTCATCTTTCCAACGCAATAGGTCTGAACTTAATTGGATTTTCTGAGAGAGAGTTATGCCAAGTGTCGCAACGTGACCTGTTTATGGGATAAAACAGGAGAGCGAACTTGTACGGCGTGCCACGTGTCACTGGTTAAGCTTCGGCCTCTGAAAACGTTTTCTGAGATAGTACCGTCTATGTACTACCTATCACTTTTTACGATATTGCATTTGGAGCTTCCTAGCCCAAGTTATGACCTTTTTTCCTAGGTCACCTGCTTTAGACTGAGATCTGGAAGAGGTAGAAACCCTAACTTGTACTGATCATAACTCACAAAGTACAACGAATCTGAGGGTTCCCTTTGGACACAAGATACCTGGAGATGTTATCTACGACCTGTAAAGGTTTTAGATCCTGAACCTTCGCCAAAATGGATTTATGGCGAAAGTTCCACGATGACGGGTTTTTGCTATATAAAACCCTAACCTTCAAATTGTCATAAGTAAAGCAAGTGTCGTAAGTGCCATACCTTGCCTTCCTTCAGGTTAGCTCTGATACCATGTTAAGATTCAATATGCTAAGACAAAAAATAGAGGCATTACATTCCATTTCACAATAATAGCATATACAGGATCACTGAAGAAACAACAAGCACATCATAAACACAAGAGACACAGATTTAGCCTGGGAAACCCTCATGGGGTAGAAAACCCAGCAAAGCTTCCTCAATATAGATGACCAGCAATATACAAAGATGCAAACCAAAGACATGATCTCCTCCTCCACAATAGCATACCTCTCCTCCACAAGTGCGCTATTCTCAAGTGAGTGAGTGTGTGTCTAATGAGGAATACACCTCCTCTATTTATACACTACTCCGACTTGTCTTTTACACAGAACATGTAGGCTCGTATTTAACCAATGGGTTAAATACCCCACTACAATTGACTGGGCCAACCCCTCTAGGGTGGTCTAATAACCCTTTGACCCATATAACACATACAGGGCCGACCCCCACTAGGGAAGTCTAATAACCCAAGTTACCACATTCCGACGGAGGAATAAACATCTCCGGATATACAATAAGATCTTCACGGAGGAATGAAACATCTCCGGAATAATAAAGTACAAATATAATATTCTTTGAAGTACAATATCTCAACACACCTTACCCACCAATTCCCTCTTATGGAAGAATCCCAGAAGTTCCTCAGTGAGAGGAAACCAACTGTCCTGAAGGACCCATTCCCTCATGGACAAGGCTTAACTTCTGGAAACCCTAGTGCTGGGGGCACTCCTCATGTCTTGTCATCTGATCAATCATTTATAAATATGATTAACTCAAGTATACTACTGCAAAATAGAGCCAGGAATTATAAACCAGACTCGCAGCAAAAGGATAAGGAAGTCCCTGAAACATCTACTCCTCTTCACATTGAGAGACCAGTAGACCCTTTGACGAATATCCCTAAGGGTGTCTTCAAGAGGGCTATGCACAACCCCAATGCACGAGCTGCTCCCAACTACTTTTTTGTAGAGGATTGAGCTCAAACACCTTATGCAATGTCCACACTCAAAGTCTTGCAGAGCTGTCCTTTACAACGGAATGCACTTCTAGCAGCGATAGGGAGCATGGACTCATCTAGTATGCTCGCTCGGTTTGATATGTCTAGTATTAAACCCCGGTTACTGTATCACATAGCCCTCCAGATTGAAGTAGTCCGTGGCCCCAAAACCATCAGACAAACCATGGTAGATGAGGGTGTGTCTACGTGTGTAATGTCAATTTCCTACTGGAAAGCTCTTGGCTCGCCTGAGTTAGCTCCTTCTAACACACTTCTTACCACTTTTGATGGAATATCTTTCCGTCCACACAGATTCTTACCATATTTTGATGTCGAACTTGTCATTAAAGTAGTGTCTGTGGAGGTTGAAGTATTGGACACTACTCTTGACTACAATTTGTTGTTAGGAAGGAGATGGACGTATGCGATGCAAGCTGTCCCATCAGCTTCATTTCGAGTAATAATGTTCCCCCATGAAGGAAAGATCATTTCAGTTGATCAAATTTCATTTACTCAAAATAAAAACAATGCTTCATTGGATTCAACAGTCCCTTTGATTGATCAGTCTCACCCACCCAGCGAGAGTTTGGGAGTAGGCATGTATTCATCACTGATGGGAATGTCTGACCTACCTGCTCCCACAAACTACATTGGTTCTACGAGTACTTCTGACATTTTGTCTCGGGAAATATTCACCGTCAATCGAACAAATGATCCTTGGATTCTTCCCACTCGGCAGGAAATCACTGTGCCCCTATCTGTTGCAGAAATAACTTACCAAGCAACACGAGATGCTGCAGTAGATTATATCTCGACTATGTCCATCTCCGTAGAGTCAGATATAAACTATGCACCTACATGGTCAGTCAACTCTACCCACTCTTTCGATTGTCTGGAAACTGATTTTCCCTCTGACGAGGCCATCTTGGAAGCCATGGTAGGCCTAGATCATCCATGGGAACATATGTATCACAGGTCCTATTTCCTTCCTGATCTAGATAGGATAGAGAGAGGTGAGTTTTCAGTCAGTCCTGGTGGTGATGTCGATTTGTCCATCATTCCATCTATACAAAAGACTTATGATAAAGTTAATATGACAAACATATCGAGAACTATTCCGATCGATATGTCCATCAAAACTGGCGTTGTGGAAAACCTTTTTATTGGAGCAAACTGTACTCCTGATGAGATCACTTTGTACACCAACCTATTCAAGGAATTTCGTGATGTTTTTTCCTAGTCTTACGAGGAGATGCCAGGAATCGACCCCGCCATAGTATAGCATTCCATCACAACTTATTTGAATGCTAAACCTGTGGGATGAAAGCTTTGTCTGATAAACTCTAGGAAAGCAGCTGCCATCAAGGCGGAAGTTGAGAAACTGCTTAGAACTGGCTTCATATATCTGATTGATATGACAAAATGGGTCTCCAACCCAGTTCTAGTTGATAAGAAGCAAGGAACCATTCGGGTCTATACAAAATTATGAGACTTAAACAAAGCTTTTCCAAAGGAAAATTACCCCACACCTTTCATAGATCAGATTATCGACGAGTGTGGGGGCCATGAAATATTCTCTTTCATGGATCGTTTCTCAGGATATAACCATATTTAGATAAAACCTGAGGACCAACATAAAACAACTTTTATTTGTCCTTAGGGAACCTTTGCTTATCGGAAGATGCCATTTGTCCTAAAGAATGCTGGAGCTACGTTCCAACGTGCAATGAACTTTGCTTTCCACAATATCAAACATGTAGTGGAACCATATTTGGATGATCTCCCAGTGCGATCTCGTAAGAGACGAGATCATCCTGATCATCTGAGACTCGTTTTTGAATGATGCAGATAGTATAAGATTCGATTGAATCCTAACAAGTGTGTATTATGTGTCGAGTCCGAACGCCTACTGGGTTTTATTGTATCTAGTCATGGCATCATGGTCAATCCACTCAAAGTTGAGGCTATTGTAAATATGCCTCCTCCTCAAACCCTATGACAACTTCAAAGTCTACAGGGTATGTCTAACTTATTACGACATTTCATCATTAAGTATGCAAAAATCATGAAAGGATTCATGAGGCTGCTTAAGCAAGGCACCCATTTTTTATGGGATGAGGCTGCTCAAATGTCCATTTGAAGCCTTGCAAAAGGCACTGTTATCATCCCCATTGCTGAGTCCACCAGATTATACCAAATATTTTCTTTTATATATGGCCGCATCAGTTTCCATGATTGGCATAGTACTCGTTTAGGAGGATGACAAGCTCTAGGAGCATGTCATATATTATCTTTCGCACACATTAGTAACTCCCGAACTGAAGTATTCTTACGTCAAGAAGTTAGCATTAGATGTTGTCCATGCGGTCCAAAGACTGCATCACTACATTTTTCTTCAAACCACCACAGTTATCGCAGAGGTCAATCCTTTTCAATACGTGTTAACCCGATGCATCATCGGCAGGAAGTTTAATAAGTGGATTGTCATCCTGCAAGAATTTGATCTAGGTTTCCAATTGGCTAAGCAAATAAATACTTGGTGTTCACTAAAATTATTTCGGAGTTCCCGAGTGATGTAGTTAGTCATGAGGAAGAGTCATCATTCCCTGATGAACATATATTTCTCATTGCCACCTCTGACCCATGGTATGGGGATATCCTAGTATATCTCTAGACTTTGAGGTGTCCACCTAATTTCTCTAGGGACGAATGATGGAAACTGAAACACCACGCATAGAACTATCTCATCATTTCTGATACACTATACAGACATGGGATAGATTCCATTTTACGTTGTGTTTTGAATTTGGAGGAAGCAGAAACAGTATTGAATGATGCTCACTATAGATCCTGTGGGGGTCATCTTTCTGGGTTGGGAATGGCTCAAAAAATACTGCATGTTGGTTACTTTTGGCCCACAATATTTAAATACTGTGTGGAAGCTGTGAAACACTGTCAGCCGTATCATTTTTTCACAAAAACGATGCGACCACACTCAGCTCCTCTCCACCTTGTGATTACAGTAGTCCCCTTCACCAAGTGGGGGATTGATTTCATGACATGTAATCCAGCTTCAGCTGGAGGACATCATCACATCATTGTTGCTATGGACTACTTCAAAAAGTGGGCCGAGGAAATGCCTACTGTCAAAGAAGATGAACATACGACTGCTTATTTTGGATTCAGCCAGATCATTGCTAGATTTGGTATCCCTAAAGAGATTGTGACATACCATGGTTGACACTTTCATAACATAATGATGACTGAGCTATACACAATGTTAGGATTTCAGTAGGAACATTCTTCCTCATTCTATCTGTAGGTGAATGGTTGAGTCGAAGCGGTTAAAAAAACTTTGAAGACTATTCTTCAGAGGACCGTCAATGCCAGTAGGTCAAACTAACACATCATGTTGTACCCTGCTCTTTGGGAAAACTGGTCTAATGTTAAGAATGCTACAGGATTCTCACACTTTCAGCTTGTTCATGGGGTGGAAGAAGTCATTCCTGTTGAGTGTGAGATTCCTTTGTTAAATTTGGATATCCAACTGTTCACAGAGACTTCAGCTTTAGAGGAGCATTTGCTGCATTTAGAACATTTAGATGAACAACACCGAGATGCACTCACAACAAATGAAGCTCATAAGAGCCGTGTTAAACGTCAATACAATAAGTATGTTAAACTGAAGGTATTCTCAGAAGGAGACCTTGTCCTACTTTACGAACAGGATAAGGATCCCTTGGGGGCAGGAAAGTTCAAGTCCATGTAGCTCGGGCCATACATAATCTCTAAAGTTCTGAAGAAAGGAACCTACGAGCTAACCGATTACGAGGGTAATAATTTTCCTGAGCCTAGAAATGGGATCTACTTGAAAAGGTATTATGCCTAGGCATCCATGCTTTTTCATGTATTATAGTTGTACATTTTTTGTAGAGTTAGTCTTTTCTTGTGGTTTGTGTTGTGTCTTATGTGTCTTCTGGATTGTGTTTTCAGATGACGACTAAATACTTTATAGGATTTGTTGAGGGCGCCATTCGCCACACCCATCAATTGGTTGTAGCGTCTCGGGTTATTTAATCACTAACTCGCCACCCTCGTGCCTTCGGGAGGGGCTTTCTTAGGCCCCACAATGAACAATGTAGTTGAGAACAATGTGGTCATTGAGTTAATCTGAGATGCCCTCCATCATGACATTTAACGTATTGAGGTAAGACTCAACTCGCAGTTAGTTGTGCTTCAGTTAATGGGTGACTATAGAGTTAGAGATCCTGTTTTGCTTCGTCAGGTTTTGTGAGTAAAGTTGCTTGAAAGACAATTTGAGTATATTACATATCAACTCATTTCAAGGAATTTAAATGATTTAGCTTATTCATATGCAAATTATGTTTTAGATTTCCATCTATATCACACACAGTCACAATAAATAGTTCACACATATAGACAAGAAACACATGTATATAAAGTCGGTACTGTATATATCCGTATCAAAAAAATATGAGTTTTGGGTCAATAGTCTGTCACAGTGTCATATCAATATGCAAAATGGGCTCAAAAGGCCTAAAAAATATACATATGGCCTTATCCCTACGGAGAAGGTGGGGCATCATCCATCTCTTCCACAACCTCTCTGTAATAGATGACGAGTCTGACTACTTTCCTAAGTAACCGAATCCATTCCAGGGGCACACCCACGACATCCTCCTGCATAGAGAGCGACATCTACTCAATATTGTAGGTGGAAATATCATGATTCAATCAACTCATCTTTCCCTCTATGCTCACTAGCATGGAATCGGTTGCCCCAGGATCGATCGGACGTATAAAAGTACGAGGATGTCCCTCTAGTCGCACTGGTCCCTCTAGTTGCACTGGTCCCACATCTGTATTAAAACACACTAATCAATACTGGAACTCATCATAAAAACTACATACATAAAAAACATAAAAATGAAATAATTTTAAAAAAGTAAAAGTACTCTATAGTTTCAATTCTGTTTTAAAATTTTATTTAATCAATTAATGTACTTTCCAAGTCTTGGTTATTAGGTAAAGAATATGCGACGATCCCACTATTTTTTGCAACCATGGTCTATACAAGGTTTTTCTTTCTTTATGACATTCCAGTTAGGTATAATGCTTCCTATAATTACATGTCATTTTGAAATTTTATTTAGATCGTGTGATATATATTTTTTCACTAATCTGGTTGTCCCTATGATATCGGTAGTATTTCGTCATTTGACAAGATCATGGAACTTAGTTTCCCTGATGCTTATAAATTCTTTTTAATCCCTTGTTAGACTTTTCAAAAATAAACAAGATCGTCGAGTATGCTTGTTTTGTTCAAACTCGTTAAAGGAAGTGAACAGACATCCACTTAGGTATAAGTTTAGCCCTTTTTCAAACCTTCGTGGATTATTTACAAAAAAGGTATACTCTAGTCATACATTCTTAGAAGAGTTCTTTTCTCAGTGTTTTATACTTTTTCGGGTGGGGAGACTAACTTGACAAAAAAGGACATCTTGGAGTCTTCTTTAGGGTTTTCTGACTCTCGAAACATGAAAATACCAAGTGAGCATCTACTAACTCGAGCTCGATGTGAAATCCACGAGTGAGTATATGGATTAATTGTTTAATTTTTTCAGACTCCTTAAAATTGAAAACACTGGCGAGCAAGAACAGATCTCGGCTCGATATTAAAATTCAGAGATCAATATATAGAGTATTATTCTATCTCTTCTTCAAACTCGTTAAAAAATGAAGAAGGTCTTGATTTTCCCTCCCATGGACTCATTAAATTACACATGGTTGGAACTTTATCAAGCAATCTTCTCCCTCTTTCTTCGAGCTTGCTTAAAAAATGAAGAAAGACTATTGAGTTTGATTTCTTGGACTCATTAAAACCAACAAGAAGGATATTCTTTAATAAAAAGATAAAAGGGAAGGGAAGGGTGTCCAATATCTTTTTCAGTTTCAAAGGAAGCAAGTAAGTCATATCCTTGAACAAAGCACCTTTTGAGTTCATCAAACAGGTGGGTTGTAGTCTTTTGACATTAGGATGAACCCGATATCAGAGTTTTTACTCCTCCGATTGGTTACTCTTCCAATCATATGGAGAATTTGTTAATGTCTCCTACATTGCAGATTTATATCATGTTCCCATTTTCACAAAGTTTCCTAAGTCACTCCTGTGTCATGCTCACTGTTCAAGGATACTACTTGTGTCGGCCATTTTGCAATTACCTTGACCTCATGTGTCGGCCATCCCTCGTGTTAGTTTGTTTCATCTTATATTCAGTCCTACTCCAGATCAACTCAATCTTTTGAGTGTTCCTCGTGTTGGATTATGGAGGATGCCTTAAGGCCTCCCTTCCAACGAACTTCTTCCCATCGACTTCAACTCATTTTGCTCTGGGAATGAAGTTTAGAGTTTCGGATAGTACCTTGGGGATTGCAGTCATTAGTAGAAATTTTCCTCGCTATTGAATAGTGGGAATACATAAATATCTCCTATTCGATGGATTTTCCAAGTGTTCGAATTCAAAACCCTTTATTCACACTTGTTAGAATGTACTAGGTACCTTGGGACCCATTTTCATTATCGGTGGACGCCCTCGCGTTTGTTAACAATATACATTAATGACCGGTAATCAAACGGTACCCCCCATGTTCGACTTTAGCTCATTTATTCACATGGTTAGGATTCATACCTTGAGGTGTTTTGGATGAATACCTTGGGCCTATGATAGCATCACTGCATTTTGTTATTGTCCAAGTTGCGGAAGACTGAGCCACACTCATTTTTGGCTCTTGATGAGACATAAATCCAGCTTGTTGTTATAGCTATGATCTCCTATTTTGACATGGATCCACACTTGTATTTGAGTGGCCATGCTATATACATCTTTCAGTTATGTATTGGATATTATGTTCTATCATCATGAACATCTTCTGATGTCAATATTGTAATTGCGAGTTGACCTGGTTTTCTGTTTTCAGGTACTTTTGGGAATTCGTCCTGTATTTTCCTCGTTCCTGCTTTGACCTTGGATTGTAATGTATTTCGGCCATCGTTTCCCTCTGACCTCACACATTAGGGGGAATCTTTTATCAGTCAAAATAACACTTCTCCGTCCATGATCACATCGCTTTGCTGATCACACAAAAGGACACTAGGGATGGAAGAGCTTACTTGACCTTGGATGACTTGGAGCTGAATCCTTACTCCTTCAGCTTAAAAGTTTATTTTTGACACCTTTACCATAAATTCGCAACTCCTATAAATTACACCTTGCGAGTCACTCGCGGGTCTCTATACTGACAGCTTGTGGGTATGAATTAAAAAGACGACAACCTCACCCTATGCGAAACCAATCATTCATTCCGTGAAAAATAAAAAGTTAAAATTTAAATAATAATAATAATAAATAAAAATAAAATAAAAATAAAATAAAAATAAAATAAGAATTAACTAGAATAAGAATTAACTATAATAAGAATTAACTAAAGTAATAATAAAATAAGAATTAACTAAAAAAAAAAGAAATTAATAAAATATGAATTAACTAAAATACAATATTAATAATAACATAATAATGTAATAAAATACTAACATATAATTTAAAAAAAAATAGAAGTTAAATTAAAAGATAAGCTCAATAAATTTAGATGAAATAAAAGATAAATAAAATAAAATAAATAGGAATTAATTAAAAATATGTATAATGATGATAATATGATAGACATGTTTTGTGAGAATTATTCATTTTCATTTTAGTTTTAAACGATAATAATATAAAAAATGGTTACTCAATGCTAATTAATTTGTAATTACTGAACACAAATTACTCATAACTAGATCTAATTATTCAATGTAAAGAAGTTACCTGTGTGTATGGTGCCGCAATCTCCTCTGCTGCTGCCATGGCTCGGTCTAGGTCAAAGGAACCGATGTCGTCCCACCAGGAGGATGGAGACTCGACCCTGAATAACTATACATTAAAACAAATAAAGTCAACAATGTGTAATTCAAAGTCAAATATATTAAAAAATACGATATCAAATAAAATACAATAAATACTTGAACATTAAATAAAAAAATGGCTAACCTGGTCCATGTAGCTCTCTGTGGCATGCTGCTGCATAGAACCATGGAAAGAATGAACACAGTGAGAACAACGATGTGCCATTGTTCTAGTCGAACTAGATGGCCCCACCTGGGTTCCACCTGCACCTGGAATGTCCTGGACACCACCCATAGACCGTGCAGTTGTGTGTGTCTCATCGATGTCCTCCCAGCTCTATGAAGACATAGCCACAAATGTGGTATGTCTAATCAAATGACATGTGGCACGTCTAACTGAGTCATCAATCTCATCTAGGCCGCTACCAAACCCAGGTGGTTGAGGAGGGGGGTTTGGCTCTCTCCTGGGTGCAGGAGATCCTCTGAGTGGGTTGCGGCGGGCCCGAGGTCGATCTTGGGCAGAGCCAAGAACGAAACCCTGAAACTCAATGATGTCAAAATAATTGACATGGTAGCCTAGCTCAAACTCATCCCACAATTTCCTAAGAAAATACTGTGGGACCTAACATTGCATGGGGTCCTGTCAAACACCATAAACTATCTCTTTCTCCAATTATCTCTCCATGGCTGGTAAATACACCAGTCCATGCAAACCCATCTCTTCCTCACATCTAGAGGTTTTCTTGTCATGGGAACTATGAATTTGTTGTACAACTATGCTTTGGTGATGTTGAGGTCTTTAATTTGTTCTTTGGATATCCCAGTGGAATAGTGCTCCCTCATTCGAGCCCTGTATTGGCTCAGATTTGTGATCTCACTGTGGGCAATGCTGATGGATTCAATGATGTTTTGCAATGATGAAGCCAGGGAAACTCGAGAGGGTTCCTTGGTGCTCTTCAATTCATCGCTTAATACCCTTAATTCATTTAAATCTTGGTGTAATTGATTCTCTGGGTTTTCAAATGGTTCATCACCAGGTTCATTGTCCGTTCCAATGTTGATGTTATTTTCTGATGGTTCAGTTTCATTGGTTTCCTCTGATGGTTGTCGTTTTTTTTGTCATTTTGTTAGGTGTATTTCATCTGCAATGACAATTTGTTGGTTTTTTAGTTGATTGTAATTTTTTTTTAATTTAAAATTGCAATGGAAAAAAAAAACCAACAACAAAAACATGATTCATTGAGCACCTACCTGAAGGAAACATCGGCAATGTAGTGGCAGTTCATATTGATGCCGACTTGGAGGCTTTGGGTGCTCCACAACGCGCTCGCTGGGTGCTTGTTTGGCCGCTCTGCGCTCGCGGGTTTGTTAAAACAATAAAAAACCTGTGCTCTATTTTTTTTATAAAAAAAACAGGCATGCGTACACGTTAATAACGCGTGTGTGCACCCTTTGTCCATGTCAACTCGACAACGTGGACGTTCGACAATGCCGAAGCAGGGGTGCGTACGCATATTTGAATGCACGTGCGCGCCCTTGTGTTGTTTCCGTTCGCGCGCTTCTATTGCGGCCTTTTTGGGTACCAACTTCGTGTGGGTACCCAACAGTCAAAATTCCAAAAGTGTTAAAGAAAAATAAAATCAAAACAATATTTTCCCCTCCTAACTCCTTCAGAAATTTGTTAGACAGAGAAAAATACCCCATCGACCCAAAACAAAGAAAAGGTAATTATTCAATTCCTTGCTCATGTGGAGATGTGTACATAAGAGAAACACGCCGCTCAATTCAGATAAGGCTAAAAGAGAATTGTGTGGACGTTATTCATGAAAGAATTAAGGAGTCATCCGTGGCTGAGCACTCATCAATGACAAACCACCATGTATGCATTGAAAAAGCAAAAGTCATAACACTTAAAGAAAACTGCAATAGAAGACGCATACATAAAGCAATCGAAATTGAGAAACACCCAAGAAACTTCAACAGAGACGGCAACCTCACCCTATGCGAAACCAATCATTCATTCCGTGAAAAATAAAAAGTTAAAATTTAAATAATAATAATAATAAATAAAAATAAAATAAAAATAAAATAAAAATAAAATAAGAATTAACTAGAATAAGAATTAACTATAATAAGAATTAACTAAAGTAATAATAAAATAAGAATTAACTAAAAAAAAGAAATTAATAAAATATGAATTAACTAAAATACAATATTAATAATAACATAATAATGTAATAAAATACTAACATATAATTTTAAAAAAAATAGAAGTTAAATTAAAAGATAAGCTCAATAAATTTAGATGAAATAAAAGATAAATAAAATAAAATAAATAGGAATTAATTAAAAATATGTATAATAATGATAATAGATAAAATTAAAAGAAATATATATATATATATAATAGACAAAGATGGATTAATAGGTTGGCTTTTAGAACATTGATGAAACAAATAAACAATATTTATGAAGTGTAGTACTCTGGAGTTTATTCTGGAGTTCATTCGAGATAACTTTCTCCTCAAGATGGACTCAATTCTCGAGTCTGAAATAAGTTGAGAAGAAAAACTCCACATAGGTCTCCAACTCCCCATAAAGATACATAGTTATAATTGAGGATTTACAATAATAAGAATCACTACATCAAATACACTACAACAACACTTAATAGTATACATTATTCCTTCAGATATATCATAACAATAAACAAAAATAAACACAACAAAGACAGTCGCAACACAGAAACGTAAAGGGCCCAATAATGCTTTTCATTATAGCAAATATATCTTCATTACAAAAACTTACATCATAGCTCTAAGGCCTTACACTCACCGTGGAATTACACATCGCGCAATATACCATCATATAAAGGAAACCCAAAACCCAAATGCATAACCCGTCCTACAGATCTGATGTCTCCTTGATCCTTTGACGCTTGGATGTTCTCACATGAGGATAATAGGGTTTTTAGTATTTCTTCGAAATTTAGTAAAGGACACTCAATATATATTACAAAAATTTTGCATAAAGATGTTCACTCTTAGTTAAAACATAGGAGAATAAAGGAAAAGGTTTTCTATAAAATATAGAAAATTTAGTTTAATAATAAAAAACAAATATAATCTTTGTGATACTAAAAAAGTGAAATATAAAAAACAGTTACTTTGAAATTCAATTTAATAATATCAAAACTCAATTTAATAATATTTGTAATTTCATTAATCTTTATAATTAATTAACTAATAAAAAAAAATGAAATTGTGAAAAGTTTCCTAAACTTTTTTCACAATATTTGTAATTTCCCAAACATTTTTATGGTAAAAATGTAAAAAGATCAGTTGATTCCTTCCCATGTTTTAATATTTACAAACTAAAGACAAAAGATAAACTCAATATATTAATCTTACATTGGCACATTGTTTGACATTTGTAAAGGAGGTTGATGTATTCTATTAAATAATTATTTATTACATAGAAATAAGATAGGAGATTGATGTATTCCATGTGCATTACTTAAAAATTACACTGGAAATAACACATAAACTTTTCTCATCTCATATCAGAAAACACATACATAATGGAAATAACATATAAAGTTTTCTCATATCAGAAAACACCGATATAAATTACACTGATACATAATGGAAATAACATATAAACTTTTCTCATCTCATATCAGAAAACACATACATAATGGAAATAACATATAAAGTTTTCTGATTCTCATATCAGAAAACACCGATATATTGGAAAAGATGGAACACAATAGAGAATCTAGTCCAAAAAGAGGGATTGGATAAAAAGCTTAATATCCAGAATCATTAAAACCCTACCTCCTGAATTCATATAGAGTCTTAATCAATGTGCGTGGAGGGCGTCCTCCCTCGACTGCAATGTGACGGGAAGCCCATCCTTCACAAGTAGAGCAAGTGCCAGCTTCGGCTCCACACAAAGCTCCGGATCCACGCTCACATGATAGCGTACAAGAACATGGGCAGCCACGCACTTCATGCTGATCATGAAATCCAAATCTGTTATATCTGTTCCCAAGACCGGATACCAGTATTTATCACTTCTTTCCTTCTCATGCGCCCCAATCCACCTCTCTGGCTTGAACTCCATGGCATCCTCTCCCCATACACTCTCCAATCGGTTCGCACCATATATTAAACACAACACCCCGGAACCCTTTTTCACAGCGGTTCCATCGGGCAAAACGTCGTCTTTCACAGCTCGTCTGTAACTAACCGGGACTGGAGGATAAAGCCTGAGGGATTCCCACAAAACGGCTTCTAAATACTTCATGTCCTTTAGCTCATCCATAGCAAAATTCCACTCATCAAGATAGATGGAATGGCTGTGACTCCATCGATCTGAGTCCATGGCCTCAGAGAGTTCCAATAATATCTTGTCTTCTACCTCTGGATGTTTGCTCAAAAGCCAGAAGAACCAGCAAAGTGCTCCAAGATAAAGCCTAGAAGCAAACATTATGCTTATGCTTAAGTTCTGCAATGACTTATCAGAAGGAGAACGCCCTTCCTCTGCCTCGATCTTGGTAAATCTTGAGAGAATATCAGTACCCACTACTTCGTTCTCTGCAGTGCTGTTATAAGCGATCTCACTCGTTCTGGACTCCACCATCTGGCTTACAAATTCATAGATTAGATTCTTGAGCTCTTTTGTCTCTGTAGAATGCATCATATTCAGGCATTGCATCAGTTTACAAACAGCAGGAGGGATGATTAGATTATAAACGCATGCTTCTGCGGCTTCATCAAATGCTTTGACAAAGGTGGAAGCTGCAGGATCCGCACCGTTCTTTCCAAATAACATGCAAGTTGAACTATCAAGAGCAAACCGAAGGAATACTTCTTGAAGATCTATAATCGAATCCTTCTTGTAGGCCTCTTCGAGGACAGGAACAAGCTTTTCTTGCACCATTTTTTGTGTAAAATTTATTCTGTAGTCTTGGAAATCGCGACTGTTGAGAACCGTATCAATGGTTTGCCTTGGATATTCATAGGCCAATGACCCATCTCCACACATATCAAAGATATCAACGAGACAGTTGAAGTTAGCGCAGTTCTTTTCGAGAATGTACGCTAAATTTGGAGGACTTGATGTAATGACGTGGATATTTGTCTTGAAACGACCGGCCATGAAACTCATACTCCCACCTATTCCAGCTGCCCAATCGTAGAAATTGCCGAGATTCCACAGCAACGAAGGCATCATGCCCACTACAGGCCAATTCAGCGGTTCATTTGTGTTCCTATTCGATATGAGCAAATACCTGCATAAGAAAATGCTGAGGATTAACAGGGAAAACGCAGTAGCGAATCCGCTAAACTCGATCTCCATCAGGAGGAAATAATTGATCCAGCACTGGCAAACTAAGGAAGAGGCACGCTGCAATCTTAGGGGATAAATTCAGATGCTATTGCTGAGAGGATGGAGACGGGGTTTATTATAATAGACCATATACCCACTCGTCATTAATAAAGGGTTAGAGCACCAGTACCACTCTTGTAACTTTCTCATTGGCAAATCTCGTTTGGATTGCCAACGTGATATAAGAATTCTAGAACATTCTAGAGCAGGTTAAAGATAAAAAACATAGAATTTACATTCGGAGTAGAAGATTTTATAGCAATTTAAAGATAAAAAAACATACATCCATCTTTTTTTTTCACAGAAAAATTCAACTTACTATTAATATAGTAAATAGTAAATAAAACCAGCTGTCAGATACATACAGTCTGCTCACACACCCTGTCATAGAGAGCACAAGGGCAGGCCAGACATAATGCCAGGTGAGTCATCATCTACATTAGATAAGTCCAAAATATAGAGCCATATGTCCACAAAATAATTCAGGAATCCCTCCTATAGGAGAAACGGATCCAAATATCACCAGTGTAACAAAGTAACCATAACCATAAATATATAATGGTCTCAAATACAAACAGCCACAGCTGCCAATCAGCAAATACATCATATATAATAACCAATACAGCTAAATATACCAAAACGCAGCCATAAGAGGCTGACATAATTGCTGCAAAAAGATGAGTTTGTAAACAAAAACGTCCAACAAGTAGTTGGATCCAGTCCTTAAGAAGGATCTGCACATAGAACTAACAAACATATAAGTATATCAACCCGCATAATAAGGAACATCAAAAAACATAAAGAGTATGTAATAAAAACAAATAACATCAAGTCCAATGTAAATGATATGAGCCCTGGGTAATAAGTATGTCCTCCCGCCATTCTGAGAGGTAAGTGCCTTCTTAGATAGCATGTCCGCCTCCATATTAGCCTCCCTGATTACATGTTCAAAATGTATATGTTCAAAGTCCCGGATGAGTAACTGTACCGCATCCATCCAGTGTTTAAGAAGCATTACATTGAGTGATGTCTTGCCTCTTGCCCAAGAGATAATAGATAATGAATCTCCAAAAACTACTAGTGAGGAGATCTTTCTCATCGCCAAAGGGCACATAACTCACTCCTAGTATTGGATCCATTGCCCAGATTCAGCCAGATATGTATGGAAACATTATTGGAAATGTAAATAGTGGCACCCGCTCCACCCCCATACCGACCCACTGCTACCCCATCAAAGAATCCACATGGAAATATCAGCACAAGAGAGACATATCGAAGATTCTTAACCAGTCGATCTTATAGCACAGGAGGGGCATATCGACGATTCTTAACCAGTCGATCTTATATCTGGTGTATAATTTAATTGAAAAAGTAAATGAAAAATCATAAATTAAAAAACATCAAAAGAGTACATAGTAATAAGTGACAACTACTTTTTTCCGTTTAGAGTGAATACAAGTCAATAATGACACTTGACTTTGTCACATGACACTTTAAAAGAATTCCACATTAAATGTCTCTGTCTTTGATCTGGATATTTCAAAAATAAAGGCACGTTCTCAAAATTCATTTATATAAATAATTTTTTTAACTAGAAAAAGGGAAATTCCAAATTTATCTTTAATTATGCCGTAGGCGTTTAACTATTCAAGATTCCTCGCTTATCAACCCAATTAAAATTCGCCATGTATTACCATCAGTTTCGTCAGGCGGTGGTTTTATTTCGTTACCCTGTTTTCATCTAATCACGCCAACTCTGCTTTCCCAAGTTCGTCGTCTTGTCAAATCTACGGCTGGCAAGATTTTATCAGACCCCAATCTTGCAGCAGTTGTACTTGGTTGCTTGTTGCAGGATATCCTTGAGGATACCCCAAGGTTATCCACCGCTATCAAGGTTTACAAGGGCGTTCTCCCCAGCAAGGTTTACAAGGGTGTTCTCCCCAGTAGCGGCCAAGAAGTCGCAGTGAAATGCATGATGAAGGAGTTCACTGAGGGAATGAAGGGGATCGTCGCAGAGATCTCGAGCATGGGACGCCTACAGCATCGGAGATTCGGAACCTGGTTCATCTTCGCGGCTGGTGCAAGAGGCATAAGCATTTGTTCATCGTTTACGACTATATGCCCAACCACAGCTTGGATAATCTCATATTGGGGAACCCAAAAACAGTCCTGCGCTGGCTTTGACGATACGAGATACTGAAGGGCGTGGCGGTGTGATAAAAATTGTGTGATGTAATATTGAAATAACAATTCTTCATGTTATTTTGAAAGTTCTTTAAAAAATTGTAATTAATTACAGTAGGCTGTTGCAAGCCTCTGTAATCCCATGACCAAATTATCTAATTCATATTAAAGACTATGTGAATTATCTGCTTCTACGCCATGCCAGTTACATGATTTCTATCGATTTGAGCCATTGATCTTGCTTCTCTGCAAATGAGCATCTTTAATCCATCAAAATACTCAATTCGGTCCAGATTTTGGCAGAGCATCGTCCAGTGGCTACTATAAACGCAGAGGAAACTCGTATTTTCGGTTTGCTGGCAGTTCCATGAAATTTTAACCTCTAAAGCTACACAAAAAGTCATAAGCTGCTTTCTATATAAATTAAATTCTAAGGTTTTTTTCTCCATCTTCAAATCTACCTAGTGAATGTTGCAATAAGAAAGACACGGTCGACATTTACATAAACTATGTTTAATGTTTTAGAATTAAACTTCTGAACACATCTACCAACGCAATCCCCCATGCTTAGCAGAATTTAAAACTCTCTTGCGCCCTAAGACAGTTCCGAGGCTCAAAGACAGTGAATAGCACAGGAAAACAAAATTAAAGACGTCAAAATGCAATGCATTCTCGGGACAATTTTACAAAATTTTCGCTTATACAAAAATCCGGGCCTTACAAACTGTCCCAAACACACGCAAAAGAGCTCAGAATGCAAAGGCAAAAGGATTTCGATCCAACCAATTCAATTTTACCATTTTTTAACATATTACTGACAAAATCCTCTTCTCCGAACACAGTCTATCATTCTCAGATCTCAAGGCATAATCGGAAAGAATTTCAGCATTTAACCTTAAGATTCAAATTTCCATCTAAAGTGTTCTTTTGCACAGATATAAAGGGAAGAAAAAGAGAGTAAGAACAAAGATCGATAATGTGGAATTTTCTCAAATGCTCTGAAAATCACGCGAGCATGCAAAACGGTTGTCGCCGCCACTATCCATTCCAATCCGTTTTAGCAATTTTTATACCTCTTTTTGGATTTTGCCTAATGCAATGACAAATCTGAAAGTCTTGAATTTCACATGAAATTAAAGCTTACACATAACTAAAGTTTTTATCAAAAAAAACACACATACATACAGGATAGATAAGTTCCTCGCTTATTAGTAGCTACATGCATCTATCTGTAAGGTTTTCTTCTTGTTTTATGTACAACATTGCTTATTTTTCTGTTGTTAGTTACAGATAACTAAAGTTTCTAAAAAAAACGCCCATACATACAGGATAGATAAGCTCCTTGATGATTAGTAGTTGCATGCTTTCAGCAGGATTATTATAATCTATTTGTAAGGTTTTATTTTTGCTTATGTATAACATTTCTTATTTTTCTGTTACAATATTGTTTTCAACCGGAACTATTAGAAATCGATTTGCTTGTTCTTTTGTTCTGTACAATATTTACAAAAGGAAATGGAAATGCTAGAAGGCAGTTATATTAGTAATAATAAAAATAGATTTGTTATTTTTAGGAATATATTAATAATAAAAATAGATGTGATATGTTTTGGATTATAATAATAATAAAAATAGATTTGTTACTATTTTTTAGATTATATATAACCAAAACTATTAGTAATCTAGTTACTTGTACTTTTTCTTTTCTTTAGGGACGTGGAAATTTGTCTAATATTGTATATGGAAATGTTAGAAATGACATACATATTATTAATAATAAAATTATATTTAAGTCATAGGTGTTCCTTCGACAATCCTCTACATTGTTCCAGGATATGCTCAATAGTTCCATATTTCTTGGTAGGTTCATTGTAAGTTTCTATGGTCATTGCCTTCTATCTTTTCATGTATACGTAGTGGAAAGTTAATTTATAATTTCGTTTGACATAAATGTAAAAGGAGCATTAAGAACATGACTCAGAAGCATCCTTAGCAAAGACAACTATTTTGCAAAAACTTAGATTTTTGCAACTAAATAAATTTGTTGTATTTATAATCATTTTTCATAGTTTTTAAGTAAATTAGAAGGTAGAATTCATCTATATGCATTATTTATATGTGTGAGAACTCCCCCAACATACAAAGCTTTATTGTGGTATGCATTTCTCTAGAATTGGAAAGTGTTAAAAACTGAAAATTGTCATTTTTTTTTGGAGCTTATAACTTGTGTTTGAGAATAGAATGATACCTTATGAAGATTTGGAATTGAATCATACCTTATTATAATCCATCAGTGTACCTTTCTTTTTCCTCAAAAAACCATTTTGATATGCTTCACTTGCATTACAAAACATTATATTGGAGAGCAAATTTTTCATGTCTTGCTACAACATCATCTTTTTTAATTGGATGGAAAATAAAATTATGAGGTCAATTATGTTATTGGAAACACTAATCAACTTGAAAATCCAAATTTGAATTTGTCACTAAGATTGGGTATCCATTTTAGTGAAACCACTCAAAACTGATGAAAAGAGAAAGAACATTGCTTTTGTGGATTAATTGGGTACAACTGAATAATAATTTGGAAATGATAAGACATGAACTTTGTAGGCTATGTCTTTTATTTTAACCAGATACACTTGGACTCTATGTGGCATGCTTATTTACAAATTGACATGCATTTCCGTGAGCCACTTCAAAGTGATTTGCACTCTATGTTTAATGCTTAGAATCCATTTTTTCAAAGTTGCATATATTTAACTTATAAGAGTTTGCACTCTATTTTTAATGCTTAGAATTCATTTTTTTCAAAGTTGCATATATTTAACTTATAAGAGTTTTATAATTATTTTGAGAAACATATTATTTTGTGATACCAATAAAGGCCCTATTTTATATTCAAAGTAATATTCCATTAAAATATTAATATTCCATTGGAATATGAAAGGAATTTAAGTTCCCATTTAACAAACCACCTTCCAATTAATTTGTTTTAATATGCTGACAACCAAGAGAAATGGGCAAATTTGGTCCTAGGTGTGGAAGGGTAAAGAGGCCTTTCAGCATGATTGTGGATTCCTATGAGAGTGGAAAAGTGCAGGTTCAATCTCTACTAGGGGATTTAATAAATTTAAGAGGTTTTCAAATCTTATATGTTTACAATAAAGAATGCATAATTGTGGTTGTGAATTTATGTGATTTGAAGTATAATTTCATATTGGGGTAATTAACAATTCTTCAACAAAAGATTAGATTTTTCATGTTTTGCTACAACAACATTCTTTTTTGATGGGATGGAAAATATAATCATATGTAAAGGTCCATTATGTCATTGGAAACACTAATAAACTTGAAAATCCAAATTTGAATTTGTCACTAAGTTTGGGTATCCATTTTAGTAAAACCAGTCAAACTGATGAAAAGAGAACAAGTGTTGATTTTATGGATAAATTGCATACAAGTATACAACTGAATAATAACTTGGAAATTATAATACATGAACTTTGTAAGCTATGTTTTTGTCTTCAACCATATACACTTTGACTTCATATTAGTGTTGTATAAAATTATTTTTTAATGAATCTTAAGTTGACCTTTTGAGTTTCTATGCAATCATACTAAATTTGCAATTGTTAGTATGTATGTGCCCATTTGCGTTAGGTGTAGTTTAGGATTATGAGAGGTCCCAAATTCTTTGGAGGACAAGGAAGAAGTTATGACCATTGGTTATCAATGGCATGTGTATTGCTATAGATGTCAGATGGAAGGGCTCAATTTATCATCTCTCAAAAGAAGTTAAATCATTGACTTGTGAGATGGGAGGAGTTCTTGTAGAGATACATATTTGTGGTGAAGTATAAGGTGGAAAAAATAGCAATTATGTTGATGTTTTAAGTAGAAGAGTGTTACTATTAGAAGTGAAAAATTAAAAATCAAATATTTGGATTTGAGTAGATTAAGGCTTTGACATGGAGTTTGGATAGGTCACATGGAAAAATAACAATTATGTTGATGTTCTATGTAGAATAATGATACTATTAGAAGTGAAAAATGAAAAATCAAATAATTGGATTGGAGTAGATCAAGGATTTGGCATGGAGCTTGGATAGATCACATGGATGTGTAGGTAATCGACATTGTAAGAAGTGAAAACACAATTAGATAATTGCACTATCTAGGATGGGTATATATTCAAAGGATGGGGATTGTGTATGGACCCAAAGGATCAATGGAGCAAATTTGATTTGAGAATTGGATAGTGACAATTTTTGGAAGAAATTTTAGGTGCAACAACAGATGGGTTTTACTTAGGATATCATTGGTCCAATATGAATAAGAAGGTCAATAGGTTTGTAAAGCGATGTAAAATTTACTAAATGGAAACATACACGAGAAATAATATATGATTGTATAGATGTATGAGAATATAATATCATGATCCAGGTGTTCTTTTCTTTGATTTCTAAGAACAAAACTCATAAATGATTAATATTTATTAAAGTTGATAGGTTTCTAAAGATGACACACTTTTGGCCTTGTATGAAGATTGGTGATGTGAGCTATTACATGAATTTAATCTTCAAGGAGAACATGCGAATTCATGGATTGTTAAAGAGAATCACTTTAGACATGGATACCAAATTTTAAGTCATTTTTTTATATAAGTTGTAGAAGTAGAGAGGCATGTAGCCTAAAATCTTTTGAAATGAGTCTAGTATGTACTCCAAACGCCTTGCCAGGTTTTTTATTACTTCTTTTCTTGTTTATAATTTCATATTTCATCATGTTGTAAATCATTTTCACTCCTTACCCTCTTTTCCACTCGGCGTTCCTTTTGCCCCTCATGGGGCAATTGCTAGTTTAAATATATGATAATGATGATAAAGATGAAGATTAATGTCTAGTGAAACCTATTTGGTCTATCCACTTTTAAGAGAGAGAGATTAATTAGATTGCTATAAAATTTTATTCTTATAATAAAAAAGCTTAGAAAGACGCGTTCCTAGGTCACCATAGTTTTGACACATTAGAAGATGGTGAATGTTAGCATTGTAGCAAAGATTATAAAACTGCAATGAAATGTGGGTGTATGCAGGACATTACATTCTAACAGAAAATGACATTCCTCCCCAAAGTTCAAATCCTTTCCACCCTTAGTGTTTTGGGAATTCTTTTTTATAAATATAACATATAAATTTTAAAATATTTAAATTTGCCAATAAAAAATTAGTCTTACATGGAAATAAGTACATAAGATATAATAGTTATCAACCTTTTGTTGTTATTAAAGATTAGCGAGGAGATTAATAATGCAAATCATCCATTAAGAAGGTGAAAAACAATAAATTAGCTTTATATTAATAACATAAGAAACAAATAAGAATAAATAAATAAAATAAAATGAATAGAAAAAAAAGTCAGGGGAAAGGAAATCTAAAGAGATTTGACATTAAAAGAGAAGAAAGATTAACAACGACAAGTACATCCAAATAAATAAGATAAAATAAAATTACAAATTAGAAACAAAAAGATAAGGAAAAACAAATAATAATAAGGATATCTCTAACACCCCAATCATAGTGCATGGATAGGATCCTGTGCCAACTGGGGTGCATCTCGAGCAAAGGGGCGTACACCCACCAAGCTTCCTTTGTGTAGCAAGCAAGGGAAGCAGATGAAAATTAACATGGGATAGAAGTGTTCATTGGGAACATCTCCACGGAAGTGTGGAAAGACAAGTTGATGTGGGTTGTAGCACGTCAGTGGGACGCACATCCATGCAAGGAAAGCAAGTGGCAAGTCAACAGGAAGCCCGTGGAAAAGAGAAAGCCGACACAAGAGCGTCAGCATATGTACCATGTGGGAGAAGGGGCACCACGAGGTAGAGCCTTAGGCTCACCCTCTTGCCAAAGTACAAGTATAAATATAATGCGCGGTGGAAGCTTGAAGGAATACATTCCGGGAGAACCTAGCAAGAGCACAACCAAGTGGCACGACCAAGGGAATAGTTCGATTGGGAAGTGCGACATAACATTCTATCCAATTCTAGCATGTATCCTATTTCATTAGGAATAATGCCAAAAGATGCTTTCTTTGTCAAAAGATTCTTTTTTCGATTGGTTAAAATTCTCCACATGGTTGAGGAAATAATATTTTTTATTGTGAAGATGGTGAGTGAGTCAACTAATTGCAAAAGTATGTGGCCAAAAAAATATTAATGGGGACAATTTCCCAGCAAATCGGGACATTTTCCGGCAAAAAAAAGAGTTAACGCAGGTTCAGCATGAGTTAGGCAACGACGAAGGTGGGTTTAAGAGTCTTGAAATTCTAAATCACATTCAATAAATAGTGTATTCTAGGAGTGAAACCTGCAAGTAAATTAGTTTTTAATTTCTACATATTTAAGAAAAGGATGGCGCAATTATGTAATAGAAGTAGTGGAGCATCCATTCCTGATCATGATCTAATAGTTAATAAACTAAGAAAATTTTCCTAAACTGAAATTGGTTGAGGATCCAAACCTAATCACCCATTAGGCATGCAACGCAAAAAAATTTCAAGGAAGAAATTAAACTAATAATGATTTTTGAAAATCAAAGTGGTTGAATCACCGATCTCGCGGGAAACTTAAAAAAAATCATGGAATAAATAAAATTAAGAATGTTTTTCAAAAATCCTTTTTTTGGGAGTGATATTTGGCATGGTGATGAAATAATGAAAAACATGCCAATATATTCGTCCTTACCTTTGGCCATGAAGACGACTCACCCCAATGACTATTCCTAAAAATTCATCCTAGCAAAAATTTCTTTTGACAATTTCATTGTGTTGAAGGTACATCGTGCAGGCTAGCAATAAACAATTCTATTAAGCCATTGTAATCTCAATAGGAAATAAAAATGCACTTGCCTGTTACTATTGATCAATAAAAAACAAGAAATATGAGCAATACGAGCATGTACTTACTGATGCTTATAGATTTTTTTAAATCGTTGCTTCTATGTGTATCCCATTCACAGGATATTATGAGATGACAGTGATGATAGTAAGAAAAATCATTGGTTGATTGATTGAGGAAGTGTGCATTTTTGTGCTAATAATGAAAAATTGGCTTTCCTACCAAATCATGGATAAGTAGGCTCAGTTATGTGTATGTAGCCAATTTGGCAGAGGTGATTCATGGATAAGTATGCTCATATACGTGTAACTCAAACCAGATTTCATACATGGGGTGTACTTGGATTGGGCCGATGTGCATTTTTGTGTTGGACATGAAAAATTGGGAAACCCTATCAACTGTTCATTGTTTTATTTCCTTGCAATAAAAAATTGAGGAATGATAAATAATTTTCATGAAAATTTATTTTATATCTGAATTATGAATTTAATAGTGATTATATAAAATGATTGGTTGAGTCTCTAAATTTCTGGAAATGATGTTTTAATTTTTGGAAATGATGTTTTTATGAAATGCAATGAGAATGTTCAAGTGCATAAATCATTCATCTACAAGCTGATGATTTCATAAATTATTTATTCCTCACAGGTGAAATTTTTTTATCCCAAGGCTACTTAAGCCTTTTTTTAAAACACTTAACCAATTTTGACAATGGTGAGCATTTTTCCGGGAGGGTGCAAAACAAGTTGAATGGTTGTTTTGGAAAGAAAATATCTCCATGACCAGAGATGTTTTTTCCAAAAGGAGTCAGTGGTCAAGTGAATAAATCATCCACCTACAAACTTATGCCCTCAGAAATTTTTTATCCCTCAAATATGAGAAACGGCGGACATTTTCCTAAGGCCATTTAGGCTAGTTTTAGGTGCAAAACAGGCTAAGTGGTTGTTTTGGCAGGCCAATATTTTCTTGACCATAGACTTGTTTAAAAAACTGAGCCAATGGTCAAGTGCATAAATCATCCACCTGTAAGCTGATGCTTTACTAAAATGTTTATCCCTCATGGGTGAGAAATAGTGGGCATTTTCCCAAGGCTACTTAAGCCCTTTTTTTCAAGACTTAACCGATTTTTCCAATGGTGAGCATTTTTCTAGTAGGGTGCAAAATAGGTTGAATGGCTGCTTTGGCAGGATATTATCTCCTTGAACAGAGACTTTTTTTCAAAAATGAGTCAATGGTCAAGCGAATAACTAACCCACCTACAAACTTATGCTCTCAGAATTGTTTTATTCAACACAGGTTAGAAATGGTGGTCATTTTCCTAAGGCCATTTAGGCCAATTTTAGGTGCAAAACATGCTGAGTGGTTGTTTTTCCAGGCCAATATTTTCTTGACCATAAACTTGTTTTCAAAACTGAGCCAATGGTCAAGTGCATAAGCCATCCACCTGCAAGATTATGCTTTCCTGAAATTTTTATCCCTCATAGGCGAGAAATGGTGGGCATTTTCCCAAGGCTACTTAACCCTTTTTTTCAATACTTAACCAATTCTGCGAATGGCGAGCATTTTTCTGGGAGGGTGCAAAACAAGTAGAATGGTTGTTTTGGTAGGAATATATCTCCTTGACCGGAGACTTTTTTTTCAGAAAAAAGTTTATGGTCAAGTGTATAAATCATCCACCTACAAACTTATGCTCTCATAAAAATTTTATCTCTCAAATATGAGAAATGGAGGGCATTTTCCTAAGGCCATTTTGGCCAGTTTTAGGTGCAAAAAAGGATGAGTGGCTATTTTGGCAGGCCAATATTTTCTTGACCATAGACTTTTTTTCAAAACTGAGCCAATAGTCAAGTGAATAAATCATCCACCTGCAAGCTGATGCTTTCCTAAAATTTTTATCCTTCACAGGTGAGAAATGGTGGGAATTTACCAAGGCTACTTAAGCCCTCTTTTTCAATACTTAACCAATTTTTCCAATGGCGAGCATTTTTCTTGCAGGGTGAAAAACAAGCTGAATGGTTGTTTTGGCAAGAAAATATCTCCTTGACTAGAGACTTTGTTTCAAAAAGTAGCCAATGGTCAAGTGAATAAATCATCCACCTACAAATTTATGCTCTCAGAAATGTTTTATCCCTCAAAGATGAGAAATGGTAGGCATTTGCATAAGGCCATTTAGGCCAGTTTTAATTGCAAAACAGTCCGAGTGGTTGTTTTGGCAAGCCAATATTTTCTTGACCAGACTTTTTTTCAAACTTGAGCCAATGGTCATGTTCATAAGTCATCCACTTTCAAGTTCATGATTTCCTAAAAAATTTATCCCTCCAAGGTGAGAAATAGTGGGCATTTTCACAAGGCTACTTAAGCCCTTTTTTCAATACTTAACCAATTTTGCCAATGGCAAAAATTTTTCTAGGAGGGTGCAAAATAGGATGAAAGGTTGTTTTGACAGGAAAATATCTCCTTGAACATGGATTTTTTTTTTAAATGATTCAATGGTCAAGTGAATAAATCATCCACCTACAAACTTATGCTCTCCGAAATTTTTTATCCCTCAAAGGTGAGAAATGGCGGGCTTTTTCCTAAGGCTATTTAAGCTCGTTTTAGGTGCAAAAGAGGCTGAGTGGTTGTTTTGTCAAGCCAATATTTTGTTGACCATAGACTTGTTTTTAAAAATGAGCCAATGGTCAAGTGCACAAGCCTTCCACCTCCAAGTTGATGCTTTCCTAAAAATTTCATCCCTCACAAGAGAGAAATGGTGGGAAATCTCCCAAGGCTACTTAAGCCCTTTTTTTCAACACTTAACCAATTTTTCCAATGGCGAGCATATTTATGGGAGAGTACAAAATAGGCTAAATGGTTGTTTTGGTAGGAAAATATCTCCATGAACACAGATTTTTTTTCCAAAAGGAGTAAATGGTCAAGTCAATAAATCATTCACCTACAAACTTATGATCTCAGAAATTTTTTATTCCTCAAATATGAGAAATGGCAAGTATTTTCCTAAGGCTATTTAGGCCAGTTTTAAGTGCAAAACAAGCCGAGTGGTTGTTTTGGCAGGCCAATATTTTCTTGACCATAGACTTGTTTTAAAACATGAGCCAATGGTCAAGTGCATAAATCATCCACCTGCAAGATGATGCTTTCCTAAAATTTGTATCCCTCACAAGTGAGAAATGGTGGGCATTTTCCCAATCAATACAATCAATAAGTTTTTAAATTTAAAATGTCATAAAATAAAATCAATAAGTTTTTAAATTGTAAATGTCATATATAAAAACCATTATTATAATATATGCATAATAACAAGATATAATAAATATAAATCAAAATAATAATTATATATGAAATAAATATATTAATTTTTTTATTGAAACATAAATTTTTATATGATTTCAATTCCTCCAAGTCACATGAAATACAGTATAAATATTCTAATCCATTATATTGATATTAATAGATATATTTAAAAATTAAAATTAAACTATTTCCATTACAAAATATGTAAAATTAATTTAAATCCATGTTATTATAATATTTTTATGAACCAAATATTATTGACCAACTATTTAGTTCCATCAAGTTTTTACATAATTAAAAATATTAAAGATGATTATTCAATTGAAAATACAAAAACCTACTATATGGAAAAAAAAATGTTAATAAGTAGAATTGAATGGAACATGTCATTAGCCTTTTTAATTAAAACAATAAAACACGTAAAACTATTAATTTTTTGGTTACAAAATATTTAAAATCAATTTAAATCCATATTATTATAATATTTATATGAACCAAATTTTATTGACCAACGGTTTAGTGTCATTAAATCTAGTCATTGAAGAAGTTTTTATATAACTAAAAAATATTAAATATGATTTGGCTTAACAAAAAGGTTATTGAATTGAAAATTCAAAAACATACTACATGGAAAAAGAAAATGTTAATAAGAAGATTTGAAAGGAATGTGACATTAGTTCATTTTAACTAAAACAATAAAGAACTTAAAAACTAATCATAGTGATTATTCGTTTGTGAATTCTAAGGGCGAAAATATATTATCGCTAATTTCCTTTATAGTTTTGGATGGGAGAAAGAGATTACATATTAAAAAATTATTTAATTTTACGGTGAATTATTTTAAAATATTTTAAAACATGTCTGTATAAAAATCCACCCCTTCAAAATTTAAAACCCTATTATTCTGTCCATGAGTGAAGTTTCACTCCTAAACTTTTCCGTAACCAGGACCTCGCTCGGGGGTGACTGTCGAAAAAAAATATTGAAAGTTTCCTAGAGATCTATGGTTGGGTGGATCGAGGGCTTCCCAACAATAGTTGGGGATTGACCTATGTAATCTCAACATATGATTCTCTAACCTTGATCTCTTTCTATTCCTAAGTACTATAAGTTTATGAAATATATCTTCTATTGTGATGAATGTGCATGCATCTTATTTCCAATGATTGAAATACTTCTAAAGGAATGTAATGACGATGTTTGTGATATGGGGAAAGATTATGGTTGGCGTGTCTTAGAGTAATTTAACAGATTTACTATTCAATTAGTATTAAATGGAAGAAATCAAAAGTTACATGCATGTACGATACTAGGTTAAAATAGAAAATAATTGCGATTGCATTTTAGAAAAATTGAATGAACAGATGGTTAGTACAATTGTTAAATCTAGTACAATAATTTGATTGTATATTTTTTCTAACTACTACATTGGACAATAGAGTCCAATGCAATAAATTGATTGTATATGTTTCCTAACTACTACATTGGACAACATAATCTAGTACAAGTAAATTGATTTTTATCTTTAATCCTAACTGCTACATTGGACAACAGATCTAGTATAGAAAACTTATAAATTGTTGCCCTAATGGCTACATTGATCAACCAATCTAGTACAAGTATTATTATCATCATGTGATCCCTAACTATTGGATTGGGAAACATAATCTACTAAAGATTTGTTAAGTATATGTATATGTAAATGGATCCTAACTATGGCATTGGACAGATCCTAGCTGTAGTGTTAGGCCACATAATCTACTACATTAAGATTGCATATACATAATGAAGTAAAGAGTAGAGTTAGTCAAGTTAGACGCTGAAAGAAAAGACAAAATGGAAAGAATGAGAATCCTGTACTGTATAAACTAGATCTATAAGATTACATTTGAGCTGCTAAAATTAGATTGTAGATCTAGAATGCTATCTATAAATTAAATGTTAAATTTCTATCCTAAAGATAGACATGCCTAGTATACCACCTACCTCACTACCTTAGGGTGGGTAAATTGATGGCCCTTCTCAATCAACATCAGACAAGACGATATAATCCTGGGTTGCATCCCCATAGGAACTCGAGAATCAAAAAAGGATCAGAGCCACTGGAAAACCCCAGCAGATTATAAAAGAAAAGAAAAGCTAACATCTAATATTCCTCCCTTTGGATGCAAGCGTAAGTATGGTATGCAACTAAGAATTGTAATTATTGTAAACACTACATTAATGGATCTGATTGTATATAATCATTTTTACATATGAATCTAATACAATTCCAATCAAGATATAAGACTACCCAAGGTGGGAAACATGGTCACTTAAATAGTTAATAAACAATCCTTTTAAAATAGTCCCTTAAACAGTCAAGGTACAAGTGTTTGCATAACTGCTAAATTTAAACTAGGAGAATTAGGGCCTCTTTCTAAACCATATTATCTCAAAAATCCTCAAAAGGATTGAATAGACCAAGGAATAATCTTACTTAAGTTTCAAGAAACTATATGAGGGGACTGGGATCCACGATAAACTCCTTGGAATAGTGGAAAATAACTCACAATAGAATCTTATCATAAGTTTGATTGATAGATAAATGTAAAGAATCTTAGTGCACAAGATATATAACAGAGGAAGAACAAACCTATATGAGTGGCTCAAAAACACATGCGAAGACTTATCTGAAGAACAAGGGCATGTGCAAGCTAATGAGGGTCACTTTTGGCGCATTAGATGCAATAAAAAAATAAAAAATCAGGCATCCCTCAACTTACTTGGTTTTTTTGAGATTCTTACACAAGATATCTTGCATCGAGTAAAAAATATGAAACGTAGGAAATTGAGTCACGTTTCCGAATATATAAGTTTTAAGTATTGAAAATTTACATAACTATGTCAAATTTCATGTTTTCTAACAGTCACTTTTTATTTTTTTGGCAAATGATAAGGTATATGTTTTTGTGGGTGCACCCTTTCAATGCCTAAATGATGGTTTCGAGATACAAAAATTGGTAGACATGTATAGAACCCGTAGCACTAGTGCAGCGCTATTTTTCCAAAATTAAATGTTTAACTTTTAATTTTTTTTTAGTTATGTAAGTGATCAAACCTCGAGAGCGATACGTCAAATGTGAGTGTAGCCTTTGAAGGTCTTAATGAAGTTATTTCGACATGGATTTTTTATAGCATGTAGAGGTCGGTGTCTTCTAGTGCAACGTACAATTTTTTTTTAAAATGGTTGTGAAATGAAAAAGTTACGGAATAAACACTAACAGTATGTTTTTTGACCAACAGAGTGATGAAACAAGAAAATTAGGAAATAAATAGAAAATCTCATTTTTTTTTTTAAATTACATATTTGGAATCTGCATAAAAAATTCTATCTATGCCTAAAATTTCGTCAATAATGGTCATGTATGTCATGTTGTAGAGAGTGGTGAAAAACATGCATATTTAGGTGCAGAATTGCACCCAAAGGGTCCCTCAACTTCGTGCACAAACCCACAAGTTGTCGAAGAAAGATCATCGGTCGACCAATCTCGGTGCAGATTTTACACCAACCTTCACAAAGGATTTCTCTATTCAATACCGAGCTTGCTATACAAATTCTTATTTGAAAATGGAGTGAGTCATAGAGACAGAGGGTGAGGAGTGGGTGGTTTGGAGAGAGAGAGAGAGAGAGAGAGATGGGGGGGGGTGGTTAGAGATAAGGGAGAGGGATAATGATAGATATAGAGAGGGGGGGTTAAGGGTAGTGAGAGTACGCGAGATAAGGTGTTAGTGGTAGTAGGATGAGGAGTGGGGGTAGAGAGAGAGAGAGATAGGTGGGGGTGATTAGGGGTAGGGGGAGGGGGGTTGCAAGAGAGAGATAGAGAAAGAGATTAGGGGTTTGTGGAAGAGGATGGTGATTAGAGAGAAGGGAGGGTATAGAGAGAGAGAGAGAGAGAGAGAGAGAGGAGTGGGTTAGGGGTAGGAGGAGGAGGGGAGAGAGAGAGAGATGGGTGGGGGTTAGTGGTGGTGGGAGGAAAACAAGAGAGAGAGAGAGAGAGAGAGAGAGAGAGAGAGAGAGAGAGAGAGAGAGGTGGGGTGTTAGGGACAAAGGGATAGAGAGGAGGAGAGAGAGGAGGTATCATGGGGGGATAGATATTAGGTATTTGTTCATTTATATATACATAAACAAAGACTTGATATCTATCCATAAACTTCATGCTATAACAAATAGCTACATATCATCACAATCATTTCCTAAATTGGTATCCTCTTCGTCAATAACACCATGTGCTCCCAACCTCTAGGATTTATCCCTTGCCTCTATTAGGAATCTCAAAGTTGATCCTCCCTCAAAGCACAATATTCGACACCCTACAATTTTGATGAAACCACGTAATCCAAGCATTAAAAATATAAAAAAACCTCCTGTTCTAATAAGTATTTTTTCTTGAGTGAAGGGTACATTTTTAGTAAGGTCATGAGAAAGGAGTTAAACAACCAATACACCAACATCGACGTACATAGATGGGTTGTTGCACTTGATTAAATTCCAATCCCATACCCTCATACATGATAGAATCCAGTAGAAACGTTGCAATGCTGAAGACCTGAAAACTATTAAGTCTGTTGAATTCTGAATGGGATCTAAAATTCTACTTTTTGCATATGAAGTTCAATGAGGTTGGAACCACTCTCAAATATTTTGAAACAATTAAAGGTAATATTAAAATTTAAATGAAATATAAGGAGAATGCCACTTTTACTTTAATAATTTAATATTTCCATTCAATGTTACTCGTGATTATTATAGTTTACCTTCATTTGGAAATTAAAATATAGGGAACAATAATGTGTATGCATTATTAAAGTGCATGTGTTAATAATGCTTGCATGTTATTTTTGTATAAGAACAATTGCACATTATTAACACGTGCACATTTCTATTTTAAAAAATGTTTGACGTGGATGAATTTTTCCACGTACGTGGCGGATGAGTTGTCCGCTTTGGTTTTAGGTTCGGATTGTCAAACATGTGGTTTGAGCCCACAACTAACAAAACATATACATTTTTCATTTTCTTGTTTTCAACCTCGAATCTACATATGCTATAATGCTTTGTTACTAATGAAATTGCACAAATGTATAGAGATTTATGTGCATATTTCAAATATATATTTTTTTAACGAAGACAATATTTTTTAATTTTTACTTTGTCATATGTCAAATTTCTAAAAAACATAGGTTCCTTATTTTCTTTGTAACTTTTGATTGGTTCACCTATTTTGAAAAAGAAAAAGAACCCATGCAAGTACCCTCATAGGGGGGCCTAAAGCTCCACCTTGCCATTCTGGGGCTTCACTAACTTTAGTAATTAAAAAAAATATAAAATTAACATTAAAAATTATGGAAAATTTGTGTTGTACAAGAACAAAAGAACCGCCTTTTAATGACAACTCTACAATTTAAAAAAAAAAATAGTGTTTACATACCAAACATGCGACCTAACGTGGACATATGCATTATGTTTTAGAAAAAACATAACATACCAATCTTAGGAGAACAACGTTTTGTTGGACTTGTAGTAATTTTCCATAAATAAAAGTTATATATTCTCAAAGGTAACTTAATTTTTACTTTTCATATTTTTACACTGTGTTCTAAGAAGTTGAGCAAATATCTTTAATAATTATTTTTAGTGATAAGATTTCCAAGTTTTCATTGCAACTAACATGTCATAATTGGGTAGCATTACCTTGCATCGACGTTTATAATTTATTCATATTTATAACATTATGATATTTAATTTTTATAACAATAAGTAAATATAAATATTTATTTTCAAGTTAAAGTGTTTTAAATTTACATTAATTCAATTTCATATTAAATTTTTTTATCAAAAATAATTATATTTTCAAAAAATAATTTTGGCCAAATGAAACTTGAGTTTTTAATCCAAGTTTCAAACTTCAAAGAAATGAGTCCATTTTTAGGAAATCGCATGATTCCATCTTATCCGACACAAGTTGTCATATTCTTAACAGAAGGGAATTAGAAAAATCTTATCCAACACAAGTGGTCCTATTCTTAATGGAAGGGAATTTAAAAGCTTGATTTCTACAAACTCATTTATGTGAAACCCCAACTCATAGACTTGCTTCTCATAATAGTCACAATATCCTTCAAATTGTGATAGACCAACCTAGATCCAAATCCTAGGCTCTATCAAGCGCTGAGATGGATCAAATCTCCTGAGGTACAAACCTCTCCTTGAGTGAAATACCTGAGCCATCTAATCCTAAGCTCTAAAGTCTACAGTTTAAGTCTCATATTTATTTTTTACTTTGTAAATTATTCTTTTTTGTTTATGGCCGACATAATATTTATCACCTAATCCTAAGATCTTACTTTGTATTATTCTTTTTTGTTTACTTTGTATTATTTTGTTACTTGACAAACTTGATAAACTGTAACGCCCCGTTTTGACATTACTACCTAAACTATTATTATATGTTATGTTTACTTGATTATGAGACTTCGTCGGTTTGGTGACACTATGGACATGTGGTTCTATAATTTTCCCGACATATATATATGTGTGTGTGTGATGTTAGTATTAGGATACGTAGTCATGTTAGATATGTATCATGTGTTAGTTATGTCTCATATATGCAAGTTAATGAATGATGGGTACGTGGATACCATTAAGTTATTGTTGAAAGAAAGAATGTTATAATACCGAGTGCATGGTGAAAATAATAAATTGATTATTGTTGTTATGATATGACGAAATGTATGTGTACATGCACAATATTCGAGATTGTATGTCGAGGACTGACTTACAGGTTAAAACAGCTAAGTGAAAGTTGGATCCTACGAGGTTGGAGAGCCTCAGGGACAGGGACTCCGAAAGATAAACGGTATGCAGGTGATGCATTATTTACTTTCGCATGATTATTATGCTGTTTATTATGACGTATGGGTGGGGTAGGGTTTCAGGAAACTCAACCGCCCAAATTGGTTATACGATGACAAACCGAGTACAGGTGCAACGCAGTTATTATGTCGGGTAGACATAGTTCCTTGTTCCATTAGGGGGGTGGAGGATTTACCCACCGTTTATCCCCGAAACCCAGAGTCATCGGAGGGCTGTGCTATGGCGCGCTCCCCAAGGTGTGTGATGATGACTGGTGGTTTCCTGCTGGGGAAGCTTGGTCGATGCAGTCGACACTTCCGCTTATGGGTTCTAGCTGGATTCGGTCATGGATTGACACTTCAGGGTAGTCCAGCAGAGGAAAGGATAGGATGTGGAAGTTCGTTGTGATTAGGTAGATGATGTAGGTAGATAGGTGTAACTTGAAGTTGAAAAGAAAACACGATCTAACTGTGTTTGTTGGGAAACCTTTGATTGATTATGTGTCGTAACTCGGTAATGTATGAATTGTCGTAACTTAATAAGATGTCTTTCGGTAAAAGAATGTACCTTGCAAAATATGTTTAAACCTGTGTCAGTAAACAATAGGTTTTGTGATTTTGATTGATGTGTGCGATTTATTACTGTTAGTGTACTTACGTGAGGTAGGTAAGCAGTAGCTACGCTTACATAACTCGCCTACATATTTATAAATTGCGTGAAATAAAACTGAACTATAATGTTTAGGCATTAATTACATTGTTACTACTTATCTAACTAGGAGATTAAGTTAATACGTCGAGTTAGTAAATTTTGGTTTAATAATTGAATAAGATAATAAAGTAAATTAAGTGGTAATGAAAGATGATTTAATAATAGTGTTAAGTATTGTCGATTGATGTTAAGAATATTGATTAATGTAATTATCGTTGATTAATGTCAATACTACTGAATAATAATGTTAAATATTGTCGATTAATGTTAGTAATGTTGATTAATGTTAATTATTATCAGTTAATGATTAATAGTGTTGATTAATAAACGAACTATGGTTAACCTAAGTAGTAACTAATGTAATTGATTAGTAATTCTTGATTGATTATTAATGAATTTAATTAGTCAAGGGTAAGGGTTAAAATGTTAAATGGTTATTGTAATATTAATTAAAGTAATATTAATCTCATAGGTTAGTATTAATTACAAGGTTAGTTAATTAATTAAAACATATGGATAAGAATTAATTTATAACTATTAATTTAATTATGATCATGTCTAAGATAATTAGAACATAGGATAATTTATGAATTGATGTGATATGAAATTTATAAACAAGTGTCGGGTACACACTTTGGAATTATTCATGAAAATGATAAATTAATTATAAATTAATTATGATTTAATTATAAATTATTATGAATTAATTATAAATTGATTATGAAACATTTAATGGGGTAAAATGTGTAAGTGTGAAACACTTATGGTTGATGTAAAACTTTAATTATATAACATAACATTTTATTAATTATTAATTCAAATTTTGGAAAAAGAAATGAATGCTAAAATATTGCCAAGAGGTTGTCGGTTGAGTGTGAAGCACTTAAAGTTGAAATATGAACCAACCCAAACTTAAATTAAATAATAAAATAATACAATCTTGGTTTATGAGTCAAATGTTGGGGGCTCGAGGAGGAATGGGGGGTTGGATAAAATTAATGATGAGGATAGGGGTAGTTATGATAGGAGGAGTTGGTGGAAGGAGAAAGAGGGGAATAAGGTCGAGAGGAGAAGGAGGAGAAGGGGTCTTCTTCACCTTGGATATTTTGGAGAGGAGATGGAGCAGAGACAGCAGGAGAGAGCAACAAAGAAAGGGGGTTCTTGTTGGAGAGTTTGCATAAGGGAAATACTGGTTGGCTTGTACTCGGTTTGGGCTCGGGGGTCAAAAGGGGTACCTTTGGAACTGGGTGGTCGGCGAGACCTCGCCAGTTGGCAGGGTGGCAAAACTATTTAGGCAGGTTGAGTTTCAAGGGTTTGGGAAGATATTGGTTGCAGGGCAGCAAGTAGGGGAATCAGCAAACGGGGACAGCAACAAGGGTGGATCTACTAGCTATCTACAGGTATTTCTCTTAAAGGTATACTAAGCAATTTCTAACCCTGTAAATCGTTTTATCAAGTTATTAATAAATGGTAATTTCGTGAATGAATACACATGTATTGTTGTTACACCTGCACAAACATAAATGGTTAGAAGTAGGAAAAACAGTAAGTACATCTATTTCAAAACCTGCAAATGTAATTGTTATTGTTTTTACAGACCTGAAATTGAACACAAACCCACAAAACAGAAACAGAAATTGACACAAATGTAAAGAGAAATGAATGAATAGTTTATTGATAAACTGAGATTATTGATGAATAGTTTAATATCATTGTCATGTAAATATTTTTCAAAATCCTTAGATGTTTATTCACCACCATTATTAGTTATAAGGGTTCCAAGATTAAGCTGATTTTCATTTTTAATCCACAAATGAAAATTTCTAAATGTATCAAAAGCTTGATATTTTGCTTTTAATAAATAAATCTAGCACATCCTTGTATAGTCATCAATAAAAGTCATAAAATATTTATTTCCATTTTATGATGGAACACACATGGGCCCACATAAATTTGAGTGAATAAGATCTAGCTTTCTAGAAGCTTGAGACATAGAGTCATGAAAAGTTTGTTTATCGTGCTTACCCAAAATACAAGCATCACATTGGGAAAGTTGTCTTGGAATAGTAGGAATCCCGTGAATTCCCTTCTGTTTTATAAGTCTTATACTATCATAATTAATGTGACAAAATTTAGCACGCCATAATAATTTCGAAGAAAAATTACCACTATGATGAGCCAAATTTGCATAATTCTGTGAATTAGATGAAATACCTTTTAGCTTTAAAAGTTTGTCATATTCCACACCAGTCATTACAACCACATGATTAGAAGCTCTTCTAATCTCAATGATGCCATCAAATACATGTATTGAATGACCTTGTTGTCTAATATGCACAAGAGACATTAAATTTCTCTTCAATTGTGGAAGATAAATCATATAAAAAAGTATGTAATCATCAAATCCTTGTAATTTAACTCTAACCAATCCAATTCCTGCAGGTTTTAACTGAGACTTGTCTGCAAAATAAACTACTCCATCAACTTGATCAATGAATGTCTCAAAGAATTCTTTTCTAAATGTCATATGGTATGTCGCTCCATTATCTAGTAACCAAGTTTCATTTCAAGAAGAAAATGAAGTACTAAAAAATTCTTCAATGTCAAGATTACAATATGCGACTACATAATGTGCAAATTTGGGAAGGATACCTTTGTCTTGTGTTTGCTTGAATCCTTTATCTTGAGTTTTCTCTTTCTTGTTATTTATTTTCTTGGCAAGGAGTTCTATAATGATTGGCAGTATGAACATCTCTGCCACATCTAAAGCACAGTAAATTCTGTCTCTCTACTTGATTGTATCTACTCCCCCTTCCTCTGGACTGTCCTCTCTGTCCTCTACCTCGACCTCTACTGCTATTGTCAACCTTAGCAGGTTCTTCTTTTGAATTTTTTCCTTTCTGTGCGAGGAACACAATTTCTTCATTGGTATTAGACTCCTTTTTCCCAAATGCTCTCTCTCTCTGTCTGCAATTTTCTCAACACGTTTTGCAAAAGACATGGATTTCATCAGGTCACTAGCTTCAAGGGATTCAAGATAGTGTGAATAGGAGGGGTACAAAGCCTTAATAAAAGTAGTAAGTTTAATGTCAACTTTCACACGAGTGGCATCAATATCATGGAAAAATGATTAAATTTCAGAAGCCAATTTCATAGGATCATTTTCTTTCAACTCTAAGTTAAATCATTTCACCAACAATTGTATGATTTCAAGTTCAGAATGTGAATCATACAAATCTTTTAGTTTCTTTTAGTTTCTTTAATGCTTCCCAAGAACTTGTTCCAGAAACTAAATGTCTACTTACGTTTGCACAGCTACAATAACAAGAAACATTCTAGTCAGCGATTGGTGGCATTCTTTATCCTGTACGTGGAGTCTCCAGGCCCTTCTTTTTACGGTCAGCTCCTTCTTCTATGACCACGATGCTTTGAATGATCTCTACGGTCTTTTAACTTCTTCACAACAATGGTGGCCACATAGGCCTCTCACCAAGACGGTATTGGCTCTCTCACCAATTCTCTGATACCAGTGATATAGGTCGTGAAGAAAGTCAACAATTTTGTATATATGATATCAGAAAAAAAGTACAACATATAAAGTAGCTCAAAAATGTTATCCACGGTTAGATAATGAGATATTAACTATAATATAATAACTAAAATGTTAACTATAATCTAATAACCAAATGTTAATTAAAATTTACAATGATACCGAAGGATTATTCAACAAGTTCATTGTTCGATTTTGGTGAGCTATGACGTTTTGTTATACAAATCCAAAATATCAAATAAAAAAGATACATCCAAAGTCCAACACTAGGTGCATATATGTAGTCATCACATTGCCTTACAATACTATGGATGCATATAGTCATCATATTTCCTTGAAATACTAGAGTTCTGGCTCTTGATAAGTAACCGAGTCACCGACAGCGAACAGTTCACCAAGTCTGTCTGGTCCTTAAGGCTCGTTGGTGGTACCATGCTCAAATTAATCAGAGGCATACATAAATGAAGTCGTGCAAAGTGCAATAAACGATGCTTCAATTAAATTGTACGCTACTTGCTATCACTCCAGGGATGTCAACTGACAAACTTGAACTCGAGTGGATAAATGTTTGCATAGAAAAATTGGGAGGGCATTGTGGTCAAATAAAGCTATGCAAAGCACTATAAACGTTGCCACTTTCCAGCCCTCCTCCCTTCAATTCGATTGTACAATACCAACTATCTTGTGGCTCTACAACTCAATTCCATCACACCATTACTTGCAGTGAGATCAAAGGGATGAAAGTAAAGTTGCTAATAAGGGGTGGGGTGCAGGGGCATTGGTGGGGTCTGATGGTTGCCTTGATAAAAGTCCAGTTTCGATTCCTGCGAGGGAGGTGCGGCGGGCGTAAGCTCCTTCAGAAAACTGCACCCCAGAAAAAACTCGTACGACTATGATGGTGACTGTACCCATCTTAGAGATCCTGTACTTTTCGAAGGTTGGCCCCGGCACGCGGGTTTGGTATCTAGGTGGCCCAGTGACAGCGCTCACTAAGCATTTTGGAGAGGTTCCCTTGTCTTGTTAAAAAAAAAAGTTGCTAATAAATTCATGCATCCAACGATAACCGATGCCAACGACAAATGGAACATCAAATTTACTCTTGTCATGACACAACTATCATATTATTTGGATAATATAAACATAATCAAAATCAAAATTTTATTATTGAGATAATAGCATAGTCACTTAATTTGTGGCTGATGAACACCGATAGGGCACGAGTTAAGTGCCACCATAAGTTATATATTACGAGTTATCTATGCATTCATGTATTAACCATCAATTACTTTTTATATTCTTTTTCTCTCTCACACATTCTTCTAGTTATCAGCGGTTGGTTATCTATTCATCAACTACGAGTTATCTATGCATCTACTATCAGTTATCCATTCAAATATAATTATCTCATCCTTGTACAATCCTATAAAAGCATAAACTATAATCCACTCCAAATTCTAAAATAAAAACTCTTATCACATAATTTTAAACATAAATATTTTTAAGATTTATTATGATTCAACAATGCCATTCAAAAACCATAATCATTATTGAATACTTTCATTAAATATAATTTATTTAACATTTATTTAAGTTGATTTCAATTTATTATAAATTTGAAAATTTAATTATTTTAAATATAACATCATAAAGCTATATAATGCGCCTTTCGCATAGGCATTTTTTTGATAGTGCATATCGCTTGAGTTTATTTCTACTTATTCATCAATTAATTATGTAGTCACTTTCTATATTAAAAAAAAAAATTTATGATTGTGTTTTCTTTTTATTTAACAATATGTTAAAAAGATGCTAAAAATATTTTATAAAAATATGTTTTTTTAAAGATTGTTAGCCTCTTCTAACGGTCTAAAAACTTATTAGTGAATTATTATTATTAAATAAATTAAAGTCACATATTAATTATTATTGTAATGTTACTATAATCATGAACACTATTAATTATGAATCTAAATTTTTGGAGTATTTGTCTTCTACTTCTTATAAATCTCTATTCAAAATTCCCATCATCAAAATTACTTATATGGTTACCAATGTTATTAGATCTTCATTTCTCCACCTCACAATTTCGAAGATGATTATTTTGCATAATCTTCAAATCTCTGAAAATTTATGGCAAGACAAAAACCAACAACAAAGATATTGCATTCTTAGACCTGCTAACAACAAAAAAAACCCACAACAAAGGCATTCCTCTCATACCCATTGTTAATGCTATTGAAGCCCCAACTCATGCCCTGTCTAAATTCTTAGCAAACATTCTTCAACTATTCACTGCTCAAACCTCTTCATTTATTAAAGATTATATTGATTTTATCCATAAAATTCATACCATAGATCTTGACAAACAAGACCTCATGGTGAGTTTTGATGTCATTTCTCTCTTCATTATTTTAAGCCCTTGAAATTATCTCTAAGTTCTAGTTGATTCTAAGAACCTTAATCTTATTAGAATTTGGTTCTCTCCACTTTCTCTTATTTCAAAGACACAAATTGAAGGCACAACCATGGGGTCATCCTTAGCCATTATTGTTTACAACTTATTCTTAGAACACTTTGAAACCTTGCCATTAATATTTTTCATTGAAACCTAAATGTTGGTTTCATTTTTTTTATGATACCTTCGTCATATAGCCACATTTCTATGCTTCCCTCAACAACTTTTTTAACCATCTTAATAGTATGTCCTCTCACATTCAATTTATCATGGATGTCCAACAAGATAACTCCCTCCCATTTCTTGATGTCTTAGTTACCCATTAACCAGAATATTGTTTGCTTGCTCATCAAATGTATCAAGGAAAAAATATATTGATGCAAATCATCATGCTCAATCCCACCACTACTCAACCCAAAAATATGGTGTTCTCAAAACCCTTATCACTAGAGCTAATTTTATTTCAAATCCACGACATTTAAATAAGAAAAGATCCCAAGTCACTAAAACCATACTAGCCAACGACTATCCTTTAAGCTAAATTAGCAAAGCTTTTCATTCTTCCCTTCAACCAAAATCCAAGCAACCACGACTTAATTCTCTCCCACGAGCTTTAATCTCCCTTCATGATATCCAAGGGATTATTAGTCGCATTTCCAAGATCTTAATGAGAAAGGATATCAAAACTCTCTTTGAGACTCCCAAAACCATGAAGAAATTATTTAAAAGTGTTGAAGGAAAATCCAATCCATTTCTTTCCCAAGGGGTCTACCAAATTCTATGCTCTAGTGGAAAATCCTACATTAGACAAACCTAGTTATCCATCCAAGCTATGGTAAGAAAGCATAGTGATACTAATCATACCCACCTTAATAAATTAGCTATACTTTATCACTCTCACAACACAAAACATGATGACCAAACTAAGATTTTAGCTTCTACTTCTCATTATCGTGCAAATATTGGAAACAATTAATCCATTGTTTGGGTAATTAACCTATTTCTCATCTTTGTCCTTCATTTTTACTCTCTTAATCGACATCTTGGCCCATGCACTCCCCCCTCACCTTTTATCTCTCTTATTAATATCCCCTCTTTTATGAAACCCCCTTTTTTATTTTATCTTTCCTTAACATCTTTTTCTTCACTCCTAATTTTATTAAAAAAAAATTGAAAAATCTTCTTTCTCAGAGAGACTAACACAACAATAAAATTGGAGTATACATGTGGCTCTAATCCCTTAGCCCCTTTGATTAACGGAAAACCTTTAGCTATTACTTGCATTCACACCTCATCTTTCCATAGCCGACAAAGCACATCCAAAGAACTAATCTCCTTTTCAAAAATATATTTCAGTAAGAACAAACAATGTTGAAATCCCCAAGGAGTAGCAAACACCACAGATTGAAGCTCCTAATTTTATAATTACACCAATAAGTTTTTATATTTTAAAATTTGAGATCACCAAAAGTCTTCCCAATGTTACCAAAATCCTGTGGAAATTATTCTTTTTTAACATGCTGCTGGAATGACTTATATTCCCCATCTCTTCCCCACGCTACCTCTATAACTCGACGGAGGTATGGAATCGTGGCCTTGCCAATGAGACAAATGGCATGATAAGCAAATAGCTTGCCTCCAAGAATGGGGACAGATGGCAGTGATAAAGCTAAGTGATTTCACAAGTGGAATAGGTGGCGGGGAAATTAAAAGTTCGTGAGCTCTATTCAAAGAGACACTTCTCCCCTAATTTCTAAAAAAAATAAAAAATAATGTTTGAGCTTGATAGCTCCACTTATTATAATAACTTAAATTGCCACTTAAATCGCCTTTATTAGGGGAACAACCTAGGTCTCGACCAACCTTTTCGAATTCTTTCTAAACATGCTCTAAAGTATTCTTTAATATATATAATATATAAGCATTAATTTGTTAGTCCAACTACACTTATATGTGTACAGCTTTAATATATAACTCCAATTATCTATTTATGGTTTCTTGATGACATTTTCTGTATATAGTAAATATACATTATATATCTATATCTATATCTATATCTATATCTATATCTATATATATATATAGATATATATTTTAAAATAATTACATTGGTATAGTTTTATGACAAATCTTTAGGTTTCCTTTTTCATATATAAATATCTTATTTTAGTACCTTCTACACATATATAAATGCAATGACTTCTCAATTCTAAATAAAGTATTATAATTTATTTCACAATATAATACTTATATGAGAAATTTCTTAATTTAATCATTTTCAATAAAGATTGTACATTCGCCTCTTTTCTTTAATATATATATATATATATAATGTGACTTTAATAAAAACATAAATAAAACATGTGTTCATAGCATGTTAAATATATTTTGAATATTTGATCACAATAGTGTAAAAGTAACAATTAGGCATGTATAAAAGTAATGTATATAATTACTAGCCAAATTAAAATAGTTTTTACCCTTCTTTCATCATAAGTACCCTCTTCTTTCATCATAAGTACCGTCCTATACTTATATAGTTCTCATTTATTATCATTACATTATACTTATATCGTTCTCATTTATTATCATTACATTATAGTGTATCGTTAGTGTATTGAAAAGGCATTGTTCGAAATATTGTTATTAGTAATGTTTGATATGTGTGATGTTTCACATATATATAAGTCTCCTATCTTCTTAAGGGTTTTATTTAGTCAATAAAATGGTTAAAATAACCAATTAGTTTATCTAGTTACTTCTTTAGATATAGATTTATACTAATGGGTCATTGGAGCTTTAGTAACACTATGCGGCAAATTGTTACTTTCTCAACTTAAGAAGATGACCTGATCCTTTAAGATAACTATTTCTTAATTAATTATAGAGATTAGGATGACTACATAGTTTTGACTTTACATAATAGCTAACTTTGTTCATAAAAAGTAATAGGAGCTAGAATATTTACTTTGTGATTAATAAACACTATCGTTTACTTAAGACGATAATATTGCTAACTTGGGGTGATTGCTTAGTTATACTGAGGATTATTTAGTCGTACTATATTCATAATGCAAGATATACCTTATAACGTTTTTAGAAGGTTGCGACGAAATGACGATTCTCCTTAATCTATGACGACGATGATACTTATAAATTTCAAGGTTATTAACCTACAAATCACTTTACTCTTTTCTAAGTATCCGTCGTCGTTATTCGTCTCTTAAGTCTAAGAATAATACTTATGATCATACACTAGTTTTCAAGATCCACTGGTGGGGCCTTGGCCTTGAGCTCCTCACCATGGCCATTTATAAAATTCATAATTATATTTACAAGAGTAATAACAATAGGGGTTGAATTTGAGGGATGTTACACTGGGACTCGGGAGCTGCAGGATTGACTTGATACAACAAAGCAAACACAGGGTGTGAGGATGGGATCCGTAGACGGTAGGGTTAGCTTGGTACAACAAAGAAAACACAAGGTTGTGGGTAGGGGCCTCGGGCGAGAGCAACAACCTGCAACATTACAAGAAGTTTTTGGATTGTGGATTTTGTCAGAAATGCCAAATCCGGGGCACATTGAATACTCAATTAACTCACGGAGTCAGAATTCACGAATTGGTATGTGATAACTGGTAACTTGGTAATCCCGCTACCAAAAACACGTATGAGCCACCAACCATGTTTAATAAAGTTGTTGCTGCCATTAAATGTGTTAAACACGTAAGAGCTCGCTGCAAACACGAGAACTTAGAAGCGTTCAAGCCATGGGCTGCACAGTGTAAGCCCGTCAAGCCCGTCCACGTAAGCTGGTCAATGATATTATTAGAGGCCCAATGGTCCATGATCCATCGCTGATGGAACACATGGATATTGGAGAGTAACCGAGTCCCACTCCCAAGTCACCTAGCTAGTAGCCGCGTTCCCAATTTCCCACTGAAAACTTTCGATGGGTGAAATTTGAAGCTACCCTTCGGTTACAATTTTAAACCGTAATGGTTAATTTAATTATTGACGGACTTACCATGAAATTAATTTTTTTTTGCATTGTAAAATTTGAGGTGGTCTTCAATGACGTGTAAAATGGCCTCTCTGAAGGGCCTTGAAGGCTTCAAATTTGAAGCCTGATGGCAATATCATTGCCATTTAGTTCTGTTTTTTTATTCAGTTTTTGTTTGGGCTGCATACTGTACTTCAAGCCTTTGGGTTTGTTGGTATTGCAATTGGCTGTAATATGGACCTACAGTTTATGGTTTTGGTTTTTTGTCATGTTTTGACGAGGGTAGTTGATAGAATGAACACTCTGAATCATTAACAAACAGCCCACTCATGGATTTATTCTCGTCACACAGTCACTGCCAGCTTTGAAAGCAGATCTATTCTCGTCAGAGAGAGTCACTGCCAGCTTTGAAAGCATATTAACATTAAAACCATCGTAGTTTGTCCCGGAGTTGAACCCGCCACTGCTGCTATTTTCATCAGAATGAATGTGTTGAAAGAAATAAAAAACGGCTGCTATTTTCATCAGAATGAATGTGTTGAAAGAAATAAAAAAGTCAAATAAAAAAGTAGTATAAAGCTACAACCAAATTCCGTGCATATCGTCATCAAATTGCCTCACAATAGTAGTGTTCTAGGTCTTCCGTAACGGACGACGACAGGTCGCCGAGTCGCCGGTGGCACCATGCTCAAATTAATGAGAGGCTTAAAGAAATGAAATCGTGTAAAGTGCAATAAACGTTGCTTTAATTAAATTGTACGCTGCCAGCCATCACGCCAAGGATGTCACCAACAAACTTGAACTCATTTATAAATGTTTGCATAGAAAAACCCAAAGTGCACTGTGGTCAAAATACAAATAAATAGACGCATAGAGTTATGAGGTCATGCAAAGCATAGTAAGCGTTGCCAGCCCTCCTCCGTTCAATTCGACTGTACAGTACCAATTACCATGCCGCGCTGCAACTCAATGCCATCATACCATGATTTGTATATATACAATGTTTATTGGTTGTAGTTTGGGTAATTTGATTGTACAATACCAACTACCATGTCGTGGTATTAAATATCATCACACCATGACTTGTATACATACAATGTCTATTGATTATAGCTTGGGTAGCTGAGAGACACGGTTGTTGCCCTCCCTACCTTGATTCAATTCTTACTTTATGACTATATATTTAAAATAATACTTTTATGAGAAGATTTTTTTTTTCAATCATCATAATAAAAAAACATTTTAAAACTTATCCAACAACATATAAAAAAAACTAAAACTATGTTTAAAATATAATATAATTTCACAATTTTTCATTATCTAATTACATAAACTTGTAAAAAAAAACCTTTGCCACACAAAAACGAGTTAAAAAAAAACGTATGTATTTCACTCTTTATGTTATGCATGATAATTTCCTTATATGTAAATACTAATCGAGAAATGATTTATGAGTCACTAAACTTTTGTATGATTTATGAGTTACTAAACTTTTGTGAGTACACCACACGACACATGCTCCTATTTATTTTGCATGTTACATTTAGGTGGGAGAGTGAAGGGCATTATTGAATACCGTATTCAAAGGTCAATTTCCAATCACTATGGATTGTTTATAATTTATTTTGTTTATATATTTTTTATTTTTAAAGTTTAGATTTTTAATTTGTGTGAAAAAATGTATATGTAAATATTTATTTTTAAATTAAAGTGTTTTAAATTTACATAAATTCAAATTTCTATAATCTTGCTGAAAAAAAAATTTCAAATTTCTATTATAATTTTTATAAACTAGTTTATATTTAAAAAAAATAATTTAATAAATATATGTTTAAAAAAATTGGAATTCCTCACATTTCATTTTTTTATTAGTTAAAGAAAATATTCATGAACTAGTTTATATTTAAAAAAAATAATTTAATAAATATATGTTTCAAAAAATTGGAATTCTTCACATTTCATTTTTTTATTAGTTAAAGAAAATATTTATGGGTAAATATTAGAGATATTTCAACAACTTTTTAGAACACATATAAAAGGATGAAATGTAGAAATTTGAGTTGTTTTTGAAAATATATAACTTTTATTTATGAAAAATTACTATAACTCAAGAAAATGTTGTTCTCCTACGATTGGTATGTTATCTTTTCTCTAAAACATGATGCATATATGTTCGTGTTAAGCCATGGGTTTGGTATGTGAACACTATTTTTCTTTTTAAATTGTAGAGTTGTAGTTTAACGACAAGGTGGAGGGTTAGGTCCCACTATGATGGTATTAACACAATTTGTTAATCTTTTTTTTTTAAAGCTGGTGTATACTTGTGTGGGTTTTTTTTCGTTTTTAAAATAGGTGAACCAATCAAAAGGTACAAAGAAAATAAGAAACCTTTTTTTAAAAGAAATTTGGCATATGACTAAGTAAAAATAAGTAAAAAATATAAAAAATAGTCTTCCTCAAAAAATGTATATTTGGAATCTACACATAAATCTCTATAAATTTGTGCAATTTCATAAGCAACAAATTGTTCTAGCATTTGTAGATTTGTGGTTGAAAAACAGGGAAATGAAAAAATGTAGGTGTTTTGTTAGTTGTAGGCCCAAACTACAGGTTTGGCAATCCGAACCTAAAACCAAAGTGGACAACTCATCCACCACACAGGTGGAAAATTTCATTCACATCAAACATCATTTTGAAATTAGAAATGCACATGCATTAATAATGGCATGAATTATTGTTCCCTATATTTTAATTTCCAAATGAAGGTAAATCACAATAATCACCAATAACATTAAATGGAAATACTAAATTCTTAAAGTAAAAGTGGCATTCTCCTTATATTTCATTTTCTATCCTTTTACTTAATTTTAATTGTTTCGAGATTTTTAAGAGTGGTTCCAACCTCAACAAACATCATATGCAAAAAGTAGAATTTTAGATCTCATTCAGAATTCAATAGACTTAACAGCTTTCAGGGTTTAAATATTGCATGTTTCCATTGGATTGTATCACTTACGAGTGTATGGGGTTGGCATTTAATCAAGCCCATCAACTCCTTTGTGTCCCTCGATGTTGGTTCTATTGGTTGTTTAACTCCTTTATCACGACCTTACTAAAAATGTGCCCTTCACTCAAGAAAAATTACTTATTAGACAAGGGATGTTTTTTCCACCTTTTTTAATGATTGGATTAGGTAGTTTCATCAAAATTGTATGGTTTCGACTAATGTCCTTGGATGATCAAATTTGGGATTCATGATAGAGGCAAGGTCTATAGCCTAGAGGTGGGGAGCACATCGTGCTATTGACAAAGAGGATCCTGATATAAACTACAATTTTAATGATATGTAGTTATTTTTTATAGCATGAAGTTTATGGATAGATACCGAGTCTGTTTTTATATATAGATCAATGAAAAAAGACCTGATATCTATCACCCCCATGACACCTCCTCTCTCTCCCTGGCCATATCTCTCTCTCTCTCTCTCTCTCTCTGTTCCTAACACCCCACCTCTTTAACCCCCCTCTCTCTAAAACACCTATCTCTCTCTAAACCCTCTCCTCCTCCCACACCACTAACCCCCACCCTCTCTCTCTCTCTCTACCCCTAACCTCTTGACTCTCTCTCTCTCTCTCTCTCTCTCTCTCTCTCTCCACACCACCCATAACCCCCCACCCCCCTTTCTCTCTCTATAGCCATCCCCCCCTCTCTTTATCTATATCCCTCCCCCCCCCTCTCTCTCTCTACCTCTCTTTGTCCATACCCCCCTTCTCTCTAATATCCCTCCTCCTCCCCAAACCCCTAACCCGTTGATCTTTACCTCTTTCTCTCCCCCAACCACTCTCATTCCCTCTAGCCCTAATAAACCCCCCTTCTCTCTCTCTCTCACACACACACACACACACACACACACACACCTACTCCTCCCCCTATCACTAACCCCCCCCTCTCTCTCTCCGTCTCACACACACACACACACACACACCTGCTCCTCCCCCTATCACTAAATTCTCTCTCTCTCTCTCTCTCTCTCTCTCTCTCTCCTACTCCTCCGCCTACCCATAACCCCCCCTCTCTCTCTCCCCCAACTATCTAACACACCTTGTGCTCTCTCTCTCTCTCTCTAACCCATGCTCTCCCTCTACCTAACCACACTCCTAATCCCTCTACCCCTGATCCCCCCTGTTTCTCCTACCCCTACCACTAACCACTCTCTTATGATACCCCCAAGAAATTTTTATTTTTATTTTTGATTTAATATTTTGAAAATATTTCAAAAACAATTATTTTTGTAAGAGTTATTTAAAAAACTCAAAAATACTCACAAGAGGTGTGAGTGACACTTTGCACAACAAATTATTATTTTATTATTAATAAAAGAAAAAAAAAGACAATTGGAGAATTCAGTTGAATGAGGAGACACCACCATGAGACAAAGAACATGTGTAAAGCAAGCAAGGGATATTTTACTAATAAAATCCAATCTAAAAGCTCAGCTACCATACAAGATCCTAAATCATGGGTATTGAAGGATTGATTGAGATTTGAGTGGGATGGCACAAGAGCTGGGAAAAATCTGTATATTGGTGCAATGAGATAGCATAGGACGTTGTGTTGTGCATGGATAAATTGTGCTAGGACTACATGTGTTAAGTATTTCTCTTTTTCATAAGTCCATCACTAGCTTGTTACATAAGTTGAGAGAAAGTGTTGCATGGAAGCTTTTCTTGTGGTTCTACTGTGCATGGTGGTGATCCAACTCGGGGGTGGAGTCGAGCTAGCATTCATGCTGCTCACCTCTATGGTTGGTACGAACTGATTCTCCAAGTAGTCATTCCCATCGTTTGATCTCAAGTAAGTGTAATTATTTTCTATATGTCTCATGAATATATCAATGATGGAAATTGTTAGTTATAAAATGTGTTATATTTTTTGTCTGCAATTAGCCATACAACATTGGCTTAGTTTTGATATGAATATATATTAATTCTAAGTAGTAGTATTGCATGGGATAAAAGAAAAAAAATGGAATAGATCTAAAATGACACGGTTTAAATATTAATCGATATTCTGAAACTAGGTTGGGTCGATTTATTTGTACATAGTGTTAACTCTTTAAAATTTTAAACTGTACTCTACTTTTTTTTAACCTTGTATGAAATGTTATGTTCAATTTCTATGAGTATGACTGTGTATGTCACTTTCAGTTATGAAGCGATTCCTATAGAAGATGAAAATCATAGATCTCTGCATTACTATGTAATTGAATCTTGTAAAAGGTGAAAATTGCAAATCTCTGTTAACAAAGATAGAATTGGTATAAACTATTGATAACTGTCTCGGTCGAGAAATAAAAACATCTATCAATAATATATAAACGCTACAGTATCAAACCATGATATTGATTGAGTACATAATAGCCATAACAACAATTAATCTGTTGTTTATATCTACCTGACAGTCGACTTCCCCCAAAGTCGATCTGTCGACTGAATGTTTAAAGCCTAATCGTATTTCAATCTACTGTGGGTGGAACATCTGTATTTATTTTTCTCCCTGGAGATTCAATTTATAAATGTCAAGATGATTTTGGGTTTGTACGCGTTATAGAGAATCAATTTGAATATATTTAAAAATAGAACAAATCATATTTTCGAGCTTTGCTTTTATTGCATAGAATGAATGGGTTCATAAATGAACAGATCAGATTTCTTATTATAAAAATCTATTTATACTATATGTATCAGATCTCTATTGAGCCTAGAATTGGCCCCTTTTTAACCATCCTCGATCACCTTTTCTTCCCCTGTCCTACACCATTTAGCATGCTAATCAGACTTGTTGTCCTCACTTTATTCCCCTAAGCTTCCAAGGTATGACTGATCATTGCTTTATCTTATTAATGCTTATGATTGTGATAATTAAGGCCGTGTATCTCTCAATTGTGCTAACATGTTATGATTTATGAAGGTATTTTGAGATAAGTGGATTGTAGGAAGGTGGGGCTGAACAAGTCTTGAAAGGAGGGATGTTCGCTGCTTAAAAGGATCCTCTAGGCTCCGATCATCAATTAAGGCATGTGGTTCTAATGCAACATTGTAATACCCCAATTTTGACCCTTAGGAAATATTGGCTTTTATGTAAATATTGTATACATGTAATGTATGTTTTCCTAGCGTGGAGCTCAAGGCCAAGGCCCCGCTAGTATATGTTCGGATTTTATTTAAAATGGACAAGTATTTGATATGTTATTACCCATGTGCTATCAAGCCATGGGATATTGTAAATTGATGTAAATATTTAATATTGAAATAAAATACCAAAACTGGCTATGGGAGCAACGAATGAGAAGGGGCCATGTGTATCCACTAGGGAGTGATGAGGGGGTTGTGGGATTGAACCATAGACTGCCATATGCCACCTTGAGAATCCATTTGACTTTCCTTGATGACATTTAATTCTGTTGTAAGGAAGTGGTTGAGGATTTCAGTCCATGGCTTCAATGGAGCATGGGCAACCCAGAAATTCGTATGGCAGAGTATGGGCTCTGTTTTCTTGTACCACAAGCCACTCTACCTCATGGATGTTGCTTCTTCTTCATCCCCATTCCATTGTGAAACTTACCAGCACCATTTTCCATCCAAAAACGAATGCCCAGCAGGGAGAAAAACCAGAAATCGCGACTTTGCAAGAACCCACGTTTTGAAGAGCCATTAACACCCAGAATTGGTATTTGACAGTGAAATCCAATGGGGGATCCATAGATATGAACCTTGGGGCGAAATTGAGAGCATTAGCTACCCCGAAATCCATTGGAAAACCCAGTTTTTACATCCCAGAAATGAAGTGACGGGATTGAGTTATTGGATAACAGAACTGTGAGAAATCCAAGTGTGAATGACTGAGCAGAGGTTTGGTTTGCTTGATAAACCCAGTGAAGGCTAGAATCTCAAGGAATTAGCAGCTGGACCTTTCTATGCCCACCCTGAAGAGCACTGGAGGGAAGGGACGCCTGAGGGACTGTGCAGCAGAGAAGGGGACCTTCCTTGTGTTGGGTGCGGTAGGTATTGTGGGTGCCATGACTGCTGAGTTCATTTGAGATGCCTGTAGCTTTGTGGTTGAGCTCACTGGCTTAGCATCCTCCTCATTTGTCATCCGTATGCTTGATAAACCCAACGGTGTGTTGGCTTAGCATAGCTGATGACCGAAACCATGACTGTGAGTGAGCCCAGCTAGTTCCTCCTTAGTGGATACACAGCCCAGCTCGGGGGTGATCTCTCAGCTGAAAGAATACAAGCTGGACAGAGATCTATGGTTGGGTGGAACGTTGCTCTCACATAGCCAGTTGTTGGGATAGATTCATCTCAAAGATAAGTGTTATCTCTGTATTGTAAATTATATGCATTATGTGTTCTGCAGTAGGTTAATTGTCCATGTTTAATGAAATGAATTAATTATCTTAATTTGGAATATATGCATGGCATTGGAACAAGATTGAGTCTTTATATGCTGAATCATCCTCTGCTGTGATATATGTAGATATGTTAGGCATTACTGTTTGTGTGCTTGTTAGTATGTTTATTCCGCTGTGTTTTATTGAGTTGAAGCTGCACACAGAAATGTTTAATTGTTATGAATTTTTGAGAAAGCAAGGATGTTGGGGCTAAGTCTGCCAAAAGCCCCGTGTGATTGGTCATGTTCCCTCCCCTGCATTGTTGAAGGCGGGAGGGGACGTTACAAACATCCTAGACAGAGCTGTGATAGGGAAGCTGTAATAGAATGCGCTATAATTGGAGATCTTTAGTATATTGCTACTCGAGTATAATTGTGTTCTGGAAAGATCGCCACTCCTGGGCCAATCAACAACTTTCTCGCATTTTTCTCTGTCTTTACTATGCCATGTTTGTAATAGCTAGTATTATTTAGGGCACCTGAAGATCAAAGATATTCATGGCCGCCGGCTAATAGGATCGGATGTTATGATCTGCATGTATAAATATGGGGAGCTGTCTCGACCCAGGGGGTTGAACAGCGGAGGATTCATTCATTGTATTAGCAGTGGAAGCAATTTGTGTAATCATCCTTTCGTTAATATAAAGAGTTACCTCTGAGTTAAAGGAGATTTACGTTGTTCAGCCGACATCTCTGTGTGAAGGCTAGGCCCATCTTCCACATAGATTGCTGAGCTAAAGTAGGACTTCTCGAATTTATTGTTGTGTGATGTTTTGTTGATGATATTTCCTTTGTACGTAGCAGTAGTAAGCGTGGATTTGTAGTATAATTAGGATTACATTTCCTTGAGATTGGTAAGTGGTACAGAGTGACAGTCGACTGAGTAGGAAACTTTCTTTATGCAATTCATGTGATAGTTGTACACAGCTTTGTTCATCCTGCAGTTTAAGTTGTTATCCCGCGAATCCTTGCAATTTATCTTTCCTGTTACGATTGTTGATTTTCATTCCTGTAATTCAATCTCTTAGAGCAGTTGAACTCAATCCCTTGCAATTGAATTTCTAGATTAATATTTAGTTTATGCTTATGGTTTTCAAGAGTGATTAGATTGAATAGGTGAGTTACTTGTTCTGGGATGTGAATAGGATTTCTTTTTATCTGCAATTGTCATTGAATCTTATATCATTTCTTGTTGATACATGGTAGAAAGAAAGTGAATTTGTAGCATTTAGAAGGCAATTGGGATTACACAGATTCTTGGGATGGACATAGTTGTTAGAGGATAAAAGTGTTCAATTATAGTGATTTGGTGTTTAAGCATATACTGTGCATTTATCCTTTGAAATAAAAGACTTTCTCGGGTTGACAATAAATCTCGTATGCTTTGTATGTTGGTAATAATCTATCTGCATATTGGGTGCTCGACATTTTTGCACCGTTGCCGGGGAAGGATAAAAATCAAACACTAATCATTAGTTGCATCTGGTAATTGTTTCTACTCAGTCTTTTCTTTGCTAAAATGATTCGGGTCGCATGAATACGAGGAGGGTAAAACGCGATCACCTCCCAACTCCCAAAACCCCACAAAATACTAACAGTGCAGGTGGCTCGGGTCGCAGTCGAGGACCACCATTGGGCAGAAGGACATTCATCGACGATCTTGTTGATAGAACTGATTCATCCACCAGGTCTCGTCATCAAGAAACTCCGATCAGAAGAAACCCTGCTGATCCTGGGGCGCCAACGTCAGGGTCCACGGTGGAGAATACATGAGCGGCTGCGACTCCCTCGTATATTCCTATTGAGGAAGACACAGATGTTACAACTGGACCTGCTGGTAGAGGTACGATCTACCACATTTACGGGAAGGCTGTAACTGAAGAAGAGTGGACGCAGTTCCACCAGAAGTTTGCTGATCAGGAACAAAACAAGGACGAAGAGAAAAACGAGGAAAAGAACGCAGGAATGAACGAAGAGGAGAAAACATAAAAGGAGATGAGTAACAGACACGAGTCCGACGAGGAAGAGGCGATGGTGGAAAACTATCATCATGAAAATCACTCCCTGCCTGAGGGAATGGCGGCTACACTGCAATTTCTGATTCGACAGCCAGAAGGGATAGCCCCTATGAAAAACATCTCACCATCAGTGTTGCCTCACTTCCATGGAAGGGCAGCAGAAGATCCAGATGAATTCCTTCTTGAATTCGATATTCTTTGTCGTAGCTATGATTATGTCACCGATGCCCTAAAGCTAAAACTTTTTCCCGCCACCCTGAAGGATAACGCATTACGCTGGTTCATGAGCCTTGGGGGAGGAACCGTTGCTAATTGGGATAAGATGAAACAAGTGTTCCTGGAGAAATATCAGGAATATTGCAACACCAAGGACAAAAGAGAGGAATTATTCAAAATGGTGCAGAAGGAGGATGAAAGTCTGGAGGATTTTGTAGAAAGGCTGCTGTACAATGTGCAACAAGCCGGGCAGACGAACATGGGGCTGGACGTGCTCAAGATAATCTTGCTTTGTGGGATCAGGGATGATTGTTTAGACATGTTAAACCTGCTCGGAAAGGGAGATATCTCCAAAGAACCTTTTGGGAATATTGTGGAACTATGTAAGAGATACTACAGGGGATCTTCTAGGAACAATAAGCGGGACAAACGGGATAAGCTGGAACGTGATGTCTTCGACAGAAATCAGAAGTCGTCCAACGGAGGAGCTACCCGTGTAGAGATAGGAAATCTCCTTGAAAATTTTAAAACAGAAATGATGAGCTCCATCTCTTCGGAGATCGATATCCTGAAGGCAAAACAAAAATAGGCAGTGGAGGATCTCACACTAGGTGTGTTCTGCCCCCGATGTAGAAAGAATCATCCACTGAAAGAATGCCCGCTTGGCAAAGTAGAAGTATGTCAGCTGTGTGAGCTTAACCATGACATGAAAGAATGTCCCTCACTTCCCCAAGTGAAGGCTGTTCTGCAGGCATCAACTCCAGAAGTGGAATCAGCCTATTTCATTGCACAGAAGAAACCTTGGCAGCCTTGAAATCAAGGTATGCCTCTGGACTCATTTCCATTTTTGAATAATATGAGCAATTGGAATAATAACATGCAAAATGTGAATACACAATTCCCTTCAAATTATGCTCAGTGGAATCCTTCCCAACCTACAATGCAAAATTATAACTCATGGAGTCCCTGGAAACAGCCACCACATCAACCTACGTCGTTGTCTCTTGGATGGAGGAATTTCCATCTCGGGAACCAGTTTCCTCAACCCCCTCCACCTCAACAGTCACCATATTCTCCTCAATACCCTCAATTTCCTCAATATCCTCAATACCCACCTTAGCAGTCGCAGCTGCAGCTGCAGAATAATTCTGTCCCTAATATACCAATACGGCCTCAGCTGCCTGCCCAACCTAATCCTAACCCGAATAATAAAATAGTCCATCAATTGGAAACTGTCAATATGCCGACCTACTCCCTTTCCCCTGTACCTTGTAATGATATTCATCTACGATTTGGGAAAATAGTAGAACTTGTAATTACAGAAGATGCTCCACCTTCTGTGCTTAAAGAAGGAGGGAGTTCACATCATCCATCCGATACAGTTCCTATCACTGAAGATGCTGAGCATCCCTTAGATGGGACGGCTGAAACATCAAATCATAAATCAGACAATACGCAGCCTACCCAGCTGATAAGGAAACCACCATACCCCGAGAGACTAATGCTACCGAAAATAGGGGGGCAACCTCAATTTAACCTCCTAGGAGAGTTAAGGAATCTTTACGTCAAAATCCCCCTTCTTCAAGCTCTTCAAGACATGCCTATTTATGCTAGAACCATTCGGGACCTGTGCACTAAGAAACCAGGGAGGAAACCCAGAGATCCTCCCACTGTTCACGTCATAGGGAATTTATCTGCCTTGATAACATGAAAAACCCCTGTGACCAAGTATGACAACCCTAGAAATCCTACTGTCACTGTACATGTAGGACAGACGCAGATACCCAACGTGCTAGTCGATTTAGGAGCAGCGATCAATGTCATAACAATTGAGACTGTAAAGAAGCTTGGACTCACTACTTTTAGACCGACCCCTACCATTTTAGAATTGGTGGACAGATCCACCATTAGACCCGAAGGGATTCTGGATGACCTTATCATCTCAGTAGATTCATGGGAGTACCCTGCTGACTTTTTGGTATTACAACCAAAATCACAGCTGGGGGGACACCCATTGATCCTGGGGAGGCATTGGTTGGCCATAGATGATGCCTGCATCAGCTGTCAATCGGGGTCCATGACTATATCTGATGGTACGGAGACTAAAAACCTCACCCTTTATCCTCCAACTCGGCCAAGTCTAGAGGCTGAAACTTCCCTTTGGATAGAGTAGGAGGAGGAGGAGGATGTTCAGCCACTATTAACTATAGGGAAGGCCTTAACTTTTAAAAATGAAACAAAAGACGAAACTATTAGTAATTTTATTAGTGAACCCGCTTCAGTGGATAGAGAGGTCTATCAAATCCTGAACATTACCCTTGGTAAGGAAGAACAAGAAAATCTTACGGAAGAAGCACTAGTTGGTGACACAAACATAATCCTAGTTTTGAAAAGTTCAAAAAGTATTCCTATTGAGGTAGAGCCTGGAAGGACTTTGAATATAAACCCTAGTCTCTCCTTAGAGGAATAGAGGCGCCTAATCAGTCTCTTGAAGGAACACAAGGGGGTGTTCGCCTGGGAGTATACAGACATGAGGGGTATTCCCTCTAATATGTGCACCCACCATATTTATATTAAAAACGACTCCCGGCCTGTGTGTCAACCCCAACGATGCATGAACCCCAATCTGAGGGATATAGTGAAGGAAGAAATCCAGAAACTTTTGGAAGCAGGATTTATATATCCTATTTCAGATAGTGAGTGGGTTTCCCCACTCGTAATTGTGCCCAAGAAAAATGGTAAATGGAGGGTCTGTGTCGATTATAGGAAATGAACAAAGCCACGCAAAAGGATCATTTCCCTTTTCCCTTTATTGACCAAGTACTTGACACCCTATCAGGGAAGAAGTTCTTCCCCTTCCTAGATGGGTTCAGCGGGTACAACCAAATTCAGATTGCTCCCGAGGACCAGGATAAGACCACCTTCACTTGTCCCTGGGGAACGTTTGCCTACAGAGTGCTTCCTTTTGGTTTATGTGACGCATCGACAACGTTTCAAAGAGCTGTAATTGGCATATTCTCTGAATTAGTTAATGATAGTATGGAAGTCTTTATGGACGATTTTACTCCCTATGGCAAGGATTTTGAGGAAGCACTAGAAAATTTAAAGAAGGTTTTAATTCGCTGCGAACAGAATCGGCTCTCATTAAGCACTGAAAAGTGCCATATGATGATGAGTGAGGGGGTGGTATTAGGGCATTTCATCTCTACCAATGGCATTCAGGTGGATCCTTCAAATATCAAGGTGATAAAAAATATACCGACTCCTTCAACTTAGAAAGAGGTGCGAAGTTTTCTGGGACATGCTGGATATTACCGGAGGTTTATAGAAAAATTCTCCAAACTTGCTTCTCCTTTGTTTTCTTTGTTAATGAAGGATGCACAGTTTGTGTGGAGTGAAGCATGCCAGACAGCGTTTGATAAGCTTAAGGAGAAGCTGTCCAGAGCTCCTATCCTAAGGGGACCTAATTGGACCCTACCCTTCCACATTTCTTCCGATGCTTCTGATACCGCCATTGGAGCAGTACTAGGACAATAGGATGGTCAAGTACCTTATGCCATCTATTATGTTAGTAAAAACTTAGCCCCTACTGAACTTAATTATACTATTACCGAAAAAGAATTCCTCGCTATTGTTTACTCTATTAATAAATTTCGACATTACATTACTGGGTATCCTACATTTGTGCACACTGACCACTCTTCCATTAAGTATTTAATGAACAAACCTATCACCAATGCCAGAGTGACCAGGTGGCTCTTGTTATTGCAGGAATTTGATATTACCATTATAGATAAACCTGGGAAAGAAAATGTTGTCGCTGATTTTTTATCTCGTTTTACTAACAGTGATGACAGTTTGCCTATTGAGGACTCTTTTCCAGATGAACATCTATTCGCACTTTCAGCTCATTCCCCCTAGTATGCAGATGTCGCTAATTATTCGGTTGTAGGAAAGCTCCCGCCACACATGTCTAAACGAGAAAAGAGAAAAATCATCCAGCAAAGTGCCAGGTATTGTTGGCTCAATGGTCATCTCTTCTACACAGGGCCCGATCTTGAGATTAGGAGATGTGTAAGGGAAGATGAGATCTTTCACATACTGAAATCCTGTCATGATGGACCTTGTGGGGGACACTTTGCAGACAAAAGAACAGGGCATAAAGCGCTGCGGATGGGCTACTATTGGCCGACTTTGTTCAGGGACGCTAAAAGATATGTTCAGTCCTGTGACAGCTACCAAAGGACGGGCCAGCCTAATAAAACAGATCAGATGCCTCTACAACCTCAAGTAGTAATTGAACCATTTGATAGATGGGCACTGGATTTTGTTGGCCCTATCAACCCTCCTTCCAGACAGAAAGTTTACATTCTGGTTTGTACTAATTATATGACCAAGTGGGTAGAGGCTGTAACTTTGGCTAAGTCTAACGACCATGCGGTGATTGATTTTCTGTACAGTGAAATCTTTACCCGCTTTGGGGTACCGAAGGAAGTAGTCACCGATGGGGGGTCGCAATTCATGTCACACCAATTTGAATCCTTTCTCTGGAAGTATCATGTGCAGCATAGGGTGGCTTCACCTTACCACCCCCAGGCCAATGGTTAGGTGGAAAGTACTAATAAAGTTATTGAAGCAATCCTTACTAAAACAGTTAAGAGCCATCGAAAGGATTGGGCTGACAGGCTTCCAGAAGCACTGTGGGCATATCGCACAACTTGGCGCAATACCACAGGGTTCTCTCCCTATGATTTAGAGTATGGAAAGAGTGCCATCTTTCCAATTGAGTTTGAGATCAAAACCCTGAAGACAGCCACCGAAATGAATCTGGATGTAACAGAATCCCAGAAGAGAAGATTGAATCAACTAAACGAATTGGATGAGAAGCGGTTAGCTGTAGTGGATCAGACTGTGTTGCTTCAGCAACAGAGATCCAATTGGCATGACCGATTTATTAAAAAGAAAATCTTCCGTGAGGGAGACTGGGCATTACTATATGACTCCAGGTTCAAAAGGGATTTTAAAGGTAAATTACGTACAAGGTGGCTAGGTCCATACTTGGTCGACATGGTATTTGACAACGACACTGTCTGTATGGTGACCACTGATGAAAACCGCATACCATTATTTGCTAATGGCCACAGACTGCGACTGTATCATAAGCCTATTTCGAAAGATGCATTCATTTCTCAAATTGCTTCCAATCCAGATTATCAGCTGGCACCAGGGCATGAATTTCTCTCTGCCTTTGTCGATCCTTAAACTGTAAATTGCATTTTGAATCACTTTACATAAATAATTTTTTTTTTTTTTTTTTTTTCTTTTTTTTCTGCTGTAGTGTATAATTGTTTTTTTCCCTTTGCATTTGATCTTCTCGTTTGCTGTTGTTTTTCAAAAATTTCCAGGGAAGCCCCAGGGGAATGACCAGATTGGGCCTGTCAAACGAGAGTCGTCTTCCTATGCCTTCCTGTGTTGCAGTTCACTTTTCCTTAAAATAAATTTTTCGGTAGCTGTGACACATTTCCGGACAGCTGCAACATCTTTTCCGGCAGCTGCGACACATTTCTCGGCAGCTTCGACATATTTTCCGGCGGCTGCGACATATTTCCCGTCGGCTGTAACATATTTCCCGGCGGCCATAAAAACCTTTTTCTCGGCAGCCGTGAACCATTTTCCAGCGGCTTCGACACATTTCCCGGCGGTTGTAAAACCTTTTTCGTAGCAGCCATGAACCATTTCCCGGCGGCTGCAACATAGTCTCCGGCGACTACGATATATTTCCCGGTGCCGTAAAACTTTTCCCTGGCAGCCGTGACCCTTTTTTTTTCCGATGACCGTTAAACCTTTTTGTCGGCAGCTGTGAACTATTTCCCGGCGGCTGCAACATCTTTTTCGGCGGCTGCGACATATTTCCCGGCGGCTGTAAAACTTTTCCATGACAACCGTGATTTTTCCCGATCCCGTAAATCCTTTTCCCGATGGCCGTGAATCTTTCTTGGTGGCTGCAGCATCTTTTTCATCGGCCGCGATATCATTCCTGGCAACTTGCATTGGTAACTCCTGTGTTAACGGAAGAATTGCTTCAAACCTGCTAAGCTATGGCTCTGATTCATCCTATTCGTGCCGGCGAACTCATCATTCCGACCTCAGGGATGCGATGGTTTGTGTTTCACTGGCGGAAGGAATTATTGCATTATCCTGGTCATCATGATCGGATTAATGACTGTGCACGAGTTTGGTTCCGCAACGTCACCAACCACATGCTCCACCGTTCTTCGCAGGATATCTGACACACAGTCTCATGAGGTATGGCTTTGATTTATCACGTGATTAAGTGTTGATATAATTTAACAATATCAGTCGTACCTTTATTCGCATCACCATTATGGCCTAATTAACTCTTTCCCTCGTACAACGTAAACACTAATAACTACCACCTTCCCCAATTCGGAATAAAAATTTTGAACGTTTTTCTGTGCTGAATTTTCCAAATTTGCCCATTTCCTCAACATCTCCACTCAACGATTCGTGCATCCTCTGTGCTGCAACTTTCATTCTCGGATTCTGTAATCTGTGGGATAGAAACCTCATTTTGCAGCCAGGACCATGGGGATTCCAGTTCGTCATGAACCTTTGAATACACAGGAACTCAGGAAAAATCCTGCAGTTTTTTCCATCTTTCAAGCCACCGGCTAGATCGAATTTTTTGAGCAACTAGATGGATTCAATCGGGAAGCAGCCTTGCAATTTGTTTTAAATCTCACAAAAATTCACTCCAAGGTGTGGGGGCTGCGCATAGAAGTCTCCAAGGCCATTATATCTGAGGTTACTGCCATCCCGTAGGTGGGAAGAGCATGGTTTGGACGACGAGTCCCCACGACGACTGCACGGGAAGCATTTTTACTAGAGGGGGAGCAAGTTCAATCATCAAGAAGAGGTATCGCACCACACTCATTGCTGCGGCCATGGGACGAGTTTGCTGTCTTTCTCAAGAAGTACATCACTTGTGAAGGTAGATACCAAACTGTTTATAATTCTGAACTCCCTTTACTTTCTCATCTCCACCATGGCATTTTATTGAACATTCCATACTATCTATTGCATGACTTGTGTCATATGGCAACATTTGTCCAAGCTGCTAAGCACCCACTTTCCTCCTTGACCCACCATGGTCTTATCAAATTAATAATTTTAAGAACCCTTTCCCAACAACATATAACCTGGGAGCAATTCACAGCTCAAGCTCAGGAACCTGCTCCTTTGCAGGTTGTCCCAATAGAACAGGCACAAGTTCAACCACAGCAGGAGGACCGGAGTCCCTCCAATGAAGTTGGGGGTGGGGATGAAACTACACTAGAAGAAGAGAAACTGGGGGCACAAGCAGAGCCATTGGGGGAGGGTGTAGATAAAAACCTTGTGGAAAACCCAGACAACAGGGCAACTCTGACAACAGAAGGTGAAATTGGGGTAGCACTAAATGCTGTGACAATTGAACCTAAAGGTGACAGAGCCAGGGCAATAGAAGAAAATATTGAGCTGGTAACCATTGAATCCTCACCTGAGTGGGGAGGAGGAACTTTAATTGAGGAAGAACAACATGAGGAGCAAGAAAACATTCCTTCGACCTCAGCTGTGAATCCCGATATACCAGCTCCACAAAAGAAAACACCACAAAGGAGAAGAAAGAGATCAATCAATGAATTTAACATAACCTTACAATAAGAAGAAAAAGAACTAAATCAGCTGCAGCAGCAGAGGCAGCCAGAAAAAGATGGGCAACCTTAGAGGCATAGGTTGAGCTCCCGATCCTTGTACCGAGACCAATGGATGCTCCACAAAGGCCAGTTGAGGAAGAACCCAGAATTGAAGGACTTCTGGCTGAGAACACACTATTAAAAGAGGACCTCCAAATACTTCGAAGGGAATTGGAAACCTGAAAGGAAACCTGCAGAAAACAAGTTGAAAGGAAATTGTATACATTAGCAGAGGCTGCAAACCAACTGGAGGAATCAAACTCTTTCGAGCCTGGCAAGGAGGATGAATGAGTGATCTGTCCCACCTATGGAGAAATATTCAAGGAGGCAGGCTACAAGATTATAATTCATACCTGCACAGCACAACAGCCCGCGCCCACAATAGAGGAAGCTGCAGAAAAAGAAGATGCTGTCACACAAGAACCGACATCTTTAACCATCCTTGCTGAAGCTACCACCAATCCTGTGACAGAGGAGCTAAAGGATGAAATCATGTATGATGATGGGGATAAAGAATATACTGTAACCCCAGAATTCTCCCACGACATAGAGATTATAGAAGCCGAGCCACAAAGGCAAGACATTGATGAACTTGAACAGGGTGTTGTAACACAAGAACCAGCAAACCTGAGTATACTTGTCCAATCGGCCGAGCAGATGGGAGAAGAACCTGGGATGGAGGACACTCTGGAGCTTAATGAAGAATTCTATACTGTACCCCAGAATGCTCCCACGACACAGAGATTATAGAAGCTGAGCCACAAAGGTAAGACATTGATGAACTTGAACAAGGTGCTGTAACATAAGAACCAGCAAACCTGAGTATACTTGTCTAATCGGCCGAACAGATAGGAGAAGAACCTGGGATAGAGGACACTCTGGAGCTTAATGAAGAACTCTGTACTGTAACCCCAGAATGTTCCCATGATACAGAGCTCATAGGATAAGAATTGCAACAATAGGAGGATGAAGAGGCAAGCCAGGATGTTGCTACACAAGAAACAACATCCTTGGAGGCTGCAACAGGAACTCCTTAATTTCAATTAGAAGATAACCCTGCAATGGATATCATTCCCGATACACAGTGGAGCGAGGATGAACAGGTACAGACACAATCCTCAGGTGACACCGAAATCTTGGAGGAGGAGCTGCACAATGAGAAAGATATCCAATCTCAGAAGCAGAAGGACAAAGGAGACACTGTTACACAAGAGCCAGTGTCTCTAGAAGTAACGGATGTAGCAGCTGAAGAGAATTCAGGGGATGTTGCTGTTACACAAGAACCAGCAACTCTTGAACCAAATTCAGAAATGCAGGTTATCCAAGAAGAAGACACTGTTACACAAGAACCAGTGTCTCTAAAAGAAATGAATGTAGCTGCTGAAGAGAGTCTAAAGGATGTTGCTGTTACACAAGAACCAACAACTCTCATAGTATACTTAGATGTGCTGGAAGACACTGTCCCACAAGAACCAGTGCTTCTACCTCTTAGAAATTTCATTGATTTGGACTCGGATTAAGAAGAGCATCATAAAAAGGAAATTTTGAACCTCACAACGGGAATCTCAACCTTGAGGCTGGAGGTGACCAAATGGAAAAGCCAGGTGGAGGAACACAGAGAGGCATGATTGCTTTGAGTGAGCATAGAAAAATTATTAAGGCACTGGAAGAGAAGTGGGTCGAGGAATGTATGTCCCACAGAGTTCGGGAAGAAGAGCTGCAAAACAAGTTGAGAAAATTGAAAAAGTTTCAATCTATGCAGCAGGAGAAAGAGCAGATGTACGCCCCCTCTCAAGAACTCATGGGCATCAAGAAGCCCTCTTCCTCTTATCTGGTATTCCTATTTGAGCAATTTGTCTGGTTTAAATTAAAGGCTGTACAGGAAGGGAGGTCGTTCGAAATCACAACCCCAACAAAATTCCTGAGACATTCTTTGGAAGCAATATTGAAGAGCAGACTTTGCTATGTGAATTATATTTGCATGAGATGGCTTTCCCTCTGGACCGCCACTCAAACCCTGTCCCATTTGCAGGGGATGTTCAGCCAAGAGCTTTTGCCTCTTTTGTGAGCAATCACGCTCAGTGGGAAAGGTCTTTTCAGACCTTTTCTCATAATGAAGTTCACACTAACTTGTGGATTCAGAATCGTGGCATTCTTTTGGCATGGTACAGAAATTTCCTTTCAAGTCCTCCCCAGGAACAACATATAATGAGACTGTAGGAAGAAGTGATCTCCACTTGCACCAACTACATTTCTAGACACCATTCGGTAGCATTGGAAGGGAGTAAGCACAGATGGCAGGCTGCCTCCTCTACACTTAGAAGCCGAGATCCTTACTGTTTCAAGAATTTCAAGCATGCATTTTCCAGAGTAAAGGGCTATGTGGGAAGTATGAGGGAGAGTGGAGTTAATTGGTTGGGTTTGAAATTCAAATTCCCGCTCATTTGGTGGCCAGCAACATCGTATAATATGGATTTTTCCTTGACTAGGACAGAGGAGCAGCGATACTGGAAAGTATTGGGTTACTCACAGAGGATTTTTAAAGATAGATGAGGTGCCTGAGTTTCCCTACAACTTTTCCTCCCTCCATGAATAGAGCTCAGTGCAGGACTCAGATTCCGAATGATGCAGGTTGTTGCATGAGGACATGCAACAGGATAGTTGGGGGGAGATGTTGAGCCTAGAATTGGCCCCTTTTTAACCATCCTCAATCACCTTTTCTTCCCCTATCCTACACCATTTAGCATGCTAATTAGACCTGTTTTCCTCACTTTATTCCCCTAAGCTTCCAAGGTATGGCTGATCATTGCTTTATCTTATTAATGCTTATGATTGTGATAATTAAGGCTGTGTATCTCTCAATTGTGCTAACATGTTATGATTTATGAAGGTAGTTTGAGATAAGTGGATTGCAAGAAGGTGGGGCTGAACAAGTCTTGAAAGGGCGGATGTTCGCTGCTTAAAAGGATCCTTGGGGCTCCGATCATCAATTAAGGCACGTGGTTCTAATGCAACATACTAGACAAAGCTGTGACAAGGCAACTGTAATAGAATGCGCTATAATTGGAGATCTTTAGTATATTGCTGCTCGAGTATAATTGTGATCTAGAAAGATCACCACTCCTGGGCCAATCAATAGATTTCTCGCATTTTTCTATGTCTTTACTATGCCATGTTTGTAACAGCTAGTATTATTTAGGGCGCCTGAAGATCAGAGATCTTCATGGCTGCCGGCTAATAGGATCGGATGTTATGATCTGCATGTATAAATATGGGGAGCTGTCTCGACCCAGGGGGTTGAACAATGGAGGATTCATTCATTGTATTAGCAGTGGAAGCAATTTGTGTAATCATCCTTTCGTTAATATAAAGAGTTACCTCTGAGTTAAAGGAGCTTTACGTTGTTCAGCCGACATCTCTGTGTGAAGGATGGGCCCTTCTTCCATAGAGATTGCTGATTTAAAGTAGGACTTCTCGAATTTATTGTTGTGTGATGTTTTGTTGATGATATTTCCTTTGTACGCAGTAGTAGTAAGAGTGGATTTGTAGTATAATTAGGATTACATTTCCTTGAGATTGGTAAGTGGTACAGAGTGACAGTCGATTGAGTAGGAAACTTTCTTTATGCAATTCATGTGATAGTTGTACACAGCTTTGTTCATCCTACAGTTTAAGTTGTTATCCTATGAATCCTTGCAATTTATCTTTCCTGTTACGATTGTTGATTTTCATTTCTGTAATTCAATCTCTTAGAGCAGTTGAACTCAATCCCTTGCAATTGAATTTCTAGATTAATATTTAGTTTATGTTTATGGTTTTCAAGAGTGATAAGATTGAATAGGTGAGTTACTTGTTCTGGGATGTGAATAGGATTTCTTTTTATCTGCAATTGTCATTGAATCTTATATCATTTCTTGTTGATACATGGTAGAAAGAAAGTGAAATTGTAGCATTTAGAAGGCAATTGGGATTACATAGATTCTTGGGATGGACATAGTTGTTAGAGGATAAAAGTGTTCAATTATAGTGATTTGGTGTTTAAGCATAGACTATGCATTTATCCTTTGAAATAAAAGACTTTCTCGGGTTGACAATAAATCTCGTATGCTCTGTATGTTGGTAATAATCTATCTCCATATTGGGTGCTCGACAATCTCTCTGTATTCCGTTTAATCGAAAAACTCTATCTATATATGATAAGAATAAAGGTATTAAAAAATGATCAGTTACAATGATCGTTTCACAGCTCAAGACCTTAATGATCGTTCCACTGTGATCGATCAATTGGTTAATTCTCTGCACGTAAAATCACTTAATGACTGGGTACAATGATCAAATCTTGGTTTGAATCTACATAAAATCACTTTAATGATTTCCTGTAGGGATTGTGTATAATTGCGTTTTGAGTATCAAACCAAGAGTTCGACATCCAGATCATCTTATGTTTTCAGTGTGTGATCTTCATGTGTATTTTTCCCCTCAATCCTTTACAAAGTTTGGGATTCATAGAATCCATTTCCTCCTGTTAGTCATGTTAGTTAGACGACAGATGGATTATATATTGATATGGTTAATCCTCTCTGCATTGAGTGCTTGATGCAGGGCGTAATGCTCAAAGCTAATAATTTCGGTCGAACCTCAATGATTGTGTTTTTATTCTTAAGTCTATTTTAAAAACTCTGTTATTCTTACTACTCTGTAGTTGGAATTCGAAATAAAGAGCTGAAGAAACCAATTCCTATCATTTGTCAATTCAGTGTAATCTTTGAACACTAGTGTTTCCCTACTTAGCAACTCTAGAAAAAATTTCCTCATAAAGGTCGCCTTCACACAGTGCACATTTTAAGAATTGTATTATAACATTGGCTCCCCTCTAAATTAATGGGATTACTTTAGTTGACAATCTTGTTAAGACTATCATAAATTTCCACCACTTTCCCCCTCGTGTCTATGTGTGTATTAACTATTTGTAACTTTGGGGGGGGGGGGACTAATGAAATACACTGGAGTAGCGCATACGACACGTCATGCATGTGTGTATGATTTGAAATTTATGTTCGATACTCGGCGGTGTAGCTGAGGCTACATGAAATATTCCCTAGATCGCGCCCTTTGCCTTTATGTAGATGTCCAACTTAACCCCGAATTGTTAGTGTAGATTCCGCTGCTATGTTTGAGTATTAGCATAACATATCGTTTGGCTTGGTTAAATTAATTAATCACTATAACAATAAGTAAATTTGAGGGATTTAATTTTAATGGTGTAACATCCTGTAAAAATACCAAAATTTAAATTTTTTTATAATAGCAATAATTATCAAAGTCGTTAATGCAGAACATATAAATTAATTAAATTTATTAACTAAGATAATCAATAACGATGACATGTCATACTTCTCAAATAAAATATGATATAATTTTATTTTCTTTTTCAGATTTAAACGGATGCTAAACTTCTTAACGAAAGATCCTTTTATGATTATGCGTAAGAATACAGTTTACAGATTTGGTTAAGTTCTAATTATGATTACATGTTGTACATAGTTTGTACTATTATGATGTTCTTGATGAAGTGCTGACAGTTTGTTTGTATGATGATGAAGGGGTCGTACGAGGTACCCTCGAGTTTACTTAGCTTCGTTTAGCTAAGGAATTTGAATCCTATTTCCATGTGCAGACCGCAGGTAAGAAATTCTACGACACCATGTGTTAAGAGTACAAGTGTCTTTCAATTCATCGTCAATGTAAAATTAGAATACTAAGTGCTTCCTTGGGAAACAAGTTACTGGAGGTATGGATACTTGGTTCTAAATCTAGCTTATGTGCTAACTTACAACTCTTCAGTGTTATAATTTCACGTCGTCCAAGTGTTTTGTTATAATGCTGCAATTATTATCATATGACTATTGTCATTATTATCAAAACAGTGATACTAATATCTATTGATAAATTTATTAGAAAGATTGTAGAAAATAGTGTTTTTACTTTGGAACTATCATTACGTTTTTCTTCTATAGAACTTAGACTATTCTAAGTCCTGAATTCATCATTTGATTATCATTACACTGTTAATATATGAATGGTCTAGTGTCTAGTGCTATGAACTCAGCATTATAGTGTATAATGTCACCATTTAAACTATACCTTAGGTATTACATCTATGAATTAGACTTTGCAATACATGGCTAGCATATTAAAATGTGTATCACTTATCTATAACTATAGGCTCACACTATTATTATGAATTGGAAATTCATGGCTATTATGTGAAATCTATAATGTACATAGTATCTAATTATACTTTTGCATAGCTAGAATGCAAACTATATCCGTGGTCTTTATTTATCAAATGATTAACAATATATATATATATGACTAAGCTTTATTCTATATATCTATACACGAGTCTTAGTAATGAAATACGATCGACGGGTCTAACAATGCAATTATTTTGATGTTGACAGGGTATTAACTTGGCATGCTTTCCAAGCTGGCGTTGACAGGCCTAGCATTAATGTCGTTCCACGGTTAAGTGATGTGGAAGTCTAGTTGTAAGTTCTTCACGTGGTTTGTGTTTGTAATGAGCATCACAACAAGCTGAGCTGTGCCATGCACTGGTTCTCGATCTGCTTACTTAGCAATTGGTAGATGAGGTAATCAATGCAATATTGATTGCAATCGTGGTTCGAAAATAAACGTGCCTTAACTGGCAAATCTCCCACCGTTGATCTCTGTGAAATATGGGGCTATGATTGAAACCCTATTCACGCATTGGTAAGTAATGGAAAAATGGTTTTCGACATTCATTGTTGCATTTTTTGGTGGAAGGTCGTGGAGCCGACCGTCTACTGCAATGTAGGTTTTTTGAGTTGGTAGAGAGGAGGATTCCTTCCTCGGTTTCGAACCTTGGACTTGAGAGGGATATTTCTTAATAGTTGCAGGCTCAATATCTTGTGCCATAGCACTACGATACAATCACGAAAGTTGTGTATGGTTTTTCTGTTAGTTTTTGAATTCATAGTTGAACTGGGGTTCGATCCTCCAGTTTGAGAAAAGATCTTTTGTGTTTAATTCGGGGTTACTTTCAAATGCCATTAGGCTTCTTCGTTTTTACTGTGTGGTGTGCCAAAGTTCAGAGCTTCATTTCTAATGGTAAGTGCTGATGATAATGAAACTAAAACTGTGTTGCTTGTTTTTATTCTTGCATTTTATTGTTTTAACCCTGCGAACTGTGCTTGGAAGGTACTCTCTTCATAGGAGGTTGTTATTCAAAGGGTTTGGAATGGAAATGATGCATCCACTTCCTAGTAAGCTCCAGGGGTTCTTGAAACCTCGTAGGTGCCTTTTCCATGGTTTTGATAGTGATTACTGTGTGCCGAGAGTTGGAACTATTCAACCTTGTTTCGGTGATGGTCGAGTGTTGAGTTTTAAAGTATTATTTTGATACATACTGTACAGAGGGTAACCTTCATTTGTTTAAGTTGTTGTTTGTCTATTTGATGCCTAGATGCATCGTTGATAAGAAATTCGCACTCGTTTGTGTTGCTAAAATTCAAAGGTAAAACCCTGTGTAGTTTGTGGTTTATATCCTTATTTAAACGTTTTGGTTGATAAGGATTAAACTTCTGTGTAATGTTGGGAACCTTGACAGGTCCGTAATGTAAAATCTGTTATACTTTTTGAATGTGAAACGAGAGCCGAGGGCTCTCCTTTTCTAAAGACAATGGATTGCTTGAAATGAAAAGACTTGTTTTAAAATTAATGGTTGAGGAAAATAATTGTATAACTGTTATGTGATGTCGAACTACGATAGTTGTTTTTGGCCGAGGGTTATGGTTTGCATAACTGTAATAGTTGTTCCCTATACTTTTGTTATCGTTGATGATATTTATGTTTTTGGAATGGCTATGCCATAGTGTGCTATTTTGTTTCACAAACAAAACCCTGCCTGTAGCTTTCATTTGATATCTGGCTTGTACAAAGCTTTTGTACTTGAGACTTAACCTGTGTATCAACTAGTTTCAATACAGTGTATGTTTTCTTACTAGAGTTGTAAACTATCGTTAGGTATTGATACTGAATTGTGCTTTCTGCTAAGTGATGCTTACTGTCTTGTAGTAGTCTCGAAATGTTAGTTAGGGTTTTGAAAAGTCTATAACTGTTAGGCTCAGAAAAGAAATGTCTAAAGTTTGTCAGGAATGGCTTGAGGAGAAAATTATGAACTATGTAAATAGAAAATAGGGTCTGTAGTATCTTAGGGTTTGATACTACTGAGCAGATATTTAATAAATGAAATCAAAGGTGATAGTTAGTGAAGAAATAATATGTGTATATTTGTAACAAATCTGTACAAAGATTAATTGTTGCAACTACTATAATTCTTGAAAATATAATTGCTTGAAAAACATGAAATGTATAATATTGAAATGCATGTACTTACTATCTGAACTAGATAGAGTTAAAAAGAAATATATTGAACGGTTCAAAAACAAAATGTGTTTTTCTTTTATCTAAGAATTAGATGAATTCTATGCAGCTGTTTATACTATAATGTAATATTTATTGTGTTTAAATATATGGCGGAATTTTAACAATAACACTACTGTATTCATCTTTCCAATAAATGGCATTCTGCCTATCATTCATCTTTCTTAATTTTCTTCTCTATACTGGAGTATGATGCAGATAACAACATGGGGAAAAATATGGAGATGGTTATCGATTCAATCATTTCATAAAGCTCTTTCATTCATAATCATACTTAGATCAGGAAATAAAACAGTTTCTTCTATATGACTTATAATTAATAATTCTATTATGCAGAAACATTTAACTGTAAAAAAAAGTAAGAATAGTAAAACCTGGTTGACTGTAGGAGAAACAAACAACCCAAGGAACCTGTTCCACCCAACCTATTCCTAAAGACAACCAAGTTACTTTCCTTAGGACCCCCGAGCCTTTTCACTGAACCACCAGGAGGAAGATTTTGTAGAAGCCTTAGTACATCAACTTTCAATAGAATGTAGATTGTCCCGTCATCAAGATTCAACACTCAAAGAGACCTGCACCAGCACCCTTATTTTTCCTTCTCAGTATAATTAGCAGACTCACAGTTGCACTCTCACATAGTCTCCCTATTCAAATCTCTCAGTGATCACCTGATGCACTTGAGGAATATTTCTGTAGAAAATATGGGTAGGATGCCTGCCCAATTCGAATTCCTTATCTAGGCTGCCTAGGCCTTTTAGTGGTTAACTGGTCATTAATGAGCTGCCTGCTCTCTTTCACCCACCTGGGGGATAATGCCACATTTTTAGGGGTAGTTGTCCCATAACCAATAGCTAGTGGTGGAGTGCAAATGTTGCCATCTGTCCCATACCTTCTAACAACTTCCATTCCTCCTAGTGGGCCAGTGAACACTCATTTAACAGTTCCCTTGGGTGTTTGTCTCCTATTTTAATTTATTTAAATAATAATAATCAGTAATCACATTCATCCTTGACCAAAATTGGTCATAATTACAAAACTTTGTAATTAAAATTTAACATAAAGTATTTTGCAAATAAAATAATATCCTCAGGATTTGGGTAGGTGACAAATGGTTAGTAATGCATAATCAATTTGGATTGGGATGGTTAAAAGAATAATTATATATTCTGAATTAATAATCATATATTCTGGAAAGTTTTGATTTAACATATCATTACATTAGAGAGAAACATTGTCTTTGGTGTGGATTGCGGCAATTAAAAGTAAATGACTATAGAGTTGGGAAAGTACTCTTAGAAGTTGTAGCTCAAAAGCTAGGTAAAACTAATAATTCAAAAATGCAACTCATGGTGGGATCATATACTTATGGATATTAGTGACATTGTTATGCATCTAGATTTACAAAATCGTTTGAAAAGTTAAGTATTGTATCAATATCAAAAGAAATATACCAAACATTAGTATCTCATTAAGAATAGAATTGTTTTGTTTTTAAACTATGCATTTAGTGTAATTTGGGGTTGTTACATTGTGGTATCAGAGCTTAGGTTGCGACACTTGGCCTTATGGTGTCCATTTATGTTATGATAATAAAAACTAATTATGGTTGTATGTAGTTCTTCTTACTGATATAGAAGAAAACTTGTTTTACTAAAATAGAGGAAGAAATGGTCATAGGACGATCCCCTACCCCACCTATTTGGGTTGAACTTAATGAAGAGGAAAAAGAAAACAATAATAATGATAACTCAAATGAAATTTTACAAACAGTAAGAGACTTACAAGTTGAACTTATGAACTTTAAAACTGAACAACAGAAAGTGATGAGAACCCGAGAGGATCTAAATAAAGCCTTATTGTTTAAATTGAATGAGATAACTAATGATAAATGTAGAAAGAAATGCAAACGAGGAAAATCATCCTCCAAATTTCCTTCTTCTGACGAAAGCCCTATAACTAGTTGTTATTGGTCAAAATAGCACTTCTCCATCCGTGATCACATCACCTTGTTGATCACACAAAAGAACACTAGGGATGGAATATCTTACTTGACCTTGGATGACTTGGAGCTGAATCCTTACTTATTAAACTTAAAAGTTTATTTTTGACACCTTTACCATAAAGACACGACTTTTATAAATGACACTTTGCGAGTCACTCATGGGTCTCTATACTGACAACCCATGGTTATGAATTAAAAAGATGCACTTGCGAGATGCTGAACCAACATGTTGCGAGTCACTTGCTAGTCTCTAGATTCCAGGGTCGCGAGTGTCCTAAGGAAATTCAAAAAATATATTAAAAACATGAACTGGGATTAGTTGAGTCAGGTTTTTAACTACCTCAACTTCCCAATTCAACTTCCTTTCGAAACCAACCTTCCTTTCCTAGCTATAAATGAAAGAGGAAGACATGAGAAAGGGATCCAATGGGAGAGAATTATTGTTATGCCGAAGAAATTCCATGTCAAGATAGAGGAGCAGGAGCCTAGGGCCTGGTTATGAAGGTGCTTGATGCAGGATCAGGTATAACATTTGTACTTACTTCATTCATTGACAACAAAAGTTTGAGATACTCTTCCCTTCCCAATAAAGTGTTCATATTTGATGTATTTCAATTATAGTTTGATGTTATTTGCATTCATTAATATCAATATTTATTTATAGTCGAATTGGATTGAGGAAGGTCTGTGTGTTTTGCAGGTTTGTTGCTGTGAAGATCCGGAGAAAATCTTGGACCAACCGCCATAAACAAGGTTCCTTTTCTCTAAACCTTGTTCTTATTTATTTCTTGTAATGTATGCAAAACCTTATGTATATATCTGTCAACCCCTTGTATGTTGGTAGTATCTATCCCCTACTATAAGGTAAATTCCTTAACAACAGAACTGGAAACCATACTGGGGACACCTTTTTTGTTTTTCTGCTTTGGGGACCTTTGATTTCCTTAATTTCTTAACTTTTCCTGTCTATTTTGAGGTTTTTAGGGTTTCTTTTAGATCCCTATGTAGTGAATCAGTCCATCCTGGTTTGCAAAGTTTCTTTGTTTTCTTTTATGAGTTCCTACTCGTGTGTTTCTTGTATATACAAGTGCATACTTTCTATTGTACCCGCGAGTTGCATACTTTGCTGTTCGCGCACATTTAGTTGCATCTGCGAGCTACTTTCTTATACAGTCGCATGTTTTCTTTAATAGGTTTGAACTACTGTGTTAGGGTTTGATCCTGGGTTGGTGGTTTTGGTTTTTGATATTGCCTTACTTCCTGGCGCTTGCTAGACATCCCTGTGTCTCTTCTGGGTCTGATTCAATGGATTTTGTTGTACATTCTTTCTTTTTAAGGATTTTTGAATCCCACCCATGACTTGTCAACATATATAGTCACGCACATTGTTCCCTAGCCGCAATTTGTCTGTATACATTCTTGCAGGTAGACCGCGAGTTGTTGCACATAGCAGTTGCGAGTACTTCCTCAGTTTTTCCGTTTCAATTAGGGTTTGAATTCAGTAGTGTTTCCCTATGGTTTTGAAAGTGATTGTCAGTTTGGATACCTCTAGGACATTGTTCTGATTACTCTGGATCTGTTTTTTGAACTTTTTCATTGTCTCTCTTTGAGTCTTTGTGTTTGTGAAGTTGACCTACCTTGCTAGCCCATTTTTCTGTTTGGAAGATGCTTGTTCTTTTTGTTCTCTGATGTTCAGGAGTAGTTTGGTTTTTGCATAAAGATCCTTCTTTTTTTCCATCTTACACATGATTTCTCTTTTTGGCATCTTGTTCCAAAAGCTTACTTACTTTTAAGAGGCAACTTTTTGGGTCTAGTCTTCATCGATCTTGCTCTAGGTCTATTTGTTTTAGGGTTTTAGGTCATCTTTCTTTACTTGCACAAGTTCGATAGGTCTTGTTAGTTCGGTATTTTATCATTTGCAATTTGTTTCATAGTTAGAGAAAAATATCAAATTTGTAAAACAAAAGAACAAATTTGTCATTTTATTTTTTGAACTAGGGTAGTTGCATTACTATTGACTTTGAAAAACGAACAAAAAAAAAGAAAGAACCTTTTATGCTTAGATTTGCTTAGGATTTTCATTTTGAAAGAACAAACGAAAAGAAAATTTGTGAAAGTAACATTTTATGATATGCACTTTACTTACAGTCATAACCATGCAACACACTACACTATACCTTGAGTAAGTAACAACCCATAAAAAGAACTTAATTTAAAATTTATTAGAAACATTTCTTTTTTAGGGTTACACAACACTAACTAGCTTAGGCTAGGATTTCGGAATAGATCACACTTAAAGTTTCTGAAATCACTTAAATTCTCAAATCAGAGTGCATGATATCTTCTAGTAAATCCATTCTTGTGGTTGTGTTCCAGGGATCTCCACTTCAACCAGAGTTAAGCACGACGTCGTGTGAGACTAGAATTGTTGGGTATACCCCCTCACTTTCCTTTCGAGCATACACCAGGGCTGATTCGCGTAGGGGGGTCCATTAGTTCCTTGTGCATTCTTGGATTTCGGGCTTAGCTACCCTTCCTGTGCATTTTGGTTGGACCTACAACTGTCCGCCCAGACATTTTCTGCATTTGTGGTATCCTTAGAATATTAACTTTAGGGCTCTACACAGGTATAGTGGAAGGCTATTTCCACTACACCTAGGACAGAGACGGAAGGTAACCCTTTACAACAATCTGGGAGGGCGGTTTGGTGATTCAAATGCTTGCACCTAGGGGACCTGTATTGGACGTCGTGTAACTAACCTTCGATATTCTACTAGTTTGTTCTAGGCCCTCATCATCCCAGACTGACTTTGGAGAATATTATCTTTGTTTTCCTAGTCTTGGTTATTGTAGGACATTTTTAGTGGTATGTTGTTTTCTCCTTAGTTGTTAGTGGCCACTAGGTTTCTACACTTAGTTCATTTTTATAATTGAGGAGAACCAGCCTCTTTGTAGGTCACGAAGGTTGAAAACCTTCCCCCACACATAGTGGAAAATAATGGTTGAGGAAAATAATTGTATAACTGTTATGTGATGTCGAACTACGATAGTTGTTTTTGGCCGAGGGTTATGGTTTGCATAACTGTAATAGTTGTTCCCTATACTTTTGTTATCGTTGATGATATTTATGTTTTTGGAATGGCTATGCCATAGTGTGCTATTTTGTTTCACAAACAAAACCCTGCCTGTAGCTTTCATTTGATATCTGGCTTGTACAAAGCTTTTGTACTTGAGACTTAACCTGTGTATCAACTAGTTTCGATACAGTGTATGTTTTCTTACTAGAGTTGTAAACTATCGTTAGGTATTGATACTGAATTGTGCTTTCTGCTAAGTGATGCTTACTGTCTTGTAGTAGTCTCGAAATGTTAGTTAGGGTTTTGAAAAGTCTATAACTGTTAGGCTCAGAAAAGAAATGTCTAAAGTTTGTCAGGAATGGCTTGAGGAGAAAATTATGAACTATGTAAATAGAAAATAGGGTCTGTAGTATCTTAGGGTTTGATACTACTGAGCAGATATTTAATAAATGAAATTAAAGGTGATAGTTAGTGAAGAAATAATATGTGTATATTTGTAACAAATCTGTACAAAGATTAATTGTTGCAACTACTATAATTCTTGAAAATATAATTGCTTGAAAAACATGAAATGTATAATATTGAAATGCATGTACTTACTATCTGAACTAGATAGAGTTAAAAAGAAATATATTGAACGGTTCAAAAACAAAATGTGTTTTTCTTTTATCTAAGAATTAGATGAATTCTATGCAGCTGTTTATACTATAATGTAATATTTATTGTGTTTAAATATATGGCGGAATTTTAACAAGAACACTACTGTATTCATCTTTCCAATAAATGGCATTCTGCCTATCATTCATCTTTCTTAATTTTCTTCTCTATACTGGAGTATGATGCAGATAACAACATGGGGAAAAATATGGAGATGGTTATCGATTCAATCATTTCATAAAGCTCTTTCATTCATAATCATACTTAGATCAGGAAATAAAACAGTTTCTTCTATATGACTTATAATTAATAATTCTATTATGCAGAAACATTTAACTGTAAAAAAAAGTAAGAATAGTAAAACCTGGTTGACTGTAGGAGAAACAAACAACCCAAGGAACCTGTTCCACCCAACCTATTCCTGAAGACAACCAAGTTACTTTCCTTAGGACCCCCGAGCCTTTTCACTGAACCACCAGGAGGAAGATTTTGTAGAAGCCTTAGTACATCAACTTTCAATAGAATGTAGATTGTCCCGTCATCAAGATTCAACACTCAAAGAGACCTGCACCAGCACCCTTATTTTTCCTTCTCAGTATAATTAGCAGACTCACAGTTGCACTCTCACATAGTATCCCTATTCAAATCTCTCAGTGATCACCTGATGCACTTGAGGAATATTTCTGTAGAAAATATGGGTAGGATGCCTGCCCAATTCGAATTCCTTATCTAGGCTGCCTAGGCCTTTTAGTGGTTAACTGGTCATTAATGAGCTGCCTGCTCTCTTTCACCCACCTGGGGGATAATGCCACATTTTTAGGGGTAGTTGTCCCATAACCAATAGCTAGTGGTGGAGTGCAAATGTTGCCATCTGTCCCATACCTTCTAACAACTTCCATTCCTCCTAGTGGGCCAGTGAACACTCATTTAACAGTTCCCTTGGGTGTTTGTCTCCTATTTTAATTTATTTAAATAATAATAATCAGTAATCACATTCATCCTTGACCAAAATTGGTCATAATTACAAAACTTTGTAATTAAAATTTAACATAAAGTATTTTGCAAATAAAATAATATCCTCAGGATTTGGGTAGGTGACAAATGGTTAGTAATGCATAATCAATTTGGATTGGGATGGTTTAAAGAATAATTATATATTCTGAATTAATAATCATATATTCTGGAAAGTTTTGATTTAACATATCATTACATTAGAGAGAAACATTGTCTTTGGTGTGGATTGCGGCAATTAAAAGTAAATGACTATAGAGTTGGGAAAGTACTCTTAGAAGTTGTAGCTCAAAAGCTAGGTAAAACTAATAATTCAAAAATGCAACTCATGGTGGGATCATATACTTATGGATATTAGTGACATTGTTATGCATCTAGATTTACAAAATCGTTTGAAAAGTTAAGTATTGTATCAATATCAAAAGAAATATACCAAACATTAGTATCTCATTAAGAATAGAATTGTTTTGTTTTTAAACTATGCATTTAGTGTAATTTGGGGTTGTTACATTGTGGTATCAGAGCTTAGGTTGCGACACTTGGCCTTATGGTGTCCATTTATGTTATGATAATAAAAACTAATTATGGTTGTATGTAGTTCTTCTTACTGATATAGAAGAAAACTTGTTTTACTAAAATAGAGGAAGAAATGGTCATAGGACGATCCCCTACCCCACCTATTTGGGTTGAACTTAATGAAGAGGAAAAAGAAAACAATAATAATGATAACTCAAATGAAATTTTACAAACAGTAAGAGACTTACAAGTTGAACTTATGAACTTTAAAACTGAACAACAGAAAGTGATGAGAACCCGAGAGGATCTAAATAAAGCCTTATTGTTTAAATTGAATGAGATAACTAATGATAAATGTAGAAAGAAATGCAAACGAGGAAAATCATCCTCCAAATTTCCTTCTTCTGACGAAAGCCCTATAACTAGTTGTTATTGGTCAAAATAGCACTTCTCCGTCCATGATCACATCACCATTTTGATCACACAAAAGAACACTAGGGATGGAATATATTACTTGACCTTGGATGACTTGGAGCTGAATCCTTACTCCTTCAACTTAAAAGTTTATTTTTGACACCTTTACCATAAAGACACGACTTTTATAAATGACACTTTGCGAGTCTATCGTGGGTCTCTATACTGACAACCTGTGGGTATGAATTAAAAAGATGCACTCGCGAGTTGCTAAACCAACATGTTGCGAGTCACTTGCTAGTCTCTAGATTCCAGGGTCGCGAGTGTCCTAAGGAAATTCAAAAAATATATTAAAAACATGAACTGGGATTAGTTGAGTCAGGTTTTTAACTACCTCAACTTCCCAATTCAACTTCCTTTCGAAACCAACCTTCCTTTCCTAGCTATAAATGAAAGAGGAAGACATGAGAAAGGGATCCAATGGGAGAGAATTATTGTTATGCCGAAGAAATTCCATGTCAAGATAGAGGAGCAGGAGCCTAGGGCCTGGTTATGAAGGTGCTTGATGCAGGATCAGGTATAACATTTGTACTTACTTCATTCATTGACAACAAAAGTTTGAGATACTCTTCCCTTCCCAATAAAGTGTTCATATTTGATGTATTTCAATTATAGTTTGATGTTATTTGCATTCATTAATATCAATATTTATTTATAGTCGAATTGGATTGAGGAAGGTCTGTGTGTTTTGCAGGTTTGTTGCTGTGAAGATCCGGAGAAAATCTTGGACCAACCGCCATAAACAAGGTTCCTTTTCTCTAAACCTTGTTCTTATTTATTTCTTGTAATGTATGCAAAACCTTATGTATATATCTATCAACCCCTTGTATGTTGGTAGTATCTATCCCCTACTATAAGGTAAATTCCTTAACAACAGAACTGGAAACCATACTGGGGACACCTTTTTTGTTTTTCTGCTTTGGGGACCTTTGATTTCCTTAATTTCTTAACTTTTCCAGTCTATTTTGAGGTTTTTAGGGTTTCTTTTAGATCCCTATGTAGTGAATCAGTCCATCCTGGTTTGCAAAGTTTCTTTGTTTTCTTTTATGAGTTCCTACTCGTGTGTTTCTTGTATATACAAGTGCATACTTTCTATTGTACCCGCGAGTTGCATACTTTGCTGTTCGCGCACATTTAGTTGCATCTGCGAGCTACTTTCTTATACAGTCGCATGTTTTCTTTAATAGGTTTGAACTACTATGTTAGGGTTTGATCCTGGGTTGGTGGTTTTGGTTTTTGATATTTCCTTACTTCCTGGCGCTTGCTAGACATCCCTGTGTCTCTTCTGGGTCTGATTCAATGGATTTTGTTGTACATTCTTTCTTTTTAAGGATTTTTGAATCCCACCCATGACTTGTCAACATATATAGTCACGCACATTGTTCCCTAGCCGCAATTTGTCTGTATACATTCTTGCAGGTAGACCGCGAGTTGTTGCACATAGCAGTTGCGAGTACTTCCTCAGTTTTTCCGTTTCAATTAGGGTTTGAATTCAGTAGTGTTTCCCTATGGTTTTGAAAGTGATTGTCAGTTTGGATACCTCTAGGACATTGTTCTGATTACTCTGGATCTGTTTTTTGAACTTTTTCATTGTCTCTCTTTGAGTCTTTGTGTTTGTGAAGTTGACTTACCTTGCTAGCCCATTTTTCTGTTTGGAAGATGCTTGTTCTTTTTGTTCTCTGATGTTCAGGAGTAGTTTGGTTTTTGCATAAAGATCCTTCTTTTTTTCCATCTTACACATGATTTCTCTTTTTGGCATCTTGTTCCAAAAGCTTACTTACTTTTAAGAGGCAACTTTTTGGGTCTAGTCTTCATCGATCTTGCTCTAGGTCTATTTGTTTTAGGGTTTTAGGTCATCTTTCTTTACTTGCACAAGTTCGATAGGTCTTGTTAGTTCGGTATTTTATCATTTGCAATTTGTTTCATAGTTAGAGAAAAATATCAAATTTGTAAAACAAAAGAACAAATTTGTCATTTTATTTTTTGAACTAGGGTAGTTGCATTACTATTGACTTTGAAAAACGAACAAAAAAAAAGAAAGAACCTTTTATGCTTAGATTTGCTTAGGATTTTCATTTTGAAAGAACAAACGAAAAGAAAATTTGTGAAAGTAACATTTTATGATATGCACTTTACTTACAGTCATAACCATGCAACACACTACACTATACCTTGAGTAAGTAACAACCCATAAAAAGAACTTAATTTAAAATTTATTAGAAACATTTCTTTTTTAGGGTTACACAACACTAACTAGCTTAGGCTAGGATTTCGGAATAGATCACACTTAAAGTTTCTGAAATCACTTAAATTCTCAAATCAGAGTGCATGATATCTTCTAGTAAATCCATTCTTGTGGTTGTGTTCCAGGGATCTCCACTTCAACCAGAGTTAAGCACGACGTCGTGTGAGACTAGAATTGTTGGGTATACCCCCTCACTTTCCTTTCGAGCATACACTAGGGCTGATTCGCGTAGGGGGGTCCATTAGTTCCTTGTGCATTCTTGGATTTCAGGCTTAGCTACCCTTCCTGTGCATTTTGGTTGGACCTACAACTGTTCGCCCAGACATTTTCTGCATTTGTGGTATCCTTAGAATATTAACTTTAGGGCTCTACACAGGTATAGTGGAAGGCTATTTCCACTACACCTAGGACAGAGACGGAAGGTAACCCTTTACAACAATCTGGGAGGGCGGTTTGGTGATTCAAATGCTTGCACCTAGGGGACCTGTATTGGACATCGTGTAACTAACCTTCGATATTCTACTAGTTTGTTCTAGGCCCTCATCATCCCAGACTGACTTTGGAGAATATTATCTTTGTTTTCCTAGTCTTGGTTATTGTAGGACATTTTTAGTGGTATGTTGTTTTCTCCTTAGTTGTTAGTGGCCACTAGGTTTCTACACTTAGTTCATTTTTATAATTGAGGAGAACCAGCCTCTTTGTAGGTCACGAAGGTTGAAAACCTTCCCCCACACATAGTGGAACCTCCACCACCACCTCGAGGCCGGAGGATTGATTCTTGTGGTTCATACGAACTTAGGGGAACGATGGAACCACCCAGGGAACCACACCCCTTAACTGAGTATTAACAGGATCATAAAACTATTGAGGTTGAAGGCATAACCACTCAAGAGTTTAACACAACTTTCAACCCTCCTTCTATAGGTCCTGATGACCCTTTACTTGAAAGTGTAGTTTCTCTAGGTCAACCAGAGTTTTGTTCATATCGATTTAAACTTGGTTTTTTCATGGATAACTTAGGAGAGGTGTTCAGAATCCCTCATACTCCCACAACATGAATTATGACTAGAGGTTTCTCTCCTTCTTATGCACACACCTTGGCACCGATCTCTGCGCAGTTAACTTTTACTCCGAGCAGTTCCTACAACTTCAGCGCTGGACCCTCGAACTTGTCTAGATTTCAAGCTATGACAACCTATTTTGGTCCCACTGTTGGCTCATCTAATATTTTATTTTCTGAAATACCTTCAGTACCATTTACATCATCTCCTTTTTTACAACAGTCTCAGGGTAATCCGTAGTCTGCTCCATTGAGTCATGGTTTTCCTTGTTTCAAAGGACACATAACTCCTTCCTCAACCTTCGTGGGCTTGATACTCATATTTTCTATTACATCTATACCTGGTTTTAACCCCTTCACAGCTTTTAGTGTGCAATCATTGAATGTACAAACATCCAATGTACCTGTAGGGAGTACTCTCTTTTCACAGTTTGGTGGAGGGGGTGGTAACTTTGTTAACCCACATTTCAGAGGGGCTAACACCCAACCGCAATGGACGAACACCCAAGGAAGAAACCCTTTAGCATTTGGCTGGAGCAGCTTTAACAATACTTTCACTTCATGACCGATGGTTGGGGGAAAACCCAACCAACAGTATTGGAACTAGGTCTCCGGAGGTTCCCCCTACCAGGTTCCTGTTAATCAAATTCCATCGTTTCGACCTCGTTTTCCCTTTCTAGAAACTTAAAAATTGCCAGATCTTTCAAAACTGACCAATGATCCAGTGTGCCATAACTCGACATGGCCACCCATTCCAACCAAGTTTCCTTTCGACATCCCAAAGTTTGAAGGAAAGGTTGGAGAAGATCTTGGTGATCCAATCAATACCTTTCATATCTAGTGTTCTTCCAACTCCTTGAATGACGATTCCATTAGGTTGAGGCTCTTTCAGAGGACCTTGACTAGTGTCACGGCTGAGTGGTACATCAAACTACCCGTCGCAGCGTATGACACCTTTTGGGGCTTGGAAACAATATTTTTGAACCACTTTAAACTTCTCACCCGGTATGATGCTGACATAGACCTTGTGTCGACTTTCAAGCAGAATAAGACCACACACTTATCTGATCACATTCAGGAGTGGTGAAGGAAAAAGAGGCTCATTAAAGCTGAAATTCCCCTAGATTTTCTATTAGAGTGGTACTTCAAATCACTCCTTCCTTACATTTCTAAGGATGTGGCAACTTCTCGGGTGTCTTTTGAGGAGGAAGCCATCCTTAGGACCCAACAACTTGATTTGGTATATGCTAAATCTGGGATCCTGTATGAGATTATCCCTGACACACCGAGATCTAATATTGATCTGGGTAAACCTAATCCTAGACCACATGCTGATGGTATCGTTGGTTCAGTAGACACATCAATATTCAAACCTTTGACCAAGCAAGTTCATGCTTTATCTGTAAAGCAGTCTACTGTAGACACAACTTCTGTTGCAACCTCCCCTTCTACAACTGAATCTGTAAAACAAGTGTAGACTAATCAAAAGGGTCCTCGGAAACCCAACAACAAAAAGAAGGGCAAGAAAGTGGAGGGGAACCATGAAAAGCCCAAAAACAACAAAAATGTCGAGGACGGAAAAAAGGATCAAAGGAAGGTTAAGTTTCCTTGCAACCTTTGCAAAGACGATCACCTTACCCACCAATTCCGTCTTATGGAAGAAGCCCAGAAGTTCCTCCGTGAGAGGAAACCAGCTGTCCTGAAGGACCCATTCCCTCATGGACAAGGCTCAACTTCTGGAAACCCTAGTGCTGGGGGCACTCCTCATGTCTCGTCAGCTGATCAGTCATTTATAAACATGATTAACTCAAGTACGCTACTGCAAAATAGAGCCAGGAATTATAACCCAGACTCACAACAAAAGGATAAGGAAGTCCCTGAAACATCTACTCCTCTTCACATTGAGAGACCAGTAGACCCTTTTGATGAAGATCCCTAAGGGTGTCTTCAAGAGGGCTATGCACAACCCCAATGCACGAGCTGCTTCCAACTACTTTTTTGTAGAGGATTGAGCTCAAACACCTTATGCAATGTCCACTCTCAAAGTCTTGCAGAGCTGTCCTTTACAATGGAATGCACTTCTAGCAACGATAGGGAGCATGTACTCATCTAGTATGCTCGCTCGGTTTGATATGTCTAGTACTAAACCCTGGTTACCATATCACATAGCCCTCCAGATTGAAGTAGTCCGTGGCCCCAAAACCATCAGACAAACCGTGGTAGATGAGGGTGCGTCTATGTGTGTAATGTCAATTTCCTACTGGAAATCTCTTGGCTCACCTGAGCTATCTCCTTCTAACACACTTCTTACCTCTTTTGATGGAATATCTTTCCGTCCACACAGAGTCTTACCATATTTTGATGTTGAACTTCTCATTAAAGTAGTGTCTGTAGAGGTTGAAGTATTGGACACTAGTCTTGACTACAATTTGTTGTTAGGAAGGAGATGGACGCATGTGATGCAAGCTGTCCCATCGGCTTCCTTTCGAGTAATAATGTTCCCCCATGAAGGAAAGATCATTTCAGTTGATCAACTTTCATTTACTCAGAAGAACAACAATGCTTCATCGGGTTAAACAGTCCCTTTGATTGATAAGTCTCACCCACCCAGCGAGAGTTTGGGAGTAGGCATGTATTCATCACTAATGGGAATGTTCGACCTACCTGCTCCCACAAACTTCATTGGTTCTACGAGTAATTCTGACATTTTGTCTCGGGAAATATTCACCGTCAATCGAACAAATGATCCTTGGATTCTTCCCACTCAGCAGGAAATCACTGTGCCCCTATTTGTTGCAGAAATAACTTACCAAGAAAAACGAGATGTTGCAACAGATTATATCTTGACTCCGTCCGTCTCCGTAGAGTTAGATATAAACTATGCACCTACATGTCCAGTCAACTCTACCCACTCTTTCGATTGTCTGGACACTGATTTTCCCTCTGACGAGGCCGAAGCCATGGTAGGCCTAGATCATCCATGGGAACATATGCATCACAGGTCCTATTTCCTTCCTAATCTAGACATGATAGAGAGAGGTGAGTTTTCAGTGAGACCTGGTGGTGATGTCGATTTGTCCATCATTCCATCTATACAAAAGACTTATGCTAAATTTAATATGACAAACATATCGAGAACTATTCCAATTGATATGTCCATCAAAACTGGCATTGTGGAAAACCTTTTTATTGGAGCAAACTGTAGTCTTGATGAGATCACTTTGTACACCAACCTGTTCAAGGAATTTCGCGACATTTTTTCCTAGTCTTATGAGGAGATTCCAGGAATCGACCCCGCCATAGTATAGCATTCCATCACAACTTATTTGAATGCTAAACCTATGAGACGAAAGCTTTGTTCGATAAACTCTAGGAAAGCAGCTGCCATCAAGGCAGAAGTTGAGAAACTGCTTAGAACTGGCTTCATCTATCCGATTGATATGACAGAATGGGTCTCCAACCCAGTTCTAGTTGATAAGAAGCAAGGAACCATTCGGGTCTATACAAAATTCTGAGACTTAAACAAAGCTTGTCCAAAGGAAAATTACCCCACACCTTTCATAGATCATATTATCGACGAGTGTGGGGGCCATGAAATATTCTCTTTCATGGATGTTTTCTCAGGACCATATTTAGATAAAACCTAAGGACCAACATAAAAAAACTTTTATTTGTCCTTAGGGAACCTTTTCTTATCAGAAGAGGCCATTTGTCCTAAAGAATGCTGGAGCCATGTTCCAGCGCGCAATGAACTTTGCTTTCCACAATATCAAACACGTAGTGGAACCATATATGAATGATCTCCCAGTGCGATCTCGTAAGAGACGAGATCATCCTGATCATCTGAGACTCGTTTTTGAATGATGCAGATAGTATAAGATTCGATTGAATCCTAACAAGTGTGTATTACGTGTTGAGTCCGGGTGCCTACTAGGTTTTATTGTATCTAGTCGTGGCATCATAGTTGATCCACTCAAAGTTGAGGCTATTGTAAATATGCCTCCTCCTCGAACCCTACGACAACTTCAAAGTCTACAGGGTATGTCTAACTTCTTACGACATTTCCTCATTAACTATGCAAAAACCACAAAAGGATTCATGAGGCTGCTTAAGCAAGACACCCATTTTTTATGGGACGAGGCTACTCAAATGTCCATTTGAAGCCTTGAAGAAGGCACTGTTATCATCCCCATTGCTGAGTCCACCAGATTATACCAAATATTTTCTTTTATATATGGCCGCATCAGTTTCCATGATTGGCATAGTATTCATTCAGGAGGATGACAAGCTCTAGGAGCATGTCATATATTATCTTTCGCACACTTTAGTAACTCCCGAACTGAAGTATTCTTACGTCAAGAAGTTAGCATTAGTTATTGTCCATGCGGTCCAAAGACTGCGTCACTACATTTTTCTTCAAACCACCACAGTTATCGCAGAGGTCAATCCTTTTCAATACGTGTTAACCCGACGCATCATCAGCAGGAAGTTTAATAAGTGGATTTTCATCTTGCAAGAATTTGATCTAGGCTTCCAATCGGATAAGCAAATAAATATTTGGTGTTCACTGAACTTATTTTGGAATTCCCGAGTGACGTAGTTAGTCATGAGGAAGAGTCATCATTCCCGGATGAACATATATTTCTCATTGCCACCTCTGACCCATGGTATGGGGATATCCTAGTATATCTCTAGACTTTGAGGTGTCCACCTACCTTCTCTAGGGACGAATGATAGAAACTGAAACACCACACATAGAACTATCTCATCATTTCTGATACACTATACAGATGTGGGATAGATTCCATTTTACATTGTGTTTTGAATTTAGAGGAAGCATAAACAGTATTGAATGATGCTCACTGTAGATCTTGTGGGGGTCATCTTTCTGGGTTGGCAATGGCTAAAAAAATACTGCGTGCTGGTTACTTTTTGCCCACAATATTTAAATACTATGTGGAAGCTGTGAAACACTATCAGTCGTGTCATTTTTTCACAAAAAAGATGCAACCACACTCAGCTCCTCTCCACCTTGTGATTACAGCAGTTCCCTTCACCAAGTGGGGGATTGATTTCATGACATGTAATCCAGCTTCGGCTGGAGGACATCATCACATCATTGTTGCTATCAAGTACTTCACAAAGTGGGCCAGGGAAATGCCTACTGTCAAAGAAGACGAACATACGACTGCTTATTTCGTATTCAGCCAGATCATTGCTAGATTTGGTATCCCTAAAGAGATTGTGACAGACCATGGTTGACACTTTCATAAGATAATGATGACTGATCTATACACGATGTTAGGATTTCAGTATGAACATTCTTCCTCATTCTATCTGTAGGCGAATGGTTGAGTCGAAGCAGTTAACAAAACTTTGAAGACTATTCTTCAGAGGACCATCAATGCCGGTAGGTCAAACTAACACATCATGTTGTACCTTGCTGTTTGGGAAAACTGGTCTGATTTTAAGAATGCTACAGGATTCTCACCCTTTCAACTTGTTCATGGGGTGGAAGAAGTCATTCCAGTTGAGTGTGAGATTCCTTTGTTAAATTTGGATATCCAAATGTTCACAGAGACTTCAGCTTTATAGGAGCGTTTGCTGCATTTAGAACATCTAGATGAACAACACTGAGATGCACTCACAAAAAATGAAGCTCATAAGAGCCGCGTTAAATGTCAATACAATAAGTCTGTTAAACCGAAGGTATTCTCAGAAGGAGACCTTGTCCTACTTTACGAACAGGATAAGGATCCCTTGGGGGCAGGAAAGTTCAAGTCTATGTAGCTCGGGCCATACATAATCTCTAAATTTCTAAAGAAAGGCACCTACGAGCTAACCGATTCCGAGGGTAATAATTTTCCTGAGCCTAGAAATGGGATCTACTTGAAAAAGTATTATGCCTAGGCATCCATGCTTTTTCATGTATTATAGTTGTACATTTTTTGTAGAGTTAGTCTTTTCTTGTGGTTTGTGTTGTGTCTTATGTGTCTTCTGGATTTTGTTTTCAGATGATGATTAAATAATTTATAGGATTTGTTGATGGCGCCAGTCGCCACACCCATCAATTGGCTGCAGCGTCTTGGGTTATTTACTCACTGACTCGCCACCTCATGCCTTCGGGAGGGGATTTCTTAGGCCCCACAATGAACAATGTAGTTGAGTACAACGCGGTCATTGAGTTAATCTGAGATGCCCTCCATCACGACATTTAACGTATGGAGGTAAGACTCAACTCGCAGTTAGTTGTGCTTCAGTTAATGGGTGACTATAGAGTTAAAGATCCTGTTTTGCTTCGTCAGGTTTTGCGATTAAAGTTGCTTGAAAGAAAATTTGAGTATATTACATATCAACACATTTCAAGGAATTTAAATGATTTAGCTTATTCATATGCAAATTATGTTTTACATTTCCATCTATATCACACACAGTCACAATAAATAGTTCACACATATAGACAAGAAACACATGTATATAAAGTTGGTACTGTATATATCTGTATCAAAAAAATATGAGTTTTGGGTCAATAGTCTATCATAGTGTCATATCAATATGCGAAATGGGCTCAAAAGGCCTCAAAAATATACATATGTCCTTATCCCTATGGAGAAGGTGGGGCATCATCCATCTCTTCCACAACCTCTCTGTAATAGATGACGAGTCTGACTACTTTCCTATGTAACCGAACTCATTCCAGGGGGCACACCCACGACATCCTCCTGCATAGAAAGCGACATCTGCTCAATATTGTAGGTGGAAATATCATGATTCAATCGACTCATCTTTCCCTCTATGCTCACTAGCATGGAATCGGTTGCCCCAGGCTCGATCGGATGTATAAAAGTACAAGGATGTCCCTCTAGTTGCATTGGTCCCACATCTGTATTAAAACAAACTAATCAATACTGAAACTCATCATAAAAACTACATACATAAAAAACATAAAAATGAAGTAATTTAAAAAAAGTAAAAGTACTCTATAGTTTCAATTCTGTTTTAAAATTTTATTTAATCAATTAATGTACTTTCTAAGTTTTGGTTATTAGGTAAAGAACATGTGACGATCCTCACTATTTTTTGCAACCGTGGTCTATAGAAGGTTTTTCTTTCTTTATGACATTCCAGTTAGTTATAATGCTTCCTATAATTACATGTCATTTTGAAATTTTATTTAGATTGTGTGATATATATTTTTTCACTAATCTGGTTGTCCCTATGACACGGTAGTATTTCGTCATTTGACAAGATCATGGAACTTAGTTTCCTTGATGCTTATAAATTCATTTTAATCCCTTGTTAGACTTTTCAAAAACAAACAAGATCGTCGAGTATGCTTGTTTTGATCAAACTCATTAAAGGAAGTGAACAGACATCCAATTAGGTATAAGTTTACCCCTTTTTCAGACCTTCATGGATTATTTACAAAAAAGGTATACTCTAGTCATACATTCTTAGAAGTGTTCTTCTCTCAGTGTTTTATAGTTTTTCAGGTGAGGAGACTAACTTGACAAAAAAGGACATCTTGGAGTCTTCTTTAGGGTTTTCAGACTCTCGAAACATGAAAATACCAAGCAAGCATCTACTAACTCGGGCTCGATGTGAAATCCACAAGTGAGTATATGGATTTATTGTTTAAGTTTTTCAGACTCCTTAAAATTGAAAACACCGACAAGCAAGAATAGATCTTGGCTCGATATTAAAATCCAGAGATCAATATATAGAGTATTATTCTATCTCTTCTTCAAACTCGTTAAAATTCGAAGGTCTTGATTTTCTGTCCCATGGACTCATTAAATTACACATGGTTGGAAGTTTATCAAGCAATCTTCTCCCTCTTTCTTCGAGCTTGCTTAAAAAATGAAGAAAGACTATTGAGTTTGATTTCTTGGACTCATTAAAACCAACAAGAAGGATATTCTTTAATAAAAAGAGAAAAGGGAAGGGAAGGGTGTCCAATATCTTTTTCAATTTCAAAGGCAGCAAGTAAGTCATATCCTTGAACAAAGCACCTTTTGAGTTTATCAAACAGGTGGGTTGCAGTTTTTTGACTTTAGGATGAACCCGATATCAGAGTTTTTACTCCTCCGATTGGTTACGCTTCCAATCATATGGAGAATTTGTTAATGTCTCCTACATTGCAGATTTATATCATGTTCCCATTTTCACAAAGTTTCCTAAGTCACTCCTGTGTCATGCTGACTGTTCAAGGATACTACCTGTGTTGGCCATTCTGCAATTACCTTGACCTCATGTGTCGGCCATCCCTGGTGTCAGTTTGTTTCATCTTATATGCAGTCCTACTCCAGACCAACTCAATCTTTTGAGTGTTCCTCGTGTTGGATTATGGAGGATTCCTTAAGGCCTCCCTTCCAATTAACTTCTTCCCATCGAATTCAACTCATTTTGCTCTGGGAATGAAGTTTAGAGTTTCGGATAGTACCTTGGGGATTGCAGTCATCAGTGGAAATTTTCCTCGCTATTGAATAGTGGGAATACATCAATCTATCCTATTCGATGGATTTTCCAAGTGTTCAAATTCAAAACCCTTTATTCACACTTTTTAGAATGTACTAGGTACCTTGGGACCCATTTTCATTATTGGTGGACACCCTCGCATTTGTTAACAGTATACATCAATGACCGGTAATCAAACGGTACCCCCCATGTTCGAATTTAGCTCATTTATTCACATGGTTAGGATTCATACCTTGAGGTGTTTTGGATGAATACCTTGGGCATATGATAGCATCACTGCATTTTGTTATTGTCCAAGTTGCGGAAGAATGAGCCACACTCATTTTTGGCTCTTGATGAGACATAAATCCAGCTTGTTGTTATGGCTATGATCTGCTGTTTTGACATGGATCCACACTTGTATTTGAGTGGCCATGCTATATACATCTTTCAGTTATGTATTGGAGATTATGTTCTATCATCATGAACATCTCCTAATGTCAATATTGTAATTGCGAGCTTACTTGGTTTTATGTTTTCAGGTACTTTTTGGAATTCGTCCTGTATTTTCCTCATTCCTCCTCTGACCTTGGATTGTAATGTATTTCAGCCATCGTTTCCCTCTGACCTCACACATTAGGGGGAATCTTTTATCGGTCAAAATAGAACTTCTCTGTCCGTGATCACATCGCTTTGTTGATCACACAAAAGGACACTAGGGATGGAAGATCTTACTTGACCTTGGATGAATTGGAGATGAATCCTTACTCCTTCAGCTTAAAAGTTTATTTTTGACACCTTTACCATAAAGTCGCAACTCCTATAAATTACACCTTGCGATTCACTCGCGGGTCTCTATACTGACAACTTGCGGGTATGAATTAAAAAGATGCACTCGCGAGTTGTTGATCCCACATGATGCAAGTCACTCGCTAGTATCTAGATGCCAGGGTCGCAGGTGTCTTAAGTAAATTCAAAAATATATTAAAATCATGAACTGGGATTAGTTGAGTCAGGTTTTTAACTACCCCAACTTCCCAATTCAACTTCCTTTCGAAACCAACCTTCCTTGCCTTGCTATAAATGCAAGAGGAAGCCATGAGAAAGGGATCCAATGGGAGAGAATTATTGTTATGCTGAAGAAATTCCAAGTCAAGAGAGGAGAGCAGGAGCCTAGGGCCTGGTTGTGAAGGTGCTTGATGTAGGACCGGGTATAACATTTGTACTTACTGCATTGTTTGACAATAAAAGATTGAGATAGTCTTCCCTTCCCAATAAAGTTTTAATATTTGTTGTATTTCAATTATAGTTTGATGTTATTTGCATTCATTAATATCAATATTTATTTATAGTCGAATCATATTGAGGAAGGTCTGTGTGTTTTACAGGTTTGTTGTTGTGAAGATTAGGAGAAAAGCTTGTACCAAGCGCCATAAACAAGGTGCCTTTTCTCTAAACCTTGTTCTTATTTATTTCCAGTAATGTATGCATAACCTTATGTACCTATCTGTCAACCCCTTGTATGTTGGTAGTATCTATCCCCTATCATAAGGTAAATTCCCTAACAACACTAGTGAATCAGAAGATTAGGGTAGTAACTTCGAGGGTAGACAAAGGAAGAATATAAAAAATAAATATGAGATAACAAGACAATTTAAAAAGAGAAAACCTCCTACCTTTGATTGTGAAATCAAAAATGGAGAAGAAGCTAAGGCTTCGCTATCTGGGACGAAGAAATACTTTACTATATAAAATTATTCCAATTCTATGAAGTATAAAATGACCATTTTCAATCTAGTCGGGAAGGCTAAGATTTGGTGGAAGGACTTAAAAATTGTAAAAATAATTAATGATAGAAAATTTAGTTGGAATTGGTTTTAAAAGGAGTTTAAAAAGAGTATCTTTCATATTATTTCTATGAGGGAAAGGAAAAAGAGTTCTATGAGATAAGGTTGGGTTCAATGTCAATGTATGATTTTTGTACTAAATTCTTATCCTTGTTAAGATATGTGCTTTACCTAAATGAAGAAAACCCTAAAATTCAACGATTTTTAGGTTGCTTACCTAGCTTTTATAAAGACAGATTAGGGTTTGATAACCCAAAAAATTTATATGAAGCCATGAAGAAGGCCAAATTAACTTATGATCAATCTAAGAGTAAGAATGAAAATCGTTATAGTTTGAAGAAAAGAGAAGGGAGTAATTTTAAAAGAAGAGAATTCAATCCCTTCAATAAACATAAGAATATTCATAGGAATACTTTTAAGGATAGACAACAACCAATTAAAACCGAGTATAAAGATAATCTCTTTAATAAGAAAAAGGAAGAAATAAAAATGGAACCCTTACAGTGTTGGGGCTATGGGGAGAGTCAGTTCTATTGGTATTTTCCTCATAATAAGGATAATTGAAGTATTCACACTATCTGAGAAGTAGCCATAGTTGGAGAGGTTTCTCGGAACATACCAAAGATAAGCGCATCTTTGGACAATCATCAAGTAGATTACCAACCTTCCATGATTAAATTTGAAGGTAAGATCTTTGAAAAACCTATTTCTATCCTAATTTATTATGGATCTACTTTAAGTTACATATCTCCTAATTTAGTAGACTCATGTAAAATGAAAAATTATGATTTTGAAAAATCGTGGTTAGTACAACTAGCCACATGAACAAAAAGAAAGGTTAGTAGATTTTTTCTTGTTGTGAAATTTATATGCAAGTTTTGGTTACAAAAGTAGATTTAAATAATTTTCCATTAGGATCATATGATGTATTAATTGGAATGGATTAGTTAGAAAAGCATAGAGTTGTATTGAATTGCTTTAAGAAAAATTTCACTTGCATTGATGAAAAGGAGAAAATAAAATTGTTAAAGGGATTCCTTAAAACGTTCTTACTAGGAAAATATTTGCTTTGTAATTAAAGAAGTGTGCTAGGAAGGGATGTAAATTGTTTTTTTTTAATATCACTAAAAATGATGATGATAAAACAAAACCTAGACTGGAATATTTTCTTCTTTTGAATGAATTTAAAGATGTTTTTCCAGAATAAATACCTAGATTACCTCTAAGGAGGGATATTGACTCTACCATTGATTTGGTACCAGGAGCAGTGCCTGACTCTAAGGCTCCTTACAGAATGAATACAGTTGAGTTGGTGGAATTAAAATTACAATTGCAATAATTATTAGATAAGAAGTATATAAGAACGAGTGTGTCTTCGTGAGGAGCACCAGTGTTGTTTGTTAAAAAAAAAGACGACGCGTTGAGACTTTGTATTGATTACAAACAATTAAATAAAATGACTATTAAAAATAGATACCCTCTCCCCCGCATTGATGACATGTTTGATCAAGTTTGGGGAGATGCAGTATTCTCAAGATTCACTTAATATCTGGGTACCATCAAGTAAGAATTAAAGAGGAGGATGTTCATAAAACAACATTTAGAACACGGTACGGGAATTACGAGTTCTTGGTTGTACCATTTGGCTTGACCAATGCTTCGGTCATGCTCATGTGTGTAATGAATAAAGTTCTCCATAAATACTTAGTTATGTTTGTAATAGTATTTATTGATGACATATTAATATACTCTAAAAATGAATAAGAGAATGAAGAACACTTAAAGTTAGTCTTACAAACCTTAAGATCCATAAAATTTATGCAAAGTTTAGTAAATGTGATGTCTTTCAAGATAAAATTCAATACCTAGGTCATGTAATATATAAGGAAGGAATTTCTATAGACCCGGATAAAAATCAAGGCGATCATTGATTGGCCAGTTCCTAAGGATGTAACCAGGATTCGATCCTTTATTAGAACCACGGGTTACTATCACAAGTTCATTGAGGGGTTCTCTAGAATTTCTTACCCAATAACTTCACTTCAAAATAGAGGAACTAAATTTATATGGTTTAATAAATGTCAAGAAAGCTTTGAAAAGCTTAAACACTTGCTAACCACCACACCTATTCTAAGAATAGAGGATCCATACAAGTACTTCATTATATGTATGGATGCCTACTTAGATGGATTAGGTGGTGTGTTAGTGCAAGAAGATTATGTAATAAGCTATGAGTCAAGAAAACTTAAAAAACATGAGCGTAACTATGCCATGCATGACTTGGAATGCCTACTTAGATGGATTAGGTGGTGTGTTAGTGCAAGAAGATTATGTAATAAGCTATGAGTCAAGAAAACTTAAAAAACATGAGCGTAACTATGCCATGCATGACTTGGAATTAGCTGCTATAATACATGCTTTAAGAATGTGGAGACATTACTTAATATGAAGAAAATTCACTTTAATGTCTGATAACATAAGTTTAAAATACTTATTTGATTAACAAAGTCTAAATGCTCTCTAAGTAAGGTGGGTAGCCTTCTTGAGCGAGTATGATTTTGAAAAGAAACACATTAAAGGCAAAGAGAATAAAGTGGCAGATGCCTTAAGTAGGAATGCCATTCCACATTGTTCGGCCACTTTTAGAATTTATAAGGAAAATCTTGAAGATTTAATAAACAAATGCAGCTAAAAATGATGAAGAATACTTAAAATTTAAAGAACAATTGGAAAAATATACTAATGGAAGTGAATCCTCAGTTTAATCTATAAGCTCAAAAGATTTATTAGTCTATAAAAATTGATTATATATACCTAATTCTGAAGAAGTTAAGAAATTAATCTTGAATGAGTTACATAAGAAACTGTATTCCAGACATCCAGTATATCAAAAGATGATAACCAAGTTAAGAAAAAGCTATTACCTAACATGAATAACGATGCTTCAAATTACCTAGCTAGATGTATTGGATGTCAACACGTAAAAGCAGATTATCAACATCTTGTCGGGTTACTTCAAACCTTTCCTATTCTAGAATGGAAATGGGAGATAATAAGTATGGAATTTATAACAGGATTACCTAAAAATACTAAACAACTGTGATATTTTAGGATTACGATCACTCAAAAGTAGAAGACCTCACTAAAACTCACTCAAGAAGTGCAAAAAGAAGAAGAAGAAATGGAGATTCAATAATCACTCATACACAAGAAATGAAAAAAATTGTTGTATCATACATCAGTTGTGAGATGGCACTCTGTAAAGTGAATAATAACTGAATACAATCAAATGAATTCGAATGCCACTAAGTTCATTCGAATTCTCCTCAATGTGTGGCTTGGATAGCATTGGAGACATCATCCAAACTAGTGGAAGTAGTCACAACAGTCAAATAGTCAGTCAAATGAGTCTAATTGAGTCTAACTGAGTGCATGGGCATTGATCTAGGGAAGGAGACTCCAATGTGGGTGCATGAGGATCCGTTAGTAGTCAGTATAGCTGATCTAGTCTCTCCGGAGGTCTATCTAAGTGGTTCAGTCAGTTAAACTAGTAATCAGTCCTCAGATCAAGGAGCAGATCCACTAACCAAGGAACTAACTGAAGAATATCCTAAATAGATGGAAGAGGGTGCACTTGTACTCCAGTGATGAAAACAAGGGTGCATCAGTGGCTAGGAGGGATAGAATTGAGCAGAAACAGGCTCTTGGGGGCTGCAAAATAAGGACTAGGTGTTGGGAGACTACCATATTGATGGCTGGATACATGCAATTGCATGCAAATGCATACAAATGACAAGATGCATGTAGAATTGCATGTAGAATTACATGCAGGCATGCAAAATATAAAAATGATGGTGAGAATATTCCAGCACCCCCCGCAAGCTATACTGAGGAACAACTGAAATGGTAGGGACCTGGTAACTGAGACCAAAGGTCACCCCGTACAACAATCTAAATAAAGTTAGGAGAGAGGGAAAACCCAGTGGGAAGAAAGCCCCCCATCAAGATAGACTGTGGTATGATGATCAATCATGTACATCGCTCACCCCAAATGGTAAGTGGACTTCTCCACTGAAGAAATATCTATCGGGAAGAAATGGATCAATAATGTGAGAAGGATGAAACCTTCCATTCTGAAAATTAGATATGGTCGTCCTCGGATCAAGTGGATCTCCAACAAGATCTCTAGAAGATCTAAGAGTAGTGGCTTCCCATCTAGGAAGAGGAGGATCATCAAGTGAAAGATCAACAGGTTCTTGTGCATCTGGATCTTCCATTCACTCCTCTTCACTAATAGGTGCTAGATCTTCAGGTTCTTGTGGATCTGGATATAGCATTCTCTCTTCATCATATTCACTCTCATACTCTGAATCTGAATTGTCATGTGATGAATATTCTCTCTCTTGGAGCTCATCAATTAGTGGAGGTGTGGTAGGCAAGCTCTCTTGCTCAACATAATGGGAATCATGTAGAGGCCATTCCTCAAAATGAACACTCCTATCAAGGAACGTGGTCATAGTAGAAGCATCAATAAGCTTGTAGGCCTTTGCATTCAATGCATAACCCACCATAATACTCTTTCTACTTTGTGGATCTAGGGATCTCCTTTTCTCAGCTGGAATCCTTGCCCATGCTCTAGATCCAAACACTCTAATATGAGACACATCAGGTCTGTATCCAATCCATTCTTCGAAAGGAGTCATGTCTTTGAGTCCTTTGTGAGGAACTCTGTTCTAAAGATAGGTGGAATAGTTGATGGCTTCTTCCCAAAGACTAGGGTGAAACCCTTCGACTTTAGCATGCAAGGGGCCATCTCTTTCAATGTTATGTTCTTCCTTTTAGCAACACCATTCTATTGTGGTGTATAGGGAACAATGTGTTGCATCTCAATTCCCTCTTCAGCACAAAAGGTTTGAAATTCACCCTTGATGTACTCACCTCCATTATCAGTGCAAATGGCCTTGATCTTTCTATCTGAAAAACCTTTCTGCAGAAGATTTGAAAAACTTAAAGAATCCAAATATTTGTGACTTTAATCTGAGAAAGTATACCCATGTCAATCTTGAATAATCATCAATAAAACTAAGAATATACCTTGCCTTGTTCAAAGATAGATCTGGAAATGGACCTGAAACATCACTATGAATAAGATCTAGAGGTTGAGAGGCTCTCTTTGCCTTCCACTTCTCAAATTTATTTTCAGGATGCTTGCCAATCAAACAAACATGATAGTTTCCCTTGAAAAACGTGATCTTGGGAAGGCCTTCAACCATCTCTTTAGTATGCATGTCTTGCAAGTATTGATAGTTAAGATACCCAAATATTTCATGCCATAGACTACTCTCTTCATTTGCATGAGTTTGAAGAGCAGACTGTTTAGAGAGAGGTAGAAAATGGGAGAACTCATACAGTTTCGACTTGTGGTTGGCCACACCTTTTGCAATGGTAGATCTTGATACCATGTCTTGAATTTCGACCCATTTGGAGAGAATATCACCCTCTTGGGATCTCTAATATGCGTCATCTGATATAATGAAAGTAGATTTGCAGTCAATGTAGGAACATAGAGCACTTCTGAGAAGTACCCATGATCAAGTTTGATTCTTCCAATCCCCTCAGAGGAGACCTCATAATCATTCCCTAACATGATGGATGGTCCAAAAGTAGCTTCGAATCTAGTGAAGAAATTATTGGAGGAAGACATGTGTCTTGATGCTCGAGAATCTATGATGAAGGAGGATTGAGTTGATGCACCTTCCATGAGGGCATGACATCTCTCTTTGTTTTCAAATCTAGATGGTTCACTCTCTTTCTTTCTAGCACATGCAGGTGCTGGAAGATTATTTTTTCAAGCAATGAAGCAATGAGATCTATGGTCTTATTCATACATGATATCTCAGGGTCATATCCTTGATTACAGTATGTGCACTTGGATTTTCCCTTTTGAGATGTCTTGTCCTTCTTAGGATTCGAAACTCCATCTGACTGGTTTGGAGGCTCCTTCTTCTTTTGGTCATTCGAATTTCTATCATAATTTTTTTGTTTTCCTTTGTCATTCGCTTTCCTTGAATGAGTAGCTGCAAGAGCTAAATCCAATTTGGCTTTTATCACTCCCATGTGCACTAGCTTCTCCTCCTCAAGTGTGAGAGATTGGATGAAGTCTTCAAGCGAACGAAATTTCCATTTTGGAATGGACAACTTTGATGACTGGAAGGTCAAAACAAACACTGAATAATCAACGCCTAGCATCAAGAGGATGGAAAGGATCAGTTGGTTTTCTTCCTTCTCAATCCCATACCTCTTCAATTGTTAAATAAGGTTCGTGAATTTGTTGAGAAAGTTAGTGATAGTTTCACAACTGCTTGGGCTCAAGGAGATGAGCTCATTTTCTAGTTTATGACATTTCAAATAATATTTCTGACCAAGGAGGGATTATAGCTTTTCCAAAACCTCCTCTGGATTGTTCAAATCGATAACATGAAAGTGTAGGTCTTCATAAATGCTAAGTAGCAACAATCCTATTACTTCATCAAGCTTGTCTAAGTACTTAGATTTCTCTGCAGCACCAATGGGATAACTGTAGAGCCATTCACCACTATGGAAAGGCTCTTCAACTTCTAGAATATGTCCATATTGGCCTTCCATTCGAATTAGTTGAATGAATTCAACTTGAAATCCATGATACTGAAGAATTCGATGTTGAAGAGAGGATATTCCTGCAAAACAAATGAGAATTATGAAATGGAGAACTGCTGCAATTCGAATTGAACACTGCCTTAGGACACTGAGCACATGTGACTGGGTCCTTCAAACTTGGCTAGATCTCACTGGATTGCTCCAGTGAATTCAAGGCAATAGCACCAGGATTTTCTATGGAAAACCAGAGGCTTCTGGTGCTCAATGAAAGACAACTGCTCAAGGAATTGCTGCAATTGATGTTGATGCAATTCGAATAGCTCATGTCAACTCTGATACCATGTGATATTTTAGTATTAGGATTCACTTTATTCCCCTAAGCTTCCAAGGTATGACTGATCATTGCTTTATCTTATTAATGCTTATGATTGTGATAATTAAGGCTGTGTATCTCTCAATTGTGCTAACATGTTATGATTTATGAAGGTAGTTTGAGATAAGTGGATTGCAAGAAGGTGGGGCTGAACAAGTCTTTAAAGGACGGATGTTCGCTGCTTAAAAGGATCCTTGGGGATCCGATCATCAATTAAGGCACGTGGTTCTAATGCAACATACTAGACAGAGCTGTGACAGGGAAGCTGTAACAGAATGCGCTATAATTGGAGATATTTAGTATATTGCTGCTCGAGTATAATTGTGATCTGGAAAGATCACCACTCCTGGGCCAATAAACAACTTTCTGGCATTTTTCTATGTCTTTACTATGCCACGTTTGTAACAGCTAGTATTATTTAGGGCACCTGAAGATCAGAGATCTTCATGGCTGCTGGCTAATAGGATCGAATGTTATGATCTGCATGTATAAATATGGGGAGCTGTCTCGACCCAGGGGGTTGAACAACGGAGGATTCATTCATTGTATTAGCAGTGGAAGCAATTTTTGTAATCATCCTTTCGTTAATATAAAGAGTTACCTCTGAGTTAAAGGAGCTTTACGTTGTTCAGCCGACATCTCTGTGTGAAGGATGGGCCCTTCTTCCACAGAGATTGCTGATTTAAAGTAGGACTTCTCGAATTTATTGTTGTGTGATGTTTTGTTGATGATATTTCCTTTGTACGCAGTAGTAGTAAGCGTGTATTTGTAGTATAATTAGGATTACATTTCCTTGAGATTGTTAAGTGGTACAAAGTGATAGTCGACTGAGTAGGAAACTTTCTTTATGCAATTCATATGATAGTTGTACACAGCTTTGTTCATCCTGCAGTTTAAGTTGTTATCCTATGAATCCTTGCAATTTATCTTTCCTGTTACGATTGTTGATTTTCATTCCTGTAATTCAATCTCTTAGAGCAGTTGAACTCAATCCCTTGCAATTGAATTTCTAGATTAATATTCAGTTTGTGTTTATGGTTTTCAAGAGTGATCAGATTGAATAGGTGAGTTACTTGTTCTGGGATGTGAATAGGATTTCTTTTTATCTGCAATTGTTGTTGAATCTTATATCATTTCTTGTTGATACATGGTAGAAAGAAAGTGAAATTGTATCATTTAGAAGGAAATTGGGATTACACAGATTCTTGGGATGGACATAGTTGTTAGAGGATAAAAGTGTTCAATTATAGTGATTTGGTGTTTAAGCATAGACTATGCATTTATCCTTTGAAATAAAAGACTTTGTCGGGTTGACAATAAATCTCGTATGCTCTGTATGTTGGTAATAATCTATCTCCATATTGGGTGCTCGACAATCTCTCTGTATTCCGTTTAATCGACAAACTCTGTCTATATATGATAAGAATAAAGGTATTAAAAAATGATCAGTTACAATGATCGTTTCACAGCTCAAGACCTTAATGATCGTTCCACTGTGATCGATCAATTGGTTAATTCTCTGCACGTAAAATCACTTAATGACTGGGTACAATGATCAAATCTTGGTTTGAATCTACATAAAATCACTTTAATGATTTCCTGTAGGGATTGTGTATAATTGAGTTTTGAGTATCAAACCAAGAGTTCGACATTCAGATCATCTTATGTTTTCAGTGTGTGATCTTCATGTGTATTTTTCCCCTCAATCCTTTACAAAGTTTGGGATTCATAGAATCCATTTCCTCCTATTAGTCATGTTAGTTAGACGACAGATGGATTATATATTGATATGGTTAATCCTCTCTGCATTGAGTGCTTGATGCAGGGCGTAATGCTCAAAGCTAATAATTTCGGTCGAACCTCAATGATTGTGTTTTTATTCTTAAGTCTATTTTAAAAACTTTGTTATTCTTACTACTCTGTAGTTGGAATTCGAAATAAAGAGCTGAAGAAACCAATTCCTATCATTTGTCAATTCAGTGTAATCTTTGAACACTAGTGTTTCCCTACTTAGCAACTCTAGAAAAAATTGCCTCGTAAAGGTCGCCTTCACACAGTGCACATTTTAAGAATTGTATTATAACATTGGAACCCCTCTAAATTAATGGGATTACTTCAGTTGACAATCTTGTTAAGACTATCATAAATTTCCACCACTTTCCCCCTCGTGTCTATGTGTGTATTAACTATTTGTAACTTTTGGGGGGGGGGGGGGGGGGGCTAATGAAATACACTGGAGTAGCGCATACGACACGTCATGCATGTGTGTATGATTTGAAATTTATGTTCGATACTCGGCGGTGTAGCTGAGGCTACATGAAATATTCCCTAGATCGCGCCCTTTGCCTTTATGTAGATGTCCAACTTAACCCCGAATTGTTAGTTTAGATTCCGCTGCTATGTTTGAGTATTAGCATAACATATCATTTGGCTTGGTTAAATTAATTAATCACTATAACAATAAGTAAATTTGAGGGATTTAATTTTAATGGTGTAACATCCTGTAAAAATACCAAAATTTAAAATTTTTTATAATAGCAATAATTATCGAAGTCGTTAATGCAGAACATATAAATTAATTAAATTTATTAACTAAGATAATCAATAACGATGACATGTCATACTTCTCAAATTAAATATGATATAATTGTATTTTCTATTTCAGATTTAAACGGATGCTAAACTTCTTAATGAAAGATCCTTTTATGATTATGCGTAAGAATACAGTTTACAGATTTGCTTAAGTTCTAATTATGATTACATGTTGTACATAGTTTGTACTATTATGATGTTCTTGATAAAGTGCTGACAGTTTGTTTGTATGATGATGAAGGGGTCCTACAAGGTACCCTGGAGTTTACTTAGCTACGTTTAGCTAAGGCATTTGAATCCTGTTTCCATGTGCAGACCGCAGGTAAGAAATTCTACGACAACATGTGTTAAGAGTACAAGTGTCTTTCAATTCATCGTCAATGTAAAATTAGAATACTAAGTGCTTCCTTGGGAAACAAGTTACTAGAGGTATGGATACTTGGTTATAAATCTAGCTTATGTGCTAACTTACAACTCTTCAGTGTTATAATTTCACGTCGTCCAAGTGTTTTGTTATAATGCTGCAATTATTATCATATGACTATTGTCATTATTATCAAAACAGTGATACTAATATCTATTGATAAAGTTATTAGAAAGCTTGTAGAAAATAGTGTTTTTACTTTGGAACTATCATTACATTTTGCTTCTATAGAACTTAGACTATTCTAAGTCCTGAATTCATCATTTGATTATCATTACACAGTTAATATATGAATGGTCTAGTGTCTAGTGCTATGAAATCATCATTATAGTGTATAACGTCACCATTTAAACTATACCTTAGGTATTACATCTATGAATTAGACTTTGCAATACATGGCTAGCATATTAAAATGTGTATCACTTATCTATAACTATAGGCTCACACTATTATTATGAATTGGAAATTCATGGCTATTATGTGAAATCTATAATGTACGTAGTATCTAATTATACTTTTGCATAGCTAGAATCCAAACTATATATGTGGTCTTTATTTATCAAATGATTAACAATATATATATATATGACTAAGCTTTATTCTATATATCTATACACGAGTCTTAGTAATGAAATATGATCCACGGGTCTAACAATGCAATTATTTTGATGTTGACAGGGTATTAACTTGGCATGCTTTCCAAGCTGGCGTTGACAGGCCTAGCATTAATGTCGTTCCACGGTTAAGTGATGTGGAAGTCCAGTTGTAAGGTCTTCACGTGGTTTGTGTTTGTAATGAGCATCACAACAAGCTGAGCTGTGCCATGCACTGGTTCTCGATCTGCCTACTTAGCAATTGGTAGATGAGGTAATCGATGCAATATTGATTGCAATCGTGGTTCGAAAATAAACGTGCCTTAACTGGAAAATCTCCCACCGTTGATCTCTGTGAAATCTGGGGCTATGATTGAAACCCTATTCACGCGTTGGTAAGTAATGGAAAAATGGTTTTCGGCATTCATTGTTGCATTTTTTGGTGGAAGGTCGTGGAGCCGACCGTCTACTGCAATGTAGGTTTTTTGAGTTGGTAGAGAGGAGGATTCCTTCCTCGGTTTCGAACCTTGGACTTGAGAGGGATATTTCTTAATAGTTGCAGGCTCAATATCTTGTGCCATAGCACTACGATACAATCATGGAAGTTGTGTATGGTTTTTCTGTTAGTTTTTGAATTCATAGTTGAACTGGGGTTCGATCCTCCAGTTTGAGAAAAGATCTTTTGTGTTTAATTCGGGGTTACTTTCAAATGCCATTAGGCTTCTTCGTTTTTACTGTGTGGTGTGCCAAAGTTCAGAGCTTCATTTCTAATGGTAAGTGCTGATGATAATGAAACTAAAACTGTGTTGCTTGTTTTTATTCTTGCATTTTATTGTTTTAACCCTGCGAACTGTGCTTGGAAGGTACTCTCTTCGTAGGAGGTTGTTATTCAAAGCGTTTGGAATGGAAATGATGCATCCACTTCCTGGTAAGCTCCAGGGGTTCTTGAAACCTCGTAGGTTCCTTTTCCATGGTTTTGATAGTGATTACTGTGTGCCGAGAGTTGGAACTATTCAACCTTGTTTCGGTGATGGTCGAGTGTTGAGTTTTAAAGTCTTATTTTGATACATACTATACAGAGGGTAACCTTCATTTGTTTAAGTTGTTGTTTGGCTATTTGATGCCTAGATGCATCGTTGATAAGAAATTCGCACTCGTTTGTGCTGCTAAAATTCAAAGGTAAAACCCTGTGTAGTTTGTGGTTCTTATCCTTGTTTAAACGTTTTGGTTGATAAGGATTAAACTTCTGTGTAATGTTGGGAACCTTGACAGGTCCGTAATGTAAACTCTGTTATACGTTTTGAATGTGAAATGAGAGCCGAGGGCTCTCCTTTTCTAAAGACAATGGATTGCTTGAAATGAAAAGACTAGTTTTAAAATTAATTGTTGAGGAAAATAATTGTATAACTGTTATGTGATGTCGAACTACGATAGTTGTTTTTGGCCGAGGGTTATGGTTTGCATAAATGTAATAGTTGTTCCCTATACTTTTGTTATCGTTGATGATATTTATGTTTTTGGAATGGCTATGCCATAGTGTGCTATTTTGTTTCACAAACAAAACCCTGCCTGTAGCTTTCATTTGCTATCTGGCTTGTACAGAGCTTTTGTACTTGAGACTTAACCTGTGTATCAACTAGTTTCGATACAGTGTATGTTTTCTTACTAGAGTTGTAAACTATCGTTAGGTATTGATACTGAATTGTGCTTTCTGCTAAGTGATGCTTACTATCTTGTAGTAGTCTCGAAATGTTAGTTAGGGTTTTGAAAAGTCTATAACTGTTAGGCTCAGAAAAGAAATGTCTAAAGTTTGTCAGGAATGGCTTGAGGAGAAAATTATGAACTATGTAAATAGAAAATAGGGTCTGTAGTATCTTAGGGTTTGATACTACTGAGCAGATATTTAATAAATGAAATCAAAGGTGATAGTTAGTGAAGAAATAATATGTGTATATTTGTAACAAATCTGTACAAAGATTAATTGTTGCAACTACTATAATTCTTGAAAATATAATTGGTTGAAAAACATGAAATGGATAATATTGAAATGCATGTACTTACTATCTGAACTAGATAGAGTTAAAAAGAAATATATTGAACGGTTCAAAAACAAAATGTGTTTTTCTTTTATCTAAGAATTAGATGAATTCTATGCAGCTGTTTATACTATACTGTAATATTTATTGTGTTTAAATATATGGCAGAATTTTAACAAGAACACTACTGTATTCATCTTTCCAATAAATGGCATTCTGCCTATCATTCATCTTTCTTAATTTTCTTCTCTATACTGGAGTATGATGCAGATAACAACATGGGGAAAAATATGGAGATGGTTATCGATTCAATCATTTCATAAAGCTCTTTCATTCATAATCATACTTAGATCAGGAAATAAAACAGTTTCTTCTATATGACTTATAATTAATAATTCTATTATGCAAAAACATTTAACTGTAAAAAAAAGTAAGAATAGTAAAACCTGGTTGACTATAGGAGAAACAAACAGCCCAAGGAACCTGTTCCACCTAACCTATTCCTGAAGACAACCAAGTTACTTTCCTTAGGACCCCCGAGCCTGTTCACTGAACCACCATGAGGAAGATTCTGTAGAAGCCTTAGTACATCAACTTGCAATAGAATGTAGATTGTCCCGTCATCAAGACTCAACAGTCAAAGAGACCTGCACCAGCACCCTTTTTTTTCCTTCTCAGTATAATTAGCAGACTCACACTTGCACTCTCACATAGCCTCCCTATTCAAATCTCTCAGTGATCACCTGATGCACTTGAGGAATATTTCTGTAGAAAATATTGTAAGGGGCTTCCTGCCCAATTCGAATTCCTTATCTAGGCTGCCTAGGCCTTTTAGTGGTTAACTGGTCATTAATGAGCTGCCTTCTCTCTTTCACCCACCTGGGGGATAATGCCACATTTTTAGGGGTAGTTGTCCCATAACCAATAGCTAGTGGTGGAGTGCAAATTCTGCCATCTGTCCCATACCTTCTAACAACTTCCATTCCTCCTAGTGGGCCAGTGAACACTCATTTAACAGTTCCCTTGGGTGTTTGTCTCCTATTTTAATTTATTTAAATAATAATAATCAGTAATCACATTCATCCTTGACCAAACTTGGTCATAATTACAAAACTTTGTAATTAAAATTTAACATAAAGTATTTTGCAAATAAAATAATATCCTCAGAATTTGGGTAGGTGACAAATGGTTAGTAATGCATAATTGATTTGGATTGGGATGGTGAAAAGAATAATTATATATTCTGAATTAATAATCATATATTTTGGAAAGTTTTGATTTAACATATCATTACATTAGAGAGAAACATTGTCTTTGGTGTGGATTGCGGCAATTAAAAGTAAATGACTATAGAGTTGGGAAAGTACTCTTAGAAGTTGTAGCTCAAAAGCTAGGTAAAACTAATAATTCAAAAATGCAACTCATGGTGGGATCATATACTTATGGATATTAGTGACATTGTTATGCATCTAGATTTACAAAATCGTTTGAAAAGTTAAGTATTCTATCAATATCAAAATAAATATACCAAACATTAGTTTCTCATTAAGAATAGAATTTTTTTGTTTTTAAACTATGCATTTAGTGTAATTTGGGGTTGTTACATTGTGGTATCAGAGCTTAGGTTGCGACACTTGGCCTTATGGTGTCCATTTATGTTATGATAATAAAAACTAATTATGGTTGTATGTAGTTCTTCTTACTGATATAGAAGAAAACTTGTTTTACTAAAATAGAGGAAGAAATGGTCGTAGGACGATCCCCTACCCCACCTATTTGGGTTGAACTTAATGAAGAGGAAAAAGAAAACAATAATAATGATAACTCAAATGAAATTTTACAAATAGTAAGAGACTTACAAGTTGAACTTATGAACTTTAAAACTGAACATCAGAAAGTGATGAGAACCCGAGAGGATCTAAATAAAGCCTTATTGTTTAAATTGAATGAGATAACTAATGATAAATGTAGAAAGAAATGCAAATGAGGAAAATCATCCTCCGAATGTCCTTCTTCTGACGAAAGCCCTATAACTAGTTGTTATTGGTCAAAATAGCACTTCTCCGTCCGTGATCACATCACCTTGTTGATCACACAAAAGAACACTAGGGATGGAATATCTTACTTGACCTTGGATGACTTGGAGCTGAATCCTTACTTATTCAAATTAAAAGTTTATTTTTGACACCTTTACCATAAAGACACGACTTTTATAAATGACACTTTGCGAGTCACTCGTAGGTCTCTATACTGACAACCCATGGTTATGAATTAAAAAGATGCACTTGTGAGTTGTTGAACCAACATGTTGCGAGTCACTTGCTAGTCTCTAGATTCCAGGGTCACGAGTGTCCTAAGGAAATTCAAAAAATATATTAAAAACATGAACTGGGATTAGTTGAGTCAGGTTTTTAACTACCTCAACTTCCCAATTCAACTTCCTTTCGAAACCAACCTTCCTTTCCTAGCTATAAATGAAAGAAGAAGACATGAGAAAGGGATCCAATGGGAGAGAATTATTGTTATGCCGAAGAAATTCCATGTCAAGATAGAGGAGCAGGAGCCTAGGGCCTGGTTGCGAAGGTGCTTGATGTAGGATCAGGTATAACATTTGTACTTACTTCTTTCATTGACAACAAAAGTTTGAGATACTCTTCCCTTCCCAATAAAGTGTTCATCTTTGATGTATTTCAATTATAGTTTGATGTTATTTGCATTCATTAATATCAATATTTATTTATAGTCGAATCGGATTGAGGAAGGTCTGTGTGTTTTGCAGGTTTGTTGCTGTGAAGATCCGGAGAAAATCTTGGACCAACCGCCATAAACAAGGTTCCTTTTCTCTAAACCTTGTTCTTATTTATTTCCTGTAATGTATGCAAAACCTTATGTATATATCTGTCAACCCCTTGTATGTTGGTAGTATCTATCCCCTACTATAAGGTAAATTCCTTAACAACAGAACTGGAAACCATACTGGGGACACCTTTTTTGTTTTTCTGCTTTGGGGACCTTTGATTTCCTCAATTTCATAACTTTTCCAGTCTATTTTGAGGTTTTTAGGGTTTCTTTTAGATCCCTATGTAGTGAATCAGTCCATCCTGGTTTGCAAAGTTTCTTTGTTTTCTTTTATCAGTTCCTACTCGTGTGTTTCTTGTATATACAAGTGCACACTTTCTATTGTACCCGCGAGTTGCATACTTTGCTACTCGCGCACATTTAGTTGCACCTGCGAGATGCTTTCTTATACAGTCGCATGTTTGCTTTAATAGGTTTGAACTACTGTGTTAGGGTTTGATCCTGGGTTGGTGGTTTTGGTTTTTGATATTGCCTTACTTCCTGGCGCTTGCTAGACATCCCTGTGTCTCTTCTGGGTCTGATTCAATGGATTTTGTTGTACATTCTTTCTTTTTAAGGATTTTTGAATCCCACCCATGACTTGTCAACATATATAGTCATGCATATTGTTCCCTAGCCGCAATTTTCCTGTATACATTCTTGCAGGTACACCGTGAGTTGTTGCACATAGCAGTTGTGAGTACTTCCTGAGTTTTTCCTTTTCAATTAGGGTTTGACTTCAGTAGTGTTTCCCTATGCTTTTGAAAGTGATTGTCAGTTTGGATACCTCTAGGACATTGTTCTGAGTTATCTGGATCTGTTTTTTGAACTTCTGCATTGTCTCTCTTTGAGTCTTTGTGTTTGTGAAGTTGACCTACCTTGCTAGCCCATTTTTCTGTTTGGAAGATGCTTGTTCTTTTTGTTCTCTGATGTTCAGGAGTAGCTTGGTTTTTGCATAAAGATCCTTCTTTTTTTCCATCTTACACATGATTTCTCTTTTTGGCATCTTGTTCCAAAAGCTTACTTACTTTTAAGAGGCAACTTTTTGGGTCTAGTCTTCATCGATCTTGCTCTAGGTCTGTTTTTTTTAGGGTTTTAGGTCATCTTTATTTACTTGCACAAGTTCGATAGGTCTCGTTAGTTCGGTATTTTATCATTTGTAATTTGTTTCATAGTTAGAGAAAAAGATCAAATTTGTAAAACAAAAGAACAAATTTGTCATTTTATTTTTTGAACTAGGGTAGTTGCATTACTATTGACTTTGAAAAACGAACAAAAGAAAAAGAAAGAACCTTTTATGCTTAGATTTGCTTAGATTTTTCATTTTGAAAGAACAAACGAAAAGAAAATTTGTGAAAGTAACATTTTATGATATGCACTTTACTTACAGTCATAACCATGCAACACACTACACTACACCTTGAGTAAGTAACAACCCATAAAAAAACTTAATTTAAAATTTATTAGAAACATTTCTTTTTTAGGGTTACACAACACTAACTAGCTTAGTCTATGATTTTGGAATAGATCACACTTAAACTTTCTGAAATCACTTAAATTCTCAAATCAGAGTGCATGATATCTTCTAGTAAATCCAATCTTATGGTTGTGTTCCAGGGATCTCCACTTAAACCAGAGTTAAGCACGACATTGTGTGAGACTAGAATTGTTGGGGATACCCCCTCACTTTCCTTTCGAGCATACACCAGGGTTGATTCGCGTAGGGGGGTCCATTAGTGCCTTGTGCATTCTTGGACTTCGGGCTTAGCTACCCTTCCTGTGCGTTTTGGTTGGACCTACAACTGTCCGCCCAGACATTTTCAGCATTTGTGGTATCCTTAGAATATTAACTTTAGCGCTCTACACAGGTATAGTGGAAGGCTATTTCCACTACACCTAGGACAGACACGGAAGGTAACCCTTTACAACAATCTGGGAGGGCGGTTTGGTGATTCAAATGCTTCCACCTAGGGGACCTGTATTGGATGTCGTGTAACTAACCTTCGATATTCTACTAGTTTGTTCTGGGCCCTCATCATCCCAGACTGACATTGGAGAATATTATCTTTGTTTTCCTAGTCTTGGTTATTGTAGGACATTTTTAGTGGTATGTTGTTTGCTCCTTAGTTGTTAGTGGCCACTAGGTTTCTACACTTAGTTCATTTTTATAATTGAGGAGAACCAGCCTCTTTGTAGGTCACGAAGGTTGCAAAACCTCCCCCCACACATAGTGGAACCTCCACCGCCACCTCGAGGCTGGAGGACTGATTCTTGTGGTTCATACGAACTTAGGGGAACGATGGAACCACCCAGGGAACCTCACCCCTTAATTGAGTATTAACAGGATCATAATACTATTGAGGTTGAAGGAATAACCACTCAAGAGTTTAACACAACTTTCAACCCTCCTTTTATAGGTCCTGATGACCCTTTATTTGAAAGTGTAGTTTCTCTAGGTCAACCAGAGTTTGGTTCATATCGGTTTACACCTGGTTTTTTCATGGATAACTTAGGAGAGGTGTTCGGAATCCCTCATACTCCCACAACATGAATTATGACTGGAGGTTTCTCTCCTTCTTATGCACACAGCTCGGCACCGATCTCTACGCAGTTAACTTTTACTCCGAGCAGTTCCTACAACTTCAGCGCTGGAGCCTCGAACTTGTCTAGATCTCAAGCTATGACAACCTATTTTGGTCCCACTGTTGGCTCATCTAATATTCCATTTTCTGAAATACCTTCAGTACCATTTACATCATCTCCTTTTTTACAACAGTCTCAGGGTAATCCGCAGTCTGCTCCGTTGAGTCATGGTTTTCCTTGTTTCGAAGGACACATAGCTCCTTCCTCAACCTTCGTGGGCTTGATACTCGTTTTGTCTATTACATCTACACCTGGTTTTAACCCCTTCACAGCTTTTAGTGTGCAATCATTGAATGTACAAACATCCAATGTACCTGTAGGGAGTACTCCCTTTTCACAGTTTGGTGGAGGGGGTGGTAACTTTGTTAACCCACATTTCAGAGGGGCTAACACCCAACCGCAATGGACGAACACCCAAGGAAGAAACCCTTTAGCATTTGGCTGGAGCAGCTTAAACAATAATTTCAGTTCATGACCGATGGTTGGGGGAAAACCCAACCAACAGTATTGGAACTAGGTCTCTGGAGGTTCCCCCTACCAGGTTCCTGTTAATCAAATTCCATCATTTCGACCTTGTTTTCCCTTTCTAGAAACTTAAAAATTGCCAGATCTTTCAAAACTGACCAATGATCCAGTGTGCCATAACTCGACATGGCCACCCATTCCAACCAAGTTTCCTTCCGACATCCGAAAGTTTGAAGGAAAGGTTGGAGAAGATCTTGGTGATCCCGTCAATACCTTTCATATCTAGTGTTCTTCCAACTCCTTGAATGACGATTCCATTAGGTTGAGGCTCTTTCAGAGGACCTTGACTAGTGTCATGGCTAAGTGGTACATCAAACTACCTGTCGCAGCGTATGACACCTTTTGGGGCTTGGAAACAATATTTTTGAACCACTTTAAACTTCTCATCCGGTATGATGCTGACATAGACCTTGTGTCGACTTTCAAGCAGAATAAGACCACACACTTATCTGATCACATTTAGGAGTGGTGAAGGAAAAAGAGGCTCATTAAAGCTGAAATTCCCCTAGATTTTCTATTAGAGTGGTACTTCAAATCACTCCTTCCTTACATTTCTAATGATGTAGCAATTTCTCGGGTGTCTTTTGAGGAGGAAGCCATCCTTAGGACCCAACAACTTGATTTGGTATATGCTAAATCTGGGATCCTGTATGAGATTATCCCTGACACACCGAGATCTAATATTGATCTGGGTAAACCTAATCCTAGACCGCATGTTGATGGAATCGTTGGTTCAGTAGACACATCAATATTCGAACCTTTGACCAAGCAAGGTCATGCTTTATCTGTAAAGCAGTCTACAGTAGACACAACTTCTGTTGCAACCTCCCCTTCTACAACTAAATCTATACAACAAGTGCAGACTAATCAAAAGGGTCCTCGGAAACCCAACAACAAAAAGAAGGGCAAGAAAGTAGAGAGGAACCATGAAAATCCCAAAAACAACAAAAATGTCGAGGATGGAAAAAAGGATCAAAAGAAGGTTAAGTTTCCCTGCAAGCTTTGCAAAGACGATCACCTTACCCACCAATTCCATCTTATGGAAGAAGCCCAGAAGTTCCTCCGTGAGAGGAAACCAACTGTCCTAAAGGATCCATTCCCTCATGGACAAGGCTCAACTTCTGGCAACCCTAGTGCTAGGGGCACTCCTCATGTCTCGTCAGCTGATCAGTCATTTATAAACATCATTAACTCAAGTACGCTACTGCAAAATAGAGCCAGGAATTATAACCCAGACTCGCAGCAAAAGGATAAGGAAGTCCCTGAAACATCTACTCCTCTTCACATTGAGAGACCAGTAGACCCTTTGATGAAGATCCCTAAGGGTGTCTTCAAGAGGGCTATGCACAACCCCAATGCACGAGCTCCTCCCAACTACTTTTTTGTAGAGGATTGATCTCAAACACCTTATGCAATGTCCACTCTCAAAGTCTTGCAGAGCTATCCTTTACAATGGAATGCACTTCTAGCAACAATAGGGAGCATGTACTCATCTAGTATGCTCGCTCGGTTTGATATGTCTAGTATTAAACCATGGTTACCATATCACATAGCCCTCCAGATTGAAGTAGTCTGTGGCCCCAAAACCATCAGACAAACCGTGGTAGATGAGGGTGTGTCTACGTGTGTAATGTCAATTTCCTACTGAAAATCTCTTGGCTCACCTGAGCTATCTCCTTCTAACACACTTCTTACCGCTTTTGATGGAATATCTTTCCATCCACACAGAGTCTTACCATCTTTTGATGTTGAACTTGTTGTTAAAGTAGTGTCTGTAGAGGTTGAAGTATTGGACACTACTCTTGACTACAATTTGTTGTTAGGAAGGAGATGGACGTATGTGATGCAAGCTGTCGCATCAGCTTCCTTTCGAGTAATAATGTTCCCCCATGAAGGAAAGATCATTTCAGTTGATCAAATTTCATTTACTCAGAAGAACAACAATGCCTCATCGGGTTAAACAGTCCCTTTGATTGATAAGTCTCACCCACCCAGCGAGAGTTTGGGAGTAGGCATGTATTCATCACTAATGGGAATGTTCGACCTACCTACTCCCACAAAATTCATTGGTTCTACGATTACTTCTGACATTTTGTCTCGGGAAATATTCACCGTCAATCGAACAAATGATCCTTGGATTCTTCCCACTCAGCAGGAAATCACTGTGCCCCTATTTGTTGCAGAAATAACTTACCAAGCAACACGAGATGTTGCAGCAGATTATATCTTGACTCCGTTCGTCTCCGTAGAGTCAGATATAAACTATGCACCTACATGTCCAGTCAACTCTACCCACTCTTTCGATTGTCTAGACACTGATTTTCCCTCTGACGAGGCCATCTTGGAAGCCATGGTAGGCCTTGATCATCCATGGGAACATATGCATCGCAGTTCCTATTTCCTTCCTGATCTAAATAGGATAGAGAGAGGTGAGTTTTCAGTGAGACCTGGTGGTGATGTCGATTTGTCCATCATTCCATCTATACAAAAGACTTATGCTAAATTTAATATGACAAACATATCGAGAACTATTCCAATTGATATGTCCATCAAAATTGGCATTGTGGAAAACCTTTTTATTGGAGCAAACTGTAGTCTTGATGAGATCACTTTGTACACCAACCTGTTCAAGGAATTTCGCGACATTTTTTCCTAGTCTTATGAGGAGATGCCAGGAATCGACCCCGCCATAGTATAGCATTCCATCACAACTTATTTGAATGCTAAACCTATGAGACGAAAGCTTTGTTCGATAAACTCTAGGAAAGCAGTTGCCATCAAGGCAGAAGTTGAGAAACTGCTTAGAACTGGCTTCATCTATCCGATTGATATGACAGAATGGGTCTCCAACCCAGTTCTAGTTGATAAGAAGCAAGGAACCATTCGGGTCTATACAAAATTCTGAGACTTAAACAAAGCTTGTCCAAAGGAAAATTACCCCACACCTTTCATAGATCAGATTATCGACGAGTGTGGGGGGCATGAAATATTCTCTTTCATGGATGGTTTCTCAGGACCATATTTAGATAAAACCTAAGGACCAACATAAAACAACTTTTATTTGTCCTTAGGGAACCTTTGCTTATCAGAAGAGGCCATTTGTCCTAAAAAATGCTGGAGCTATGTTCCAGCGCGCAATGAACTTTGCTTTCCACAATATCAAACACGTAGTGGAACCATATCTGGATGATCTCCCAGTGCGATCTCGTAAGAGACGAGATCATCCTGATCATCTAAGACTCATTTTTGAATGATGCAGATAGTATAAGATTCGATTGAATCCTAACAAGTGTGTATTACGTGTTGAGTCCGGGTGCCTACTAGGTTTTATTGTATCTAGTCATGGCATCATAGTCGATCCACTCAAAGTTGAGGCTATTGTAAATATGCCTCCTCCTTGAACCCTACGACAACTTCAAAGTCTACAGGGTATGTCTAACTTCTTACGACATTTCCTCATTAACTATGCAAAAACCACGAAAGGATTCATGAGGCTACTTAAGCAAGAGACCCATTTTTTATGGGACGAGGCTACTCAAATGTCCATTTGAAGCCTTGAAGAAGGCACTGTTATCATCCCCATTGCTGAGTCCACCAGATTATACCAAATATTTTCTTTTATATATGGCCGCATCAGTTTCCATGATTGGCATAGTATTCATTCAGGAGGATGACAAGCTCTAGGAGCATGTCATATATTATCTTTCGCACACTTTAGTAACTCCCGAACTGAAGTATTCTTACGTCAAGAAGTTAGCATTAGTTATTGTCCATGCGGTCCAAAGACTGCATCACTACATTTTTCTTCAAACCACCACAGTTATCGCAGAGGTCAATCCTTTTCAATACGTGTTAACCCGACGCATCATCAGCAGGAAGTTTAATAAGTGGATTTTCATCTTGCAAGAATTTGATCTAGGCTTCCAATCAGCTAAGCAAATAAATATTTGGTGTTCCCTGAACTTATTTCGGAGTTCCCGAGTGACGTAGTTAGTCATGAGGAAGAGTCATCATTCCCGGATGAACATATATTTCTCATTGCCACCTCTGACCCATGGTATGGGGATATCCTAGTATATCTCTAGACTTTGAGGTGTCCACCTACCTTCTCTAGGGACGAATGATGGAAACTGAAACACCACACATAGAACTATCTCATCATTTCTGATATACTATACAGACGTGGGATAGATTCCATTTTACGTTGTGTTTTGAATTTAGAGGAAGCAGAAACAGTATTGAATGATGCTCACTGTAGATCCTGTGGGGGTCATCTTTCTGGGTTGGCAATGGCTAAAAAAATACTGCGTGCTGGTTACTTTTGGCCCACAATATTTAAATACTATGTGGAAGCTGTGAAACACTATCAGCCGTGTCATTTTTTCACAAAAAAGATGCGACAACACTCATCTCCTCTCCACCTTGTGATTACAGTATTCCCCTTCACCAAGTGCGGGATTGATTTCATGACATGTAATCCAGCTTCGGCTGGAGGACATCATCACATCATTGTTGCTATCAACTACTTCACAAAGTGGGCCAAGGAAATGCCTACTGTCAAAGAAGACGAACATACGACTGCTTATTTCGTATTCAGCCAGATCATTGCTAGATTTGGTATCCCTAAAGAGATTGTGACAGACCATGGTTGACACTTTCATAACATAATGATGACTGAGCTATACACGATGTTAGGATTTCAGTAGGAACATTCTTCCTCATTCTATCTGTAGGCGAATGGTTGAGTCGAAGCGGTTAACAAAACTTTGAAGACTATTCTTCAGAGGACCATCAATGCGAGTAGTTCAAACTAACACATCATGTTGTACCTTGCTGTTTGGAAAAATTGGTCTGATTTTAAGAATGCTACGGGATTCTCACCCTTTCAGCTTTTTCATGGGGTGGAAGAAGTCATTCCAGTTGAGTGTGAGATTCCTTTGTTAAATTTGGATATCCAGCTGTTCACAGAGACTTCAGCTTTATAGGAGCGTTTGCTGCATTTAGAACATTTAGATGAACAACACCGAGATGCACTCACAACAAATGAAGCTCATAAGAGCCGCGTTAAACGTCAATACAATAAGTCTGTTAAAACGAAGGTATTCTCAGAAGGAGACCTTGTCCTACTTTACGAACAGGATAAGGATCCCTTGGGGGCAGGAAAGTTCAAGTCTATGTAGCTCGGGCCATACATAATCTCTAAATTTCTAAAGAAAGGAACCTACGAGCTAACCGATTACGAGGGTAATAATTTTCCTGAGCCTAGAAATGGGATCTACTTGAAAAAGTATTATGCCTAGGCATCCATGCTTTTTCATGTATTATAGTTGTACATTTTTTGTAGAGTTAGTCTTTTCTTGGGGTTTGTGTTGTGTCTTATGTGTCTTCTGGATTGTGTTTTCAGATGATGACTAAATACTTTATAGGATTTGTTGATGGCACCAGTCGCCACACCCATCAATTGGCTGCAGCGTCTTGGGTTATTTACTCACTGACTCGCCACCTCATGCCTTCGGGAGGGGATTTCTTAGGCCCCACAATGAACAATGTAGTTGAGTACAACGTGGTCATTGAGTTAATCTGAGATGCCCTCCATCACGACATTTAATGTATGGAGGTAAGACTCAACTCGCAGTTAGTTGTGCTTCAGTTAATGGGTGACTATAGAGTTAAAGATCCTGTTTTGCTTCATCAGGTTGTGTGAGTAAAGTTGCTTGAAAGACAATTTGAGTATATTACATATCAACACATTTCAAGGAATTTAAATGATTTAGCTTATTCATATGCAAATTATGTTTTACATTGCCATCTATATCACACACAGTCACAATAAATAGTTCACACATATAGACAAGAAACACATGTATATAAAGTCGGTACTGTATATATCCGTATAAAGAAAATATGAGTTTTGGGTCAATAGTCTATCACAGTGTCATATCAATATGCAAAATGGGCTCAAAAGGCCTAAAAAATATACATATGGCCTTATCCCTACGGAGAAGGTGGGGCATCATCCATCTCTTCCACAACCTCTCTGTAATAGATGACGAGTTTGACTACTTTCCTATGTAACCGAATCCATTCCAGGGGCACACCCACGACATCCTCCTGCATAGAAAGCGACATCTGCTCAATATTGTAGGTGGAAATATCATGATTCAATCGACTCATCTTTCCCTCTATGCTCACTAGCATGGAAACGGTTGCCCTAGGCTCGATCGGATGTATAAAAGTACAAGGATGTCCCTCTAGTCGCACTGGTCCCACATCTGTATTAAAACACACTAATCAATACTGAAACTCATCATAAAAACTACATACATAAAAAACATAAAAATGAAGTAATTTTAAAAAAGTAAAAGTACTCTATAGTTTCAATTCTGTTTTAAAATTTTATTTAATCAATTAATGTACTTTCCAAGTTTTGGTTATTAGGTAAAGAACATGTGACGATCCTCACTATTTTTTGCAACCGTGGTCTATACAAGGTTTTTCTTTCTTTATGACATTCCAGTTAGTTATAATGCTTCCTATAATTACATGTCATTTTGAAATTTTATTTAGATTGTGTGATATATATTTTTTCACTAATCTGGTTGTCCCTATGATATCGGTAGTATTTCGTCATTTGACAAGATCATGGAACTTAGTTTCCTTGATGCTTATAAATTCATTTTAATCCCTTGTTAGACTTTTCAAAAACAAACAAGATCGTCGAGTATGCTTGTTTTGTTCAAACTCATTAAAGGAATTGAACAGACATCCACTTAGGTATAAGTTTACCCCTTTTTCGGACCTTCATGGATTATTTACAAAAAAGGTATACTCTAGTCATACATTCTTAGAAGAGTTCTTCTCTCAGTGCTTTATACTTTTTCAGGTGAGGAGACTAACTTGACAAAAAAGGACATCTTGGAGTCTTCTTTAGGGTTTTCAGACTCTCGAAACATGAAAATACCAAGCAAGCATCTACTAACTCGGGCTCGATGTGAAATCCACAAGTGAGTATATGGATTTATTGTTTAAGTTTTTCAGACTCCTTAAAATTGAAAACACCGACAAGCAAGAATAGATCTCGGCTCGATATTAAAATCCAGAGATCAATATATAGAGTATTATTCTATCTCTTCTTCAAACTCGTTAAAACATGAAGAAGGCCTTGATTTTCTGTCCCATGGACTCATTAAATTACACATGGTTGGAACTTTATCAAGCAATCTTCTCCCTCTTTCTTCGAGCTTGCTTAAAAAATGAAGAAATACTATCGAGTTTGATTTCTTGGACTCATTAAAACCAACAAGAAGGATATTCTTTAATAAAAAGAGAAAAGGGAAGGGAAAGGTGTCCAATATCTTTTTCAGTTTCAAAGGCAGCAAGTAAGTCATATCCTTGAACAAAGCACCTTTTGAGTTTATCAAATAGGTGGGTTGCAGTTTTTTGACATTAGGATGAACCCGATATCAGAGTTTTTACTCCTCCAATTGGTTACTCTTCCAATCATATGGAGAATTTGTTAATGTCTCCTACATTGCAGATTTATATCATGTTCCCATTTTCACAAAGTTTCCTAAGTCACTCCTGTGTCATGCTCACTGTTCAAGGATACTACTTGTGTTGGCCATTCTGCAATTACCTTGACCTCATGTGTCGGCCATCCCCGGTGTCAGTTTGTTTCATCTTATATGCAGTCCTACTCCAGATCAACTCAATCTTTTGAGTGTTCCTCATGTTGGATTATGGAGGATGCCTTAAGGCCTCCCTTCCAATGAACTTCTTCCCATCGAATTCAACTCATTTTGCTCTGGGAATGAAGTTTAGAGTTTCGGATAGTACCTTGGGGATTGCAGTCATCAGTGGCAATTTTCCTCGCTATTGAATAGTGTGAATACATCAATCTATCCTATTCGATGGATTTTCCAAGTGTTCAAATTCAAAACCCTTTATTCACACTTGTTAGAATGTACTAGGTACCTTGGGACCCATTTTCATTATTGGTGGACACCCTCGCATTTGTTAACAGTATACATCAATGACCGGTAATCAAATGGCACCCCCCATGTTCGACTTTAGCTCATTTATTCACATGGTTAGGATCCATACCTTGAGGTGTTTTGGATGAATACCTTGGGCCTATGATAGCATCACTGCATTTTGTTATTGTCCAAGTTGCGGAAGAATGAGCCACACTCATTTTTGGCTGTTGATGAGACATAAATCCAGCTTGTTGATATGGCTATGATCTACTGTTTTGACATGGATCCACACTTGTATTTGAGTGGCCATGCTATATACATCTTTCAGTTATGTATTGGAGATTATGTTCTATCATCATGAACATCTCCTAATGTCAATATTGTAATTGCGAGCTAACTTGGTTTTCTGTTTTCAGGTACTTTAGGGAATTCGTCCTATGTTTTCCTCATTCCTCCTCTGACCTTGGATTGTAATGTATTTCAGCCATCGTTTCCCTCTGACCTCACACATTAGGGGGAATCTTTTATCGGTCAAAATAGCACTTCTCCGTCCGTGATCACATCGCTTTGTTGATCACACAAAAGGACACTAGGGATGGAAGATCTTACTTGACCTTGGATGAATTGGAGATGAATCCTTACTCCTTCAGCTTAAAAGTTTATTTTTGACACCTTTACCATAAAGTCGCAACTCCTATAAATTACACCTTGCGAGTCACTCGCGGGTCTCCATACTAACAACTTGCGGGTATGAATTAAAAAGCTGCACTCGCGAGTTGTTGAGCCCACATGATGCAAGTCACTCGCTAGTATCTAGATGCCAGGGTCGCAGGTGTCTTAAGTAAATTCAAAAATATATTAAAATCATGAACTGGGATTAGTTGAGTCAGGTTTTTAACTACCCCAACTTCCCAATTCAACTTCCTTTCGAAACCAACCTTCCTTGCCTTGCTATAAATGCAAGAGGAAGCCATGAGAAAGGGATCCAATGGGAGAGAATTATTGTTATGCTAAAGAAATTCCAAGTCAAGAGAGAGGAGCAGGAGCCTAGGGCCTGGTTGTGAAGGTGCTTGATGTAGGACCGGGTATAACATTTGTACTTACTGCATTGTTTGACAATAAAAGATTGAGATACTCTTCCCTTCCCAATAAAGTTTTAATATTTGTTGTATTTCAATTATAGTTTGATGTTATTTGCATTCATGAATATCAATATTTATTTATAGTTGAATCATATTGAGGAAGGTCTGTGTGTTTTACAGGTTTGTTACTGTGAAGATCAGGAGAAAAGCTTGTACCAAGCGCCATAAACAAGGTGCCTTTTCTCTAAACCTTGTTCTTATTTATTTCCAGTAATGTATGCATAACCTTATGTACCTATCTGTCAACCCCTTGTATGTTGGTAGTATCTATCCCCTATCATAAGGTAAATTCCCTAACAACACTATTGAATCAGAAGATTACAGTAGTAACTTCGAGGGTAGACAAAGGAAGAATATAAAAAATAAATATGAGATAACAAGACAATTTAAAAAGAGAAAACCTCCTACCTTTGATTGTGAAGTCAAAAATGGAGAAGAAGCTAAGGCTTGGCTATCTGGGATGAAGAAATACTTTACTATATAAAATTATTCCAATTCTATGAAGTATAAATTGACCATCTTCAATCTAGTCGGGAAGGCTAAGATTTGGTGGCAGGACTTAAAAAGAGTAAAAATAATTAATGATAGAAAATTTAGTTGGAATTGGTTTTAAAAGGAGTTTAAAAAGAGTATCTTTCATAGTATTTCTATGAGGGAAAGGAAAAAGAGTTCAATGAGTTAAGGTTGGGTTCAATGTCAATGTATGATTTTTGTACTAAATTCTTATCCTTGTTAAGATATGTGCTTTACCTAAATGAAGAAAACCCTAAAATTCAATGATTTCTAGGTTGCTTACCTAGCTTTTATAAAGACAGATTAGAGTTTGATAACCCAAAAAATTTATTTGAAGCCATGAAGAAGGCCAAATTAACTTATGATCAATCTAAGAGTAAGAATGAAAATCGTTATAGTTTGAAGAAAAGAGAAGGGAGTATTTTTAAAAGAAGAGAATTCAATCCCTTCAATAAACATAGGAATATTCATAGGAATACTTTTAAGGATAGACAACAACCAATTAAAACTGAGTATAAAGATAATCTCTTTAATAAGAAAAAGGAAGAAATAAAAATGGAACCCTTACAGTGTTGGGGCTATGGGGAGAGTCAGTTCTATTGGTATTTTCCTCATAAGAAGGATAATTGAAGTATTCACACTATCTGAGAAGTAGCCATAGTTGGAGAGGTTTCTCGGAACATACCAAAGATAAGCGCAGCTTTGGACAATCATCAAGTAGATTATCAACCTTCCATGATTGAATTTGAAGGTAAGATCTTTGAAAAACCTATTTCTATCCTAATTTATTATGGATCTACTTTAAGTTACATATCTCCTAATTTAGTAGACTCATGTAAAATGAAAAATTATGATTTTGAAAAATCGTGGTTAGTACAACTAGCCACATGAACAAAAAGAAAGGGTAGAAGATTTATTTGTAGTTGTGAAATTTATATGCAAGTTTTGGTTACAAAAGTAGATTTAAATAATTTTTCATTAGGATCATATGATGTATTAATTGGAATGGATTAGTTAGAAAAGCATAGAGTTGTATTGAATTGCTTTGAGAAAAATTTCACTTGCATTGATGAAAAGGAGAAAATAAAATTGTTAAAGGGATTCCTTAAAACGTTCTTACTAGGAAAATATTTTCTTTGTAATTAAAGAAGTGTGCTAGGAAGGGATGTAAATTGTTTTTTTTTAATATCACTAAAAATGATGATGATAAAACAAAACCTAGACTGGAATATTTTCTTCTTTTGAATGAATTTAAAGATGTTTTTCCAGAATAAATACCTAGATTACCTCTAAGGAGGGATATTGACTCTACCATTGATTTGGTACCAGGAGCAGTGCCTGACTCTAAGGCTCCTTACAGAATGAATATAGTTGAGTTGGTGGAATTAAAATTACAATTGCAATAATTATTAGATAAGAAGTATATAAGAACAAGTGTGTCTTCGTGAGGAGCACCAGTGTTGTTTGTTAAAAAAAAAGACGACGCATTGAGACTTTGTATTGATTACAAACAATTAAATAAAATGACTATTAAAAATAGATACCCTCTCCCCCGCATTGATGACATTTTTGATCAAGTTTGGGGAGATGCGGTATTCTCAAGATTCACTTAAGATCTGGGTACCATCAAGTAAGAATTAAAGAGGAGGATGTTCATAAAACAACATTTAGAACACGGTACGGGAATTACGAGTTCTTGGTTGTACCATTTGGCTTGACCAATGCTTCGGTCATGCTCATGTGTGTAATGAATAATGTTCTCCATAAATACTTAGTTATGTTTGTAATAGTATTTATTGATGACATATTAATATACTCTAAAAATGAATAAGAGCATGAAGAACATTTAAAGTTAGTCTTACAAACCTTAAGATCCATAAAATTTATGCAAAGTTTAGTAAATGTGATGTCTTTCAAGATAAAATTCAATACCTAGGTCATGTAATATATAAGGAATTTCTATAGACCCAGATAAAATCAAGGCGATCATTGATTGGCCAGTTCATAAGGATGTAACCAGGATTCGATCCTTTATTAGAACCACGGGTTACTATCACAAGTTCATTGAGGGGTTCTCTAGAATTTCTTACCCAATAACTTCACTTCAAAATAGAGGAACTAAATTTATATGGCTTAATAAATGTCAAGAAAGCTTTGAAAAGCTTAAACACTTGCTAACCACCACACCTATTCTAAGAATAGAGGATCCATACAAGTACTTCATTATATGTATGGATGCCTACTTAAATGGATTAGGTGGTGTGTTAGTGCAAGAAGATTATGTAATAAGCTATGAGTCAAGAAAACTTAAAAAACATGAGCGTAACTATGCCATGCATGACTTGGAATTAGCTGCTATAATACATGCTTTAAGAATGTGGAGACATTACTTAATATGAAGAAAATTCACGTTAATGTCTGATAACATAAGTTTAAAATACTTATTTGATTAACAAAGTCTAAATGCTCTCTAAGTAAGGTGGGTAGCCTTCTTGAGCGAGTATGATTTTGAAATTAAACACATTAAAGGCAAAGAGAATAAAGTGGCAGATGCCTTAAGTAGGAATGCCATTCCACATTGTTCGGCCACTTTTAGAATTTATAAGGAAAATCTTGAAGATTTAATAAAAAAATGCAGCTAAAAATGATGAAGAATACTTAAAAGTTAAAGAACAATTGGAAAAATATACTAATGGAAGTGAATCCTCAGTTTAATCTATAAGCTCAAAAGATTTATTAGTCTATAAAAATTGATTATATATACCTAATTCTGAAGAAGTTAAGAAATTAATCTTGAATGAGTTACATAAGAAACTGTAATCCAGACATCCAGTATATCAAAAGATGATAACCAAGTTAAGAAAAAGCTATTACCTAACATGAATAATGATGCTTCAAATTACCTAGCTAGATGTATTGGATGTCAACAAGTAAAAGCAGATTATCAACATCTTGTCGGGTTACTTCAAACCTTTCCTATTCTAGAATGGAAATGGGAGATAATAAGTATGGAATTTATAACAGGATTACCTAAAAATACTAAACAACTGTGATATTTTAGGATTACGATCACTCAAAAGTAGAAGACCTCACTAAAACTCACTCAAGAAGTGCAAAAAGAAGAAGAAGAAATGGAGATTCAATAATCACTCATACACAAGAAATGAAAAAATTGTTGTATCATACATCAGTTGTGAGATGGCACTCTGTAAAGTGAATAATAACTGAATACAATCAAATGAATTTGAATGCCACTAAGTTCATTCGAATTCTCCTCAATGTGTGGCTTGGATACCATTGGAGACATCATCCAAACTAGTGGAAGTAGTCACAACAGTCAAATAGTCAGTCAAATGAGTCTAATTGAGTCTAACTGAGTGCATGGGCATTGATCTAGGGAAGGAGACTCCAATGTGGGTGCATGAGGATCTGTTAGTAGTCAGTATAGCTGATATAGTCTCTCTGGAGGTCTATCTAAGTGGTTCAGTCAGTTAAACTAGTAATCAGTCCTCAGATCAAGGAGTAGATCCACTAATCAAGGAACTAACTGAAGAATATCCTAAATAGATTGAAGAGGGTGCACTTGTACTCCAGTGATGAAAACAAGGGCGCATCAGTGGCTAGGAGGGATAGAATTTAGCAGAAACAGGCTCTTGGGGGCTACAAAATAAGGACTAGGTGTTGGGAGACTACCATATTGATGACTGGATACATGCAATTGCATGCAGATGCATACAAATCACAAGATGCATGTAGAATTGCATGTAGAATTACATGCAGGCATGCAAAATATAAAAATGATGGTGAGAATATTCCAGCACCCCCCCGCAAGCTATACTATGAGGAACAACTGAAATGGTAGGGACCTGGTAACTGAGACCACAGGTCACCCCGTACAACAATATAAATAAAGTTAGGAGAGAGGGAAAAACCAGTGGGAAGAAAGCCCCCCCTCAAGATAGACTGTGGTAGGATGATCAATCATGTACATCGCTCACCCCAAATGGTAAGTGGACTTCTCCACTGAAGAAAGATCTATCGGGTAGAAATGGATCAGTAATGTGAGAAGGATGAAACCTTCCATTCTGAAAATTAGATATGGTCATCCTCGGATCAAGTGGATCTCCAACAAGACCTCTAGAAGATCTAAGAGTAGTGGCTTCCCATCTAGGAAGAGGAGGATCATAAAGTGAAAGATCAACAGGTTCTTGTGGATCTGGATCTTCCATTCACTCCTCTTCACTAATAGGTGCTAGATCTTCACATTCTCGTGGATCTGGATATAGCATTCTCTCTTCATCATATTCACTCTCATACTCTGAATCTGAACTGTCATGTGATGAATATTCTCTTTCTTGGAGCTCATCAATTAGTGGAGGTGTGGTAGGCAAGCTCTCTTGCTCAACATAATGGGAATCATGTAGAGGCCATTCCTAAAAATGAACACTCCTATCAAGGAACGTGGTCATAGTAGAAGCATCAATAAGCTTGTAGGCCTTTGCATTCAATGCATAACCCACCATAATACTCTTTCTACTTTGTGGATCTAGGGATCTCCTTTTCTCAGTTGGAATCCTTGCCCATGCTCTAGATCCAAACACTCTAATATGAGACACATCAGGTCTGTATCCAATCCATGCTTCAAAAGGAGTCATGTCTTTGAGTCCTTTGTGAGGAACTCTGTTCTAAAGATAGGTGGAATAGTTGATGGCTTCTTCCCAAAGACTAGGGTGAAACCCTTCGACTTTAGCATGCAAGGGGCCATCTCTTTCAATGTTATGTTCTTCCTTTTAGCAACACCATTCTGTTGTGGTGTATAGGGAACAATGTGTTGCATCTCAATTCCCTCTTCAGCACAAAAGGTTTGAAATTCACCCTTGATGTACTCACCTCCATTATCAGTGCAAATGGCCTTGATCTTTCTATCTGAAAAACCTTTCTGCAGAAGATTTGAAAAACTTAAAGAATCCAAATATTTGTGACTTTAATCTGAGAAAGTATACCCATGTCAATCTTGAATAATCATCAATAAAACTAAGAATATACCTTGCCTTGTTCAAAGATAGATCTGGAAATGGCCCTGAAACATCACTATGAATAAGATCTAGAGGTTGAGAGGCTCTCTTTGCCTTCCACTTCTCAAATTTATTTTCAGGATGCTTGCCAATCAAACAAACATGATAGTTTCCCTTGAAAAACGTGATCTTGGAAATCCCTTCAACCATCTCTTTAGTATGCATGTCTTGCAAGTATTGATAGTTAAGATACCCAAATATTTCATGCCATAGACTACTCTCTTCATTTGCATGAGTTTGAAGAGCAGACTGTTTAGAGAGAGGTAGAAAATGGGAGAACTCATACAGTTTCGACTTGTGGTTGGCCACACCTTTTGCAATGGTAGATCTTGATACCATGTCTTGAATTTCGACCCATTTGGAGAGAAGATCACCTTCTTGGGATCTCTAATATGCGTCATCCGATATAATGAAAGTAGATTTGTAGTCAATGTAGGAACATAGAGAACTTCTGAGAAGTACCCATGATCAAGTTTGATTCTTCCAATCCCCTCAGAGGAGACCTCATAATCATTCCCTAACATGATGGATGGTCCAACAGTAGCGTTGAATCTAGTGAAGAAATCCTTGGAGGAAGACATGTGTCTTGATGCTCGAGAATCTATGATGAAGGAGGATTGAGTTGATGCACCTTCCATGAGGGCATGACATCTCTCTTTGTTTTCAAATCTAGATGGTTCACTCTCTTTCTTTCTAGCACATGCAGGTGCTGGAAGATTATTTTTTCAAGCAATGAAGCAATGAGATCTATGGTCTTATTCATACATGAGATCTCAGGGTCATATCCTTGATTATAGTATGTGCACTTGGATTTTCCCTTTTGAGATGTCTTGTCCTTCTTAGGATTTGAAACTCCATCTCACTGGTTTGGAGGCTCCTTCTTCTTTTGGTCATTCGACTTTCTATCATAATTTTTTTGTTTTCCTTTGTCATTCGCTTTCCTTGACTGAGTAGCTGCAAGAGTTGAATCCAATTTAGCTTTTATCACTCCCATGTGCACTAGCTTCTCCTCCTCAAGTGTGAGAGATTGGATGAAGTCTTCAAGCGAACAGAATTTCCATTTTGGAATGGACAACTTTGATGACTGGAAGGTCGAAACAAACACTGAATAATCAAGGCCTAGCGTCAAGAGGATGGAAAGGATCAGTTGGTTTTCTTCCTTCTCAATCCCATACCTCTTCAATTGTTAAATAAGGTTCGTGAATTTGTTGAGAAAGTTAGTGATAGTTTCACAACTGCTTGGGCTCAAGGAGATGAGCTCATTTTCTAGTTTATGACATTTCAAATAATATTTCTGACCAAGGAGGGATTATAGCTTGTCCAAAACCTCCTCTGGAGTCTTCAAATCGATAACATGAAAGTGTAGGTCTTCATAAATGCTAAGTAGCAACAATCCTATTACTTCATCAAGCTTGTCTAAGTACTTAGATTTCTCTGCAGCACCAATGGGATAACTGTAGAGCCATTCACCACTATGGAAAGGCTCTTCAACTTCTAGAATATGTCCATATTGGCCTTCCATTCGAATTAGTTGAATGAATTCAACTTGAAATCCATGATACTGAAGAATTCGATGTTGAAGAGAGGATATTCCTGCAAAACAAATGAGAATTATGAAATGGAGAACTGCTGCAATTCGAATTGAACACTGCCTTAGGACACTGAGCACATGTGACTGGGTCCTTCAAACTTGGATAGACCTCACTGGATTGCTTTAGTGAATTCAAGGCAATAGCACCAGGATTTGCTATGGAAAACCAGAGGCTTCTGGTTCTCAATGAAAGACAACTGCTCAAGGAATTGCTGCAATTGCTGTTGATGCAATTCGAATAGCTCATGTCAACTCTGATACCATGTGATATTTTAGTATTAGGATCAATCAGAAGTAGCATACCTCCCTAAAAATCACACAAGAAGTGTAGAAAGAAGAAGAAGAAATGGAGATTCAATAATCACTCATACACAAGAAATGACAAAAACTGTTGTATCATACATCAGCTGTGGGCTAGAAATCTGTAAAGTGAATAATAACTGAATACAATCAAATGAATTCGAATGCCCCTAAGGTAGTTCGAATTCTCCTCAATGTGTGGATTGGATAGCATTGGAGACATCATCCAAACCAGTGGTAGTAGTCACAATAGTCAAATAGTCATTCAAATGAGTCTAACTGAGTCTAACTGAGTGCATGGGCATTGATCTAGGGAAGGAGAATCCAATGTGGGTGCATGATGAGCCATAAATAGTCAGTATAGATGATCTAGTATCTATGGAGGTCTATCTAAGTGGTTTAGTGAGTTAAACTAATAATTAGTTCTCAAGTCAAGGATCATATCAAATAATCAAGGAACTAACTGAAGAATATCCTAAATAGATGGAAGAGGGCACACTTGTACTCTAGTGACGAAAACAAGGGCGCATCAGTGGCTAGGAGGGATAGAACTGAGAAGAAACATGATCCTGGGGGATGCAAAATAAGGACTAGGTGCTGGGAGACTACCATACTGATGACTGGATGCATGCAATTGCATGCAGATGACTGGATGCATGCAGAATTGCATGCAGGCATGCAAAATATAAAAATGATGGTGAGACTATTCTAAACCCCCATCGCAAGCTATACTATGAGGAACAACTGAAATGGTAGCGCCCTGGTAACTGAGACCAAAGGTCACCCTATACAACAATCTAAATAAAGTGAGGAAAGAGGGAAAACCCAGTGGGAAGAAAGCCTCCCCTCAAGATAGACTATCGTAGGATGATCAATCATGTACATCACTCACCCCAAATGGTAAGTGGACTTCTCCACTGAAGAAAGATCTATCGGCAATAAATGGATCAGTAATGTGAGAAGGATGAAACCTTCCATTCTGAAAATCAGATTTGGTCCTCCTCAGATCAAGTGGATCTCCAACAAGATCTTGAACAGATCTAAGACTAGTGGCTTCCCATCTAGGAAGAGGAGGATAATCAAGTGCAAGGTCATCAGGTTCTTGTGGATCTGGATCTTCCATTTTCTCATCTTCACTAATAGGGGCTATATCTTTAGGTTCTTGTGGATCTAGATCTAGCATTCTCTCTTCATCATATCCATTCTCATATTCTGAATCTGAACTATCCTATGATGAAGATACGCTCTCTTGGAGCTCAACTAGTAGTGGAGGTGTGGTAGGCAAGATCTCTTGCTCAACAGGATGAGCATCATGTAGAGGCCATTCCTCAAACAATACACTCCTATCAAGGAATGTCATCATATTAGAAGGATCAAGAATCTTGTAGGACTTTTCACTCAATGCATAACCCACCATAATACACTCTCTGCTTTGTGGATCTAGGGCTCTCCTTTTCTCAATTGGAATCCTTGCCCATGCTCTGGATCCAAACACTGTAAGATGAGACACATCAGGTTTGTATCCCATCCATGCTTTGAAAGGAGTCATGTCTTTGATTCCCTTTTCAGGAACTCAGTTCTGAAGATAGGTGGCACAGTTGATGGCTTTTTCCCAAAGACTAGGGTGCAACCCTTTCGACTTTATCATGCAGGTGGCCATCTCTTTCAATGTTATGTTCTTCCTTTTAGCAACACCATTATGTTTTGGTGTATAGGGAACATTATGTTGCATCTCAATTCCCTCTTCAGCCCAAAAGGTTTTAAATTCACCCTTGATGTACTCACCTCCATTATTAATTCGAATGGCCTTGATATTTCTATCTGAAATCTTTTCTGTAGAAGACTTGAAAAACTTAAAGAATCCAAATACTTCTGACTTTAATCTGAGAAAGTATACCCATGTAAATCTTGAATAATCATCAATAAAAGTAAGAATATACCTTTCCTTGTTCAAATATAGATATGGAAATGGCCCTGTAACATCACTATGAATCAGATCTAGAGGTTTATAGGCTCTCCTTGCCTTCCCCTTCTCAAATTTCTTTTCAGGATGCTTTCCAATCAAACAACCATGACAGTTTTCCTTGGAAAACTTGATATTGGGTAGCCCTTTAACCATCTCTTTAGTATGCATCTCTTGCAAGTATTGATAGTTAAGATGCCCTAATCTTTCATGCCATAGCCTACTCTTTTCATTTGCATGAGTGTGAAGAGAAGACTATTTAGAGAGAGGTAGAAAATGGGAGAACTCATACAGTTTTGACTTATGGTTGGCCACACCTTTTGAAATGGTAGATCCTGACACCATGTCTTGAATTTCGATCTCATTTGGAGAGAAGATCACCCTCTTGGGCTCTCCAGTATGGGTCATCTGATATACTGAAAGTAGATTTGCAGTCATTGTAGCAACATAGAGCACATCTGAGAAGTACCCATGATCAAGTTTGATTCTTCCAATCCCCTCAGAGGAGACCTCATAATCATTCTCCAGCATGATGGATGGTCCAATAGTAGCTTCAAATCCAGTGAAGAGATCCTTGGAGAAAGAAATGTGTCTTGATGCTCCATAATCGATGATGAAGAAGGATTGAGTTGATGCACCTACCATGAGTGCATCGCTCTTTGTTTTCAGATCCAGATGGTTCACTCTCTTTCTTTCTAGCACATGCAGGTACTGGAATTTTTTTTTTCAAGAAATGGAGCCATGAGATCTATGGTATTCTTCATACATGATCTCTGAGGGTGGTATCCTCGATTACAGTATGTGCACTTGGATTTTCCCTTTTGAGATGTCTTGCTTTATTAGGATTCAAAAATCCATCTGACTAGTTTGGAGGCTCCTTCTGCTTTTGGTCATTCAACTTTCTATCAGAAACTTTTTGTTTTCCTTTTCCATTCTCTCTCCTTGACTCAGTAGCTACAAGACATTAATCCAATTTGCCTTTTATCACTCCCATGTGCACTAGCTTCTCCTCCTCAAGTGTGAGAGATTGGATGAAATCTTCAAGCGAAGGGAATTTCCATTTTGGAATGGACAACTTTGCTGACTGGAAGGTAAAAAAAAAACACTGAATAATCAAGGCCTAGTGTCGACAGGATGGAAAGGATGAGTTTTTTTTCTTCCTTCTCAATCTCATACCTCTTCAATTGTGAAATCAAGTTCTTGAATTTGTTGAGAAACTCAGTGATAATTTTGAAACTACTTGGGCTCCAGGACATGAGATCATTTTCTAGTTTATGACCCTTCAAATCATCTTTCTGACCAAGGAGGGATTCAAGCTTGTCCCAAACCTCCTTTGGAGTCTTCAAATCGATAACATGAAAGTGTAGGTATTCATAAATTCTAAGTAGCAGCAGTCCTATTACTTCATCAAGCTTGTCTAAGTACTTGGATTTCTCTACTACACCAGTGGGCTGAACTGTAGAGCCACTCACCACTTTGGAAAGGATCTTTGACTTCAAGAAGATGTCCATCTTGGCCTTCCATTTGAGGTAGTCGAATGAATTCAACTTGAGATCCATGATAGTGAAGAATTCGAAGTTGAAGAGAGGAGATTCCTGCAAAACAAATGAGAATTATGAAATGGAGAATTGCTGCAATTCGAATTGAAAACTACCTTAGGACAATGAGCACATGTGACTGGGTCCTTCACACCTAGATATACCTCACTAGATTTCTCCCATGAATTCAAGGAAATAGCACAAGGATTTGCTGTGGAAACCCAAAGGCTTCTATAGCACAATGAAAGACAACTGCTCAAGGAATTGCTGCAACTACTGATGCTACAATTCGAATAGCTATTGTTAGCTCTGATACCATGTGATATTTTAGGATTAGGATCACTCGCCAATAGCAGACCTCAATAAAATTCACTCAAGAAGTGCAAAAAGAAGAAGAAGAAATGGAGATTCAATAATCACTCATAGTACACAAGAAATGTCAAAAACTGTTGTATCATACATCAGTTGTGAGCTGGAACTCTGTAAAGTGAATAATAAATGCATACAATCAAATGAATTCGAATGCCACTAAGGTCATTCAAATTCTCCTCAATGTGTGGCTTTGATAGCATTGGAGACATCATCCAAACTAGTGGCAGTAGTCACAATAGTCAAATAGTCATCCAAATGAGTCTAACTGAGTGCATGGGCACTGAGCTAGGGAATGAGACTCCAATGTGGGAGCATGAGGAGCTGTCAGTAGCCAGTATAGCTGATCTAGTCTCCGTGGAGGTCTACCTAAGTGGTTCATTAAGTTAAACTAGTAATCAGTCCTCAGATCAAGGAGAAGATCCACTAATCAAGGAACTAACTGAAGAATCTCCTAAATAGATGGAAAAGGGCACACTTGTACTCCAGTGATGAAAACAAGGGCGTATCAGTGGATAGGAGGGATAGAACATAGCAGAAACAGGCTCCTGGGGGATGCAAAATAAGGACTAGGTGCTGGGAGACTACCATACTGATGACTGGATGCATGAAATTGCATGCAAATGCATGCAAGTGACTGGATGCATGCAGAATTGCACGCAGGCATGCAAAATATAAAAATGATGCTGAGAATATTCCAACAACAACATGAATCAATAATGGTAGTAATTGATAAATTGAATAGATATGACCATTTCATACATGTGAAATATACCTTTAAAGCAATAAAAAATAGCTGATATTTTTATGAAAGAGATTTTCCGTTTTCATGGTATTCCCAAAGTTGTGATTTCTGATCGAGATGCAAAATTTACAAGTAATTGTTGGAAGCCTTTGTTTAAGGGTCTAGATACTCAACTAAATTTCAATACTCCTTACCATTCTCAGACATATGGGAAAACTTAAAGAACTAACCAATTTTTAGAATATATGTTGCGGATGTATGTAATGGATAAGCCAAGTAAATGGGAGGACTATTTACATTTAGTAGAATTTGCTTATAATAATGGATATCAAGCTTCCTTAAAAATGAGTACATTCGAAGTATTGTATGGTCGAAAATTCCACACTCCTATGTCTTGGGATAAACATGTTGATAGTATTTTTCTAGGGCTTGACATGTTGAAGGAGATGGAACAAATTGTTAAGGAAGTGCAACAAAACTTAAAAGTTTACCAACATCGGCATAAGAGTTATGTGGATTTAAAAAGAACTCCATGAGAGTTCAACATTGGAGATCATGTGTATCTAAACATAAAATAAAAAAATATTACCTTGAGCTTGGGAAGTTGTTCCAAAATGACACCTTAGGTATTGAAGACCTTTTGAAGACCTAGGTCTAGTATCCTATCAGCTTGCACTTCCCCCTACTATAAAAGTACACAATGTATTTCATGTTTTTTTGTTAAAAAATATGTGCATGATGCTACTCATGTAATTGATTGGAATATGATTTTAGTAAGACCCGAGGGCGAGTTCCAAATAGAGCCTTTGTGTATCTTAGACCGGAAGGAACACATGCTACGGAATCAAGTCATCGTTCAAATAAAAGTGCAATGGAATCACTTCAGCCGTGAAGAGGAAACATGGGAAATGAAGTATAAAATGTGAGAGGCATATTCTTCCATGTTCCAAAATGAGCCATAGATATATGAATAAAAGGAACACCCAGGATGGTGATAAGAATAAGGGGGGGGGAATGTGATACCCCCAAGGAATTTTTATTTTTATTTTTGATTTAATATTGTGAAAATATTTCAAAAACAATTATTTTTGTAAGATTTATTTTAAAAACTCAAAAATACTCACAAGAGGTGTGAGTGACACTTTGCACAACAAATTATTATTTAAATATTAATAAAAGAAAAAAGAATACACTTGGAGAATTCAGTTAAATGAGGGGACACCGACATGAGACAAAGAACATGTGTAAAGAAAGCAAAGGATATTATACTAATCAAGTCCAATCTAAAATATTATAAACTACCAGACAAGATCCTAAATCATGGGGATTGAAGGATTGATTGAGATTTGTTTGGGATGGCAAAATACCTGAGAAAAAACTATATATTAGTGCACCGAGCTAGCACAGGACGTTGTGTTGTGCATGGATAAATTGTGTTGGGAGTGCATGTGTTGAGTATTTCTTTTTTTCATAAGTCCATCACTAGCTTGTTACAGACTCTGAGAGATAGTATCGCGTGGAATCTTTGTTTGTGTATCTAGTTTGCCTGGTAGTGATCCATATCGGGGGTGGAATAGAGTTAGTAGTCATGCTGCTCACGTCTATTTTTAGGAGGAATTGATTCTCCAAATAGTCATTCTCGTCGTTTGTTTTCAAGTAGCTGTAATTATTTTGTATATGTATCATGAATTTATCAATGATGGAAATTGTTAGTTATAAAACGTGTTATATTTCTTTTCTATGATTATCCATACGACGTTGGCTTAGTTTTGATATGAATATCTACTAATTAGAAGTAGTATTGCAAGGAATAAAATACAAAAAATTGAATAGATATTAAAAAATATGATTTAAATATTAATCGATTTATTAAAACTGGGTTGGGTCGATTTATTTGTAAACAATGTTAACTGTTTAAAATTTTAAACCGTACTCTGTTCTCTTTTTTAACCCTATATGAAAGGTTCAGCTTGATTTCTATGAGTATGAATGTGTATTTCACTTTCATATATGAAGCGATTCCCGTAGAATATGAAAATCGTAGATCTGTGCATTACTATGTAATCGAATCTTGTAAAAGGTGAAAATTGTAGATCTCTATTGACAAAGATAGAATTGGTATAAACTATTGATAACTGACTCGATCGAGAGATGAAAATATCTGTCAATAATATATAAACATTGTAGTATCAAACCATGATATCGATTAAGTACATAATAGCCATAGCAATAGTTAATCTGGTGTTTATATCTGCGTGACATTTGACTTCTCCCGAAGTCGATCTGTTGACTGCATGTTTAAAGCCTAATCATATTTCGATCTACTGTGGGTGGAATATATGTGTTTATTTTTCTCCCCAGAGATTTTATTTATAAATGTCAGTATGAGTTTGGGTTTACGTGTTATAGAGAATCAATTTAAAGATATTTAAAAATAGAACGAATCAGATTTTCGAGCTCTGCTTTTATTACATAGAATGAATGGGTTCATAAATAAACAAGTCAGATTTCTTAATATAAAAGTATGTTTATATTATACGTATCAGATATCTCTATATTCCATTTAATTGAAAAACTCTTTCTATATATGATAATATTAAAGGTATTAAAAAAATGATCAGTTACAGTGATCGTTTCACAACTCAAATCCCTTATTGATCGATCCACTGTGATTGATCAATTGGTTAATTCTCTGTGCATAAAATCACTTAATGATTGGGTACAATGATCGAATATTGGTTTGAATCTGCATAAAATCACTTTAATGATTTTTTGTAGGGACTACGTATAACTGATTTTTGAGTATTAAACCAAGAGTTTGACATCCGAATCATCTTATGTTTTCAGCGTGTGATCTTCGTGTGTATTTTTATCCTCAATCCTTTACAAAGTTTTGGATTTGTAGAATCCATTGCCACCTATCAATCATTTCAGTTAGACGATAGATGGATTATATATTGATCTGGTTACTCCTCTCTACGTTGAACAGTTGATGTCAGGCATAATGCGCAAACCTAAGGTCAAACCTCCATGATTGTGTTTTTATTCTGAAGTTTATTTTAAAAAATCTGTTATTCTTACTACTCTATGGTTGTCATTTGAACTAAATATTTGAATCAACTAGTGCCTAGCTTGTCGATTCGGTGTAATATCTGAATACCAATGTTTCCCTACTTAGAAACTCTAGAAAACTTTGCCTCGTAAAGGTCTCCTTCCCACAGTGCACATTATAAGAACTGTAGTATGATAGTGGAACCTCTCTAAATTAATGGGATTACTTTAGTTGACAATCTTGTTAATGCTATCATAACTTTCCACCACCTGCGCCCTCATGTCCGTGTATGTATTGGCTATTTGTAAATGTTTGGGGGGGCTGATGAAATAAGATGGAGTAGTGCATGTGGCACGCCATGCATGTGTGTATGCTTTGAAAGTTATGTTTGATACTCGACGGTTTAGCTGAGGCTACATTAAATATTCCCTAGATTGCTCCCTTTGTCTTTGTGTAGATGTCCAACTTAACCCGAATTGTTAGCAGAGATGCCTCTACTATGTTTGAGTATTAGCATAACATATTGGATTGGTTAAATTAATTAATCACTATAACAATAACTAAATTCAAGGGATTTAATTTTAATGGTTAGTAATGCATAATTGATTTGGATTGGGACGGTTAAAAGAATATGTATACATTCTGAATTAATATACACCTATAATGTTTAGGATAAAGAAGAGATAACTAACACATATGTCTATAATTATGTATTAATATAGTTGATAGAAACGTTGGATATGATGTGCATTAGCTCCATGATGTTATGGGTGTGCATTGTTCTTTATGGAAATATGTATATATATATATATATATATATATATATATATATATATATATATTACATTTTGAAAAGTTGCTATTTAACATATCATTACATTAGAAAGAAACATTGTCTTTGGTGTGGATTGTGACAATTAAAAGTAAATGACTATAGATTTGGGAAAGTACTCTTAGAAGTTGTAGTTCAAAAGCTAGGTAAAACTAATAATTCAAATATGACTCATGGTGGGATCATAATTTTCATGGATATTAGTGACATTGTTATGCATCTAGATTTATGAAATCTGCATGCTTGTATAAATATTTGTTTAATATGATAAAGAAAAGAAAAATATGTTGAAATTAAGAAGATATTTTTTGAGAAGTTAAGTATTGTATAAATATCAAAAGAGTTATAACAAACATTAGTTTCTCATTAAGAATAGATATATTTTTTTTAAATTTATGCATTTAGTGTAATCTGGGGTTGTTACATTGTGATATCAAAGCTTAGGTTGCAACACTTGGCCTTATGGTGTCCATTTATGTTATGATAAAAAATCTAATGATGGTTGTATGTTGCTCTTCTTACCAGTATAGAAGAAAACATGTTTTACTAAAATGGAGGAAGAAATGGCCGGAAGATGATCCCCTACCCGACCTATTTGGGTTGAGCTTAATTAAGAGGAACAATAAAACAATATTAATGATAACTCAAATGAAATTTTACAAACAATAAGATACTTACAAGTTGAGATTATGAAATTTAAAACTGAACATGAGAAAGTGATGAGAACCTAGGAGGATCTAAATGAAGCCTTATTGTTTAAATTGAATGAGATAACTAATGATCAATGTAGAAAGAAACACAAACGAGGAAACTCGTCCTCTGAATGTCCTTCTTCTGAAGAAATCCCTATAACTAGTGAATAATAAGAATCTAGTAATAACTCTGAGGTTAGATAAGGGAAGAAGATAAAATATAAAGATGAGATAGCATGAGAATTTAAAAAGATGAATTCTCCTACCTTTGACGGTGAAGTCAAAAATGAAGAAGAAGTTGAGGTTTGGCTATCTGGGATGAAGAAATACTTTTCTATGTATAATTATTCCATATCTATGAAGGGTAAAATGGCCATGTTCAATCTAGTCGGGAAAGATGAGATTTGGTGACAAGACTTAAAAAGAGCTAAAAGAAATAATGATAGAAAAATTAGTTGGAATTGGTTTAAAAGGGAGTTTAAAAAAGAGTATCTTTCAAAGTATTAATATGAGGGAAAGGAAAATTATTTCTATGAGTTAAGATTGGGTTGCATGATTTTTGTACTAAATTCTTATCCTTGTTAAGACATGTGCCTTACCTAAATGAAGAAAAGCCTCAAATTCAACGATTTCTAGGTTGCTTACCTAGATTTTTTAAAGACAGATTAGAGTTTGATAACCCAAAAAATTTATATGAAGCAAGGAGGAAGGCCAAATTAACTTATGATCAATCTAAGAGTAAGAATGAAAATATTTATAAGTTCAAGAAAATAGAAGGGAGTAATTTGAAGAGAAGAGAATTCAATCCCTTCAATAAAAATACGAATATTCAGAGGAAAACTTTTAAGGATAGACAACAACCAATTAATCTGAGTATAAAGATAATCTCTTTAATAAGAAAAAGGAAGAAATAAAGAGGGAACCCTTACAGTGTTGGGGTTGTGGGGAGAGCCATTTCTATCGAGATTGTCCTCATAAGAAGGATAATTGAAGTATTCACACTGTCCGAGAAGAAACCATAGTTGGAGAGTTTCCTCGGACCATACCGAAGATAAGCGCAACTTTGGACAATCATCAAGCGAATTACCAACCTTCCATGAAAGAATTTGAAGGTAAGATATTTGACAAACCTATTTCTATCCTAATTGATTTTGTATCTACTTTAAGTTACATATATCCTAAGTTAGTATATTCATGTAAAATGAAAAGTATGATTTTGAAAAATCGAGGTTATTACAACTAGCCACCGGAACAAAAATAAAGTTGACTAGCTTTATTTCTAGTTGTAAAATTTATATCCATGTTTTGGTTACAAAAGTAGATGTAAACATTTTTCTATTAGGATCATATGATGTATTAATTCACATGGATTGGTTAGAAAAGCAGAGAATTTTATTGTATTGATTTGAGAAAACTTTCACTTGCATTGATGAAAAAGGAAAAAAAAATTGTTAAAGAGATTCCTAAGAAAGTTCTTACTAGGAAAATATATGCTTTGCGGTTAAAGAAGTTTACTAGGAAGGGATGTAAATTGTTTGCTATACATACCATTGAAAAATGATGATGATAAAACAAAACCTATACTAGAATATTTTCTTCTTTTGAATGAATTTAAAGATGTTTTTCGAGAAGAGATACATGGATTACCTACAAGGTGGGATATTGAATTTACCATTGATTTGGTACCAGGAGTAGTGCCTACCTCTAAGGTTCCTTGCAGAATGAATACGCCTGAGTTGGTGGAATTAAAATTACAATTGCAATAATTATTAGATAAGAAGTATATAACCGCGTGTTTGTCCGTGGGGAGCACCAGTGTTGTTTGTTAAAAATAAAGATGACACATTGATACTTTATATTGATTATAGACAATTAAATAAAATGACTATTAAAAATAGATACCCTCTCCTCTACATTGATGACATGTTTGATCAAGTTCGGGGAGCTGCGGTATTCTCAAAGATTGACTTAAGGTCTGGGTACCATCAAGTAAGAATTAAAGATGGCGATGTTCATAAAACAACATTTAGAACACAGTACGGGCATTACGAGTTCTTGGTTGTACCATTTGGCTTGACCAATGCTCCGTAGATGTTCATGTGTTTAATGAACATTGTTCTCCATAAATACTTAGATACATTTGTAATAGTATTTATTGATGAAATATTAATATACTCTAAAAATGAAGAAGAGCATGAAGAAAATTTAGAGTTAGTCTTACAAACCTTAAGAGAACATAAACTTTATGCAAAGTTTAGTAAATGTTATTTCTTTCAAGATAAAATTCAATACCTAGGTCATGTAATATCTAAGGAAGGAAATTCTGTAGATCCAGATAAAATCAAGGCGGCCATTGATTGGTCAGTTCCTAAGGATGTAACCTGGATTTGATCCTTTATGGGAATCACAGGTTACTATCGCAGGTTCATTGAGGGGTTCTCCATAATTTTTTACCCAATAACTTCACTTCAAAAGAAAGGAACTAAATTTATATGGTCTAATAAATTTCAAGAAAGCTTTGAAAATATTAAACACTTGCTAACCACAACACCTATTCTATGAATAGCAGATCCATACAATGAATTCATTGTATGTACAGATTCCTGCTTAGAGGGATTAGGTGGTGTGTTACTACAACACGATTAGGTAATAAGCTATGAGTTGAGAAAAATTAAAGAACATGAACGAAACTATGCCACACATGAATTGGAATTAGCTGCTCCAATACATGCTTTAAGAATGTGGAGACAATACTTAATAGGAATTAAATTCACTTTAATGTCTGATAACATAATTTTAAAATACTTATTTGATAAACAAATTCTAAATGCTCACCAAGCAAGGTGGTTCACCTTCTTGAGCGAGTATGATTACGAAATTAACCACATTAAAGGAAAAGAGAATAAAGTGGTAGATGCCTTAAGTAGGAATGTCATTCCACATTGTTCGGTTGCTTTTAGCAATGATAAGGAAAATCTTGAAGATTTAATAAAAGATGCAACTAAAAATGATGAAGAATACTTAAAAGTTAAAGAATAATTGTAAATATATACTAATAGAAGTGAATCCTTAGTTTACTCTATTATAAGCTCATAAGATTTATTATTCTATAAAAATCGATTATATTTACCTAAGCTCATAATATGTTGAAATTATGAAGATATTGTTTGAAAAGTTAATTATTGTATTAGTCAAACATTATAGAAATAGTCTTGACATTTTTCATGATTTTGAGATGGAAATATTTATAGTCTCTAGGCCTTGGTGGAACTAAGATAGTTGAAGTGGCTTCAGAATCTTATTTTAAATAGGATTTATACATTTTTATCTTGACCATATCCCTTGTAAGTGCATCAAGTAGGTTGTTGGATTTTCCTAGAATATAGTCTACTTCAAAATCATATTGTGATGATACTATCTACCACCATGCATATCTACTTCTATAGAGTTGTGCTAATATTCTCTTTCTCATGAACCATTTGAAGTTTTATTGTCTATCATAATAAATAAAAAAATGGGTAAGAGTAGAGAATGAAATTTCTCTACATATTTTTATCTATAGCCAAAATTTGTTTATCTACTGGCCAATAATTTTTCTCACTAGGCTTAAACTAGCTACTTGAACACACTGAGATTTCTTTTGCATTATCTCATTGGAAAAAAAAATGTGGCACCCCAATTTTTGGTTGATTCATATGTTTTTAGTATAAAGGGTCCATTTAAACAAGGTGTCAATGTAGGAAGATGTTGGCATGGTTCCTTTAATGTCTAGGTTTCCTAGCTTGCCTTTTTTGACCATTTAAAAGGTTTGGATTTTATGCATGTTCAAATATATTTTGTTTTCTTGGACACATGGGGAATGAATTTATGTACATAATTGATGCATCCTAAAAACCTATGTATTTTTTCTACCAATGATAATGCATATCGAAACTAAACATTTTTTTTTTAACATGGGGCTACATTTGAATTTTAGTATCATTAAGTAGTACTCGCAAAAATTCCTCTACTTGAGTGAAGAATTTAAACTTGTGAGGATCTTTGGACAAACCAATGCGATGAATCTATATAAGCTCTGCAAACTTCTTCAAATTATTTACATGTTCTTGCACCGATCCTAAATATACTAAAAAAATCACCAATATACTTTGCAATAAAGTCAAAGAATCATACAAATTTGTTGTCCATCCTAATCCTTGATTGATCTAGTGAATATTTTAAGCTAAATGGCATGACCATCCATTCATTAAGTCTTGAAGGTATGTTTAACCTTGTTGTGTGAATATTTTATTATTTTATCTTAATTTCACATGATAACCACTTTTGCAATCAAATTTATAAAATATCTTCCCAAGCTTGCTACCCTTCGAATTAACTTGTTTTTGTTTGGTAGAGGCCATTTGATATCTATCGGAACATCATTTAGAGGGATATAATTCCTGACCACTCTATATTTTCCTCTCTTAAGTTTTGCATGATTGCTTACTAAAAAATATGAACATGAATATTGAGATCAAGAGGTTCTTATAAAAAAAAAAATTCAAATAAATATCTAATATGTTGTCTTTCTTCTTTATCATTTTCTTTGTTCCACACCATTTTCTTGCTTTGGGTTTGTTGTGCAAAGTAGGAATTTCTACAAAGAAAGAATCATTTTCCCAATTTTCTAATGGCTATTCAATTCAATAAGATTCTAATAATTTTTTTCAAATTTTCAAGTTTAGAAGGAGTTTTATATAATACTTGATCTTGAAATTCAAAAATCCATTTGTGTGTTTGTTGATTTTGCACCATCTTTGCAAGAGTGATTACAAGATCTCCACTTAATGGATTTCTTTTTTACTACTTTTTCTTCTTTATACATTTGCACTATGCTATAAATTATTGGCACAACAACCTAT